>JAVKLA010000010.1:24305505-24321943 GCA_034782735.1 Sagittarius serpentarius
TGCAAAGGGACAAGCCCACACACTTTACACTTAACAGTCTTACAAACTTCAGTGGGACTTCACAGGGCAGACGCTGCAGGACAGTAGCACTGAGCACAGCAGCTGCGAGCACACTTATCCCAAGCAGCTCATCTTTCTATTTGCCTGGGCTCTGAGAATAGTCACCTCTGACACTGCCAAAGGTAAGCCACATTTAGAGGACAGGAATAACAATCGTAACATTCAGCATGTCACCAGAGTCCTTTATCCTTTTATTATTCCTGGTTAGCCTGTCAGGAAACATTTGCTACACACAATAGTGAAGAAGCATGGCACCAAGTGAATAACCAGAGACTAATCGTAACCAACCTCAATTCATTACTTCACTCTGGTTCTTACAGGATGAGTTTCTAACAGAAGGAGCAAAAGGATATTTTTATATTCTTTCATCCTTATTGTGGTTAGGTTCTCTCTGCTACAATCCTATTATCAACAATCCTGATGAAAGCGAATTTGTACTCCGCCAGTTTAAGGACGTGGCCCAAGACGGCTCAGTCCAGACTGTCACCTTGCATTGACTGCAGTTTCTTCTCAGGCTTTTAGATTCAGCACAAGGATTTTTATTTTAGTTGCTACACTCTGATCTCAATCCAGATTAGGTTCAAAAGCTAATGATCAACAATGAATCAAGTTTACTTCAAATTATAAATCTTAGTGTGCAGCAGCTAAGGAAAATAGGCTTTAATAGAAGACCTGACTTTTTTTCTTTCCTAAACACATCAACTTCAGACAGACCACTCCAAAATTCCAGTTTCCTTTAGTTGTTGTTGACATCTTCACAGAGCTCAGTGCTGAAAAGCACACATTGCCTCAGAAATGAGGGAAAGATTTAAAAGTGAAGCTACAAGGCATACAGTAGAGGCTCACAGATGATAGGTGTATTACAATGTATTTTGATCTCTATGCAAAGGAATTTTCCCACTAATATTGATAAGAATTGGATCTACATGTCCGGAGGCAGGAGCACTCATTTGTTTGCTTATAAGTAATTTTTAAACTCAGGAAATAAATGCATCAGTATTGTTTTCACAGACCTCTTAGATTCAGGTGACATTATGAAGACCAGAGTGCCCAGACTGGGAAATAATTTCTATTTCAGGGAGCTCATTTCTTTAAGGCAAAGAACCTGAAAGTTTATAATGTTCACTAGAAATGAGTAATAATTTATTACTTGTAGATATGTCTGTGCTCTGAAGTGTATGGGACATAGGATGAAATCCTGGACCTATTCAAGTTAATAGCAGAACTATCACACTTTAAAAGGGTGTTAGCCTCTATAATTTACACAGTCTAAGAGCAGATATTGGACCCTGGAAAAGTTTAACTTGAACTTCAGAGAAGAATCAGACTGTATCAGACTAGAAACCTTTCACTGATTTTAGGAATCACTCGACTGAGTTGAAGCAACTGCATTACAACACATCTCCAGAGATGTCAGTGAATAATATTTAATTTAAACAATGAATGAAAAATAATAAAAAAAGCCATGGCAAAACCATTCAGAAGCAACAATCAAGCTCACATGGACACAGGACAATCAACAACATAAAAAAAAGTAAATTCAAAATCTTCAGGGAAACTGAAATCAGGTCCTCACTTACAGGAGCTCATGATTAAAAAAAAAGAAAGAAAAAAGCACCCTGACAGTGCCCTTTTAAGTGTACAAGCTTTCTACAGTGAAGAATATAGTCTGGTTGAAATTAGTATAAATCTCACAGTGTATTAACGCATCAGAAGATGAGGGTAGCTATGGTAATTCTAGTACTTTATTAAACACCAGACAAATTGAAGAGTACATTTCCTGCTTTTTGAAAGAAATGAATGATATCTTCTGATTGGGGAATGCTAAGGGCAAAGGAAGCTGGCTGAAATGGCTTAAAACAGTACCGCAGTACATTTATCAGGACATTTAGTGTGGCTTTTCATGGGAAAAATGTTAGAAGGAGAAGGGGGGAGTGATTTTTATTGCTAAAATTAATTTTATTGCAGTGCTAACTAACCCTCTTCCCCCCTGGAATCACACACAAATAAAGAAAAATGACTGGGAATGCTCCTCTTTGTGGTTTTTCAGTACTCGTTTGTGTTTTCAGCAGCGCAGTGCTAGATCTGGGCGGTGCACTGCACCATTCTTCTGCCCAAACTACAGCACGGAAAACAGATACATAAAGAACGAAGAATCTGATTAAGAAAAGTACATTTATATTTTGACTGTGTTTTATTTTTAACATAAAACATCTTGAAAAAAGTTTTATGATTTAGCATTTATGAATGACTAGATTTTAAGAGAATTGTAATATTTTTTTAGGGTATTTCAGCTCTATGAGTTATTTCTTGTAGATTCAGATAATGACATTATAAATCTTTCTGTGGAAGCAATTACTAAGGCAGAAATGGCCTATTCCCCATTGGCTTTTAGGCTCAGCTTACTGACATATTACAAGCAGGCTTACCATGGTCATTAAAAACTGATCTGGGATTTATTGTACCTCTTTAAACTCTCAGTACTTTGAAAAGTATTGAACAGAAAGGAATACAAGGTGAAGTTACAAAGAGATCCAACGAAGCAATCAGGGGAAAAATAGGCTTAATTTATCCCAGCAAGGCCCACCAGAAGCGCCACAAAAATATTTGAAATTGAGCTTGGAATCCTTAATAGAGATCACTCACAAGAGCTATTAATAATATCAAATGGAAACACTTCTAAACAGAGGGCTTAGGAACATAAAGGACATGAACACAAGATTACAGGGCAGAAAACAAAGCCAAGATTTTAAGACTGCCAATAATGACAAAATAGCTGCCCAATGCAGTAGACTAGAATGAAAAAAATTTCAGCTACAGCAACTTTTCTTGCCTAGATCCCAGGCACCTGCAGTGCAAGCAGGAATTTTATCTATACCTTGTATTAACACCAGACCTCAGATCATTGCACCGTAGTCAGTTTTCAGGGTAATCTCTGGTGGCCAGCAGTAGGGCAGGCAGTTGAACAAATGCCTGAGAGCACAAATGCACCATCACCTTGTACAAATGGATCTAAAAAAGCCCAGAATAAGAGAAACACTAACTACCACTGGATTTGAGCAGGACTGGTGTACTCATTAGCGGCAAAGGTCAGTGACAAAATTTCTGTTTCATCATCTGCCAGTTAACCTTCAGTTCTAGGTTGCCAACAACAGAAGCTGCATGTTCAAAGCAGCTGCAGTCCCAAACCGCTTGTTCCTCTGGGACATACCCCGAGGTCGAGGGTTGGGAGCGTTTGGGAGATTGCCTGCTGTACTGCACACCTTCCACTTCTCGTGGCTTTTGTCCTGAGCTTAACGCTGCCTTCACAGGAATGAGTTGCTGCTCGGGGGAGATACTTCGTGGCTGCGTTTTATATTCTCCTACTGTCATCTCTGACAATCCCATTCATTTTAGGGAAGAAACCCACCAAGGGTGACTGGTGTCTCAGGGTGTTATATGGCTTTACAAAATACAACCGTTATCTATACATTGCTGTAAGTAAATAGCCAAACGCTCAGTTTTATCAAAAATTCTGTTAACAGACCACAATTGCCTGAAAAAGAATACAGCTTCACTGTCTCTATTTTTTTAGAGCACTACCTTTGGTTTTAATTCTCAAAAATAGGTGGCAATTTGGTTATATTTCTAGAAAACTGTGAATGGGCATCTGATTTGCAATGGATAATGGTTCGGTACCTTTCTGAAAACCAGACTACAGATGCTTGAATGCTGTTGATCTAAGAACTAAATGTCACTTCTGCCTGGTAAGTCATCTTTTGCTTTCTCAAGATGATTGACAGGCATATACATATTCTAATGTTGTACAACATGTTAGGTTGGTCAACACTCATTTTAAAGAATGTGTTTTAACATAGTATTCACTTCAAACCTGAAACCAAAGTATTACAGGTAGTCTAAAAACACAGCCTTTTCCTCACGTTTGCATTTTCCAGAGAGATTTGTCACTCTCAAATTCTCTTTACTTTTCACCAGGAATAAACTGAACTGTATTTGAAAATAATGGCTTTAATTATAATTGGCATATCTGTGCCTACAGCTAGTGCCAGTCACTTTACTAAGTGACATTACTTATGACACTGGCAAGATCAGAGTCTTTTATCACTTTTTTTTTTTTTAATTATTAATAGGAGACCAATTTCCAACCTTCTCTAATATCTGATTATCTCTGGATAACTGGGGATGGGTAAAGATAGAGGATCACATCCAGAACTGGGCCCCCACTAGTAATCCCTAAAAATCCACGGTATTCAGAGTACTGAATCTTCTCAAGATGAGCCGAAATTAAAAGATTTACATCCCCTTTGACTAAAGTGCCTGTCATAAGATTGCTGTATATAAATCAGGGGTGAAAAAACCTATGCCCCAGAACTAGGCACAGCCCATGACCTCAACTCATATTTTTGGTGTATGTTAGCATACAATCCACCAAAAGTGCCTGACAGACCTATTCATCACTGCTAAAGTTATGAAGAAATATTTGCTAGTAGAAATGGCACAGTACTGCGCCAGAGCCCAAGGGGTAGGAGCAAAGGGCTAGCAAGAGAGAGGGAGGGGAAAACTGGTAGGGGCTGGGCACCCCTGCGCTGCGCCAGCCTGGGCACAGCACCCAGAGGATGGGCGAGATGAGGGGTGCAGCGTTCTTCTGTCCCTCCTCTTGCTCCTCGTGTATTTGCCTTGTGTATACAGCCCAGCTTAGGCTGGCATTCAGTGCTTACCTAGCAAAACTAGCAAGGTTAATGCAATCATGAAGAAAGAAGAGCAACAGCGCAGGTTTGTTCCAAGCTAAGTACATTCACCTTTCGCTACAGAAAAGGGGAGGCCAGTAGACCTGACTGCAGGATATGGCGCCATACATGTAGAATCTGCCTCCACATATGCAGAACTTGTCTAAAATACTCTTTCCATTAAGAGAAAGCTCATTCGGACCCACTGTTCCTCCTTGGAACACACACAGCATTGATTTACACTTTAGTAGTAATAACTTTGGCTATTAGAGTGCTCTTAGTATCCTTTTAAAATTGGCTTCAGGCATTTGGGGAGTCATTGTCAGGCCATCTAGAATGTAGATAAAGGGATCCTATGGCAGAGTAATATTCTGTATAAACTCCAGTCTAGGGACGATGATATATTTCCCATAACTCTTGCATTGCGGGCATTCCGATAACATGTGGACGCAGTGTTCCAGAATATATATTACATCACCAGCCCCCTTACTATTCAAAACACAGGCAGAGTGAATCCCCTTCAGAGTCCAGGAGATCCTCAGTGTAATTTTGTTGTTAGAGAAGACCTTAATCACCTGGTGATTATTTTGACTGCTAGTACAAACATTATCCCAGGCTTAGCCTGACATTTGAGTGTTTGTATCGGAATCTGAGTTCCTTCAGCATCCTTAGCTATGTAACACTATGCTGAGAATGATTTTTTTTTTTAATGTTATTTTTTAAAATGCATTTTCCATAAAATCTAGAAGCATCAACTATACTGTATGAGATGAGTCATTCTGATTTAAGACAACATACTTTACTGACACGTCCAATTCCTGATATTCCAGAAATGAGTGAATAGCCCTCTAACGTGTTTAATTCTGTAACCAGACCACGTGAGAATTATCCTTTTGGTAGCTGTTGAAATACTCTGGCTGACTGGCAAACTCAAAATGGCAGGGACTATGTCAATATTAAAATACAGATTACAGCTTCCATTTTTAAATTTACTTAAACTTAATGGTGTAGCATCAGCTGCAAAATATGAGACCCAACTCCATTCTTTATCTTGTAAACTCAAGAGTGGTTAAAATTCTGGATGTCTCCTTTAGCTCCTTTCAAACAAGTATCACAAGGATTTCTTTGCAAGAGAAGCATTTTGCACTTTTCAAGATGGAAACAATAGATTAACACACAAGATTATTTCATGACAACTGCTGAAGTTTTTCTCAGACTAGCAGAAAGAAAAAAGGACAGGCCCTCAAAAATGTAACGAGAATGCTGATTTGTATTTTACATTATAAGGATAACTATAAAGGGTAACTAAGATGCTGAAGTTCTGTGAATGTTGATTGCTTAATATAAGATAATGTGTTATTTTTTTCTTCTGAGCGGACCATTATACAGACATATAATTTAAAATAATAGTAACCAGAACTGTAGTGCAGCTGGAAGTCAAGGGTAACATAACGATATCGTAAGACAAGTTTGCACGTACAAATATATTAAAAGAATGACAGCAAGGCACTGCTGCAACTAGTGACAAGGAAACACATACAAATGTGCGCACTTGCACTTCACCTTTGTGAAGGCCTTTTAAATTTTTCCTAATAATTTTTACTTATTTGCCAAATATTTCATCACAAGACTTCCTACCTGAGAGCTGGGTTAGAAAATCAGCACATGCAGACAGAAGTGTCTTCTATGTCACCATGGATGCCTACAGAGGTGCTCCTTCCCTTTTCCAGGTTGCCTGAAGCATTGACTCTTCTCTGCTTGGCTTGCATGGAGAACCTGGGGGAACAAGGCAGCATGCTGCTCAGGGCTTAATACAAGTTAATGCCTCTGCCAGTCCTGCTCACACAGAACAGCCTTGGGGAGTATAGCCTCAGAAAAGCTGGAAAAAGGTCCCTCCAAGCACTGATAGCACTTCTCTGATCAGGTGGATTGCAATGCGCAGATTAGATGAGATAATTGGGCAGCTTCAGACGTAAAAGCTCCAAACCCACAGGACAAATCAGAGACCAAAAGCACACGTAATTCATTTCTTCTTTTACTTTGTCCACGCACAGCACACGCCAGCAATATTCCACTGTCTTCCTTCACATTCATTATGACAAAGGACAGTCAGCTGATACCAAGACTAAATTGAAAGATTTCCATGATAGTTTGTTAGCACATGCAAACATATTTCCACGATTGTGAAAAAATAATGAATAATTTAGGGTTTGGAAATTTTTGTTTGGAATGTCTATCTAAATAGACCCTTTTTATTTTTCCCCTCAGAAGTGCACATGGAACACAGTGAATGGAAACATCTGTAAGTTTCTTACTGTAAAGTACATAACTTAATTGATTTCGATGCCATACCAAAAGAGTTCTGGCACTTAAGCAGACTCTAAAAGATTCCCACTAATCTAATCTCCAGGGCATGTTACGATTCTCAAGTGTCAACTGATACCTTCCCCAAGTGAACTAGATGACCTCCAGAAGTCCCTTCCAACCTAAATTATTCTGGGATTCTATAAGCACTTTGAATCATCATTTTCTGTGCTGTATCACTGGTGTTAAGAATGCCATTTAGCATGCTCAGAAATGAACTACGCAGCAACCAAGATGTAGTTAGAAGAATGCAATTTAAAACACATTTTCTTCACAGATAATACAATATGTGGTCTTCCCAGGAGTACCTCTCACGACCTCTTCCAGTCACAGCCCTTATTTATAGGTGGTGATGGAATGAATGAAACCTGCTGCTCCATAGTGAGAAATTTTTGTGATGCAATAACTGAAGCAGCCATCACGGAAAATTAGGTCCCTGTATTACTGTGCATGAAAACAACTTGAGGATTCTCTCTGTACTAAGTTATTTACAGTAGAGAAATATTTCTTACTGCTACACAGAGTGCCCAAATTGAATCTTTGATGGAACAGCTGTAATTCTGAAGGAGTGCAATGTGTCAGCCCATGACCTGACAAGGGTTAAGGTGGGGGAAGAAGCGACTCTTCAGAATTTGCTCTTCTCCTGCAAACTGGCACAAGTGCTACTGAATCAAATTCAGGTCCATCCAACCCCAGTACCTGTCTCTAACATTTATACTAGAAACTCAGGGGAAATGAAAGAAACAGTAGAGGGTGAATAAGGTTACTCAGCCTCCAGGAGCAAGTGTTCTGGGGTCTTCTAAAGGCAGTAGTTATGGATGGATCAGTGTTCAACTGTCACTGGTGGGGTGAACCTCCCTGAATTACCAAAACAGAAAGATCAGGTGCACAAAACTTTTCAGGAAAAAAATGGAAGACTCACACTCCAAAGCTAATGAGATTCTAACTCTCCAGGCAAGGTCTAAGGTACGTAATAAGAAAATCCAAGGTACAAACCAAGATACAAATGACATAAGCCATAGAAAGAAATCACTCTATAACTAGTGTAGTGAAAAGAAGTCCAAAGTGAGGTTGGATCATGCTAACTTTTCAAATGTGTTTCAACTCAAAAAGGTGGAGAAAGCCATTGGCAGATGTCCTCAGGATGGCCTCTGTATTTATTACTTTTTTGGGGTGGGTTGCACTGTGAAGACACTGTCACCACAAGGCTGTAGTCTGACAAAAAAGGTCAGAAAATACTGGGACAATTTAGATCTTTTTGAATAATTTTCTTGCTTTGTAGTCCTTTCTACCTCATCCTCTGTTATTTAAAAGGCTAAAGCTCAGAGGTATTAATAGTTATTCTCAAGAAATATTGAAGAATGGGTAACGTGACAAAACACAGAAGTCAAAGGAATGTGAAAAAGAACTAACTAGGAGATTATAAAGGAGTGCCTTCTTTTAAATTTCTGGGGAAAGTCTGAAACAAATTATCTGTATTCTGTAAAGATAACAAGCAGAAGAGTTTGACATTTTGTTCTTGAAGACTGGCTGTTGAACCAATCTAATTTTCTTCTACAAGGAAGGACGTTTTGTGGACAGAAAACAATAGATGTCATTAACTTTGAGAGAAATTTCTGATTGCTATAAGATATCTTGTACTTAAGCTAAGGAAACATGGCCCAGATAAAACAGTGCTAGGGTGGATACAAAATCAGTTTCAAAACTGTACTCAGAGTATTAAAGGTTCACGGCTAGAATGGGAGGCTGTACGAAGTGAGGTTCCACAGGGGACTGGGGTTGGTACTATTCAATATTTTCATTAGTGACCTCATTGACGGAATAGATTATGCTTATTACATCTGCAGACAGAATCAAATTGTAAGTATGCTGGAAGATAAGATTAGAATTCAAAATGATCATGACAAATCAGAGAAGTAGTCGGAAAAATAGGATGCTGTTCAAAATGGACAAGTGCATCAAATTTCATGTAGACAGCAACGTTCAACAGTACATGATGAGGGAATAACTAGCTAAGTAACAATTCTGTATAAAAGAATTCAGGGGCTACAGTGGATCATCTACAGCTTCTACCGAAGTTGGACCTCAGATATGAAAGAACAAACAGGAACCAGACCCATGTACTTCTGTTGCCTGGAGCTCTACCCGACAGAAGAAAGTCACATGCAAATACTATTAGATTATTAAAATAACCTTTCATATTCTGCTTAAAAATCCTTCTAGACACAGATGTCCAAAGCTTAATGTTTCTGCAGAGGTACAAGGCTACTGGAGAGATACCTCCTACTACCCAAGCCTTGGTTTTGAATCACTGATATGAAGTGTTGCTGACAGGAAGAATTTTACCTCACTAATTCCAAAATATGGGTTACTTTAGGAAGCGGGTGACATGATCAGTTGCTTTGATGCACTTGAATGACGAGTTGTGTGAGCACACATTAAGTGTCTGATACTCCATTAAGCTAGTGAGTGGCACAGAAAGTCAAATAGTAGTGTCTTTTAGATGGTTATAAATAATGGACTTCAAAGTAAAAATTGGTTAACAAGGTCTTGTGCCAGAAAAAGTCTGTCTACACTGAATCCACTGGGGGAAATTGCCTGAAAAGAGTTTATTTATATGAAAATATGTCAAGGCCAGCAAGACTTATGGTGATCTGCTAAGTCTTATTTGTACGAGACTGATGGGCATAAGGAGTACCTTGAGTTTACACAATAATCCCATCCTTCCATGAATTCTTAGACAGATTAGTAACATTGAGTGTGGAAACTGATTCCAGACTGTGACAATATCTTGAATATTATTATATTTGCAGATCTCAGGCATCTTTAACATACGTCTCATTCTATTTAGATAGTGGTACAAGGGTCTGATACAGATACCGGACAAGAACAGAGCTCAACATTACAGCATGTTGTTACTGGAAAAAGAAACCACCCCTTATACTATCTGTGGGTGTTATCTATCTTTACCTTGTCTTTTTCATCCATTTTCATGCTGTCCACACCACATTTGAAATAGGTTCCTGGCTCTAGTTTGTACCAAGATGAATGATAAACAACAGCAGGAGAACTCATTTCACATAATTTTCAGTAACACGATTTACTAAAATGGCATTAATAATTAAAATTATGTAAAACCACCATCACAACCAAAACCATGGAGGAGCAGTATGTAGGGCGTAAGTAACAACCAGATAAGGCTGTTGCATATAGTACTTTCTGACCCCAGTTCATTAGAGAAAAAGCAATGATTTAAACTACCTAGCTAACCTCTTCCAGAGCTATAGTTTATAATCATAAATCAGGCATGTGACTACCTGGAGGCATCAGGGAGTTTGCTGCTGCACTATGTTTCAGAGCTAGGAGGGAAAGAAAGTTCCTATTATTGGATCATGCAGTAGACATTGGTGCTTGAAATTTCCACTTACACTACATTAGCTCGAGGCAGTTCATTTGCTAAAATAAAAGAAACAAAGTGTAAAATATTCACTGACTTGCTCAACAAAGCAATCAACGAAAGGGAGCATGAGAAAGAGGGAGAGAGGGAGTGAGTGCAGTTTTTTCCCCCTGCTATCACACTGTTGATAAATACCATTAGTGTTTTAAAATTATCTCCCCCATTCAGTTTAAATTTAAAAGTATTAGTGGTATTATCAGTCTGTCTATCCATCTCCCTTTATTTTGTCTGTCTCCTGCTTCTATTTTGTGTGAAATTTCAAGAGATGAATCCCATTTTCTATTAATTCAATGGCTGTCATCTTGCATTGCATCATGCAGCCCAGATCACAACAACGAAATCTAAGGGTTTAAATTAATAATGTTGCAACACATCACTTTGTAAAGCATTGTACCCATCCATATCTAGCCAGCTCAGGTACCTTGCCTCCAGTCTGATGCCTTTCACTGGTAGCTATGGGTGGGATTACACCTGTACAGTTGCAAACAATCTATAATTGGTAACTGAATACTCTGGCTTTGTGTTGGATAGCATTACTTTAATAGGGTGTTGAGATTTAACAAGATGTTTTTGCTTAAAAATATAATAGTTGGGAAAAGCTTCAGGGAATACGAGATCTCTGTTCTCTGAGTGGCATTTTCCACACCTACAAATATATGCTGACAGGTAACTGTATTGCATTACAATTGCCTTACATACAATGTCAGCTAAAGCTACATGGAAAGTCAGCATCTTGGAGCACCTATGCATCATGAAACAGCTGATAGATTTGGTTAACTGTTAGACGTTCAGATATAATTTCATTATAACCACTAATTCACAAAAAGGAAAGGAAAAAAAAGCCAAGATTATGTGCAAGTAAGTCATCAGAACCACTACAAATTCAGGAAGGAATAAAACATTATGCCTAAAGGAAAATAACACACGAGATCAAAAATACATCCTATCCAACATTTACTGTTACTATTCAGGCATGTCTCCTATTACATTTTGTCATGTAGAAACAAGTCCACAAGTAGGAATCTACATTTTTGGTTTGTGAATGTTTCTAAGAGAAAGGATAAAAAAGAAATATGACCATAAGTTCTTCAGTGGCCAACCCAAACTATAAGAAACAGATGTGCAGCTGGGAGCACCTACCTTTTTCTCCCTTTTCCTTAGAGCACACTTGAAGCTGTAAGAATATTCATAAGACTTTATATACTGACAAACGTGAAGCACTTGGTGAGCAGAAAGGCACAAAATTATATGGGATTCATTAGATAGCTGCTAATAGTCAAAAGTTCCAGCCCAACCTGCTGAGTGTAAATGCAAATTTACCACCTTTGGAGCTGCCTCATTGTACAGCTATTGATTTATGTTTGAATGGGAGTTCAAAAAAAAGTTGTCTTTTGAAGCCTTACTATCTGAGCATGGCTCCTTTGTCCAGGTGTCTTGGGGATCTCTTGCTGCAATTTTGATCTTTGTATTCCAAAAGCCTTAGAGAGTCAATTCAGGTAACTTAAAAGTGAGATATAATCAGAAAGGATTTGGAAATAAAGTCTTTGCCTTGTCACATTAATGCGGCCCTATCAAGTGGCAGTTTATCAAGAGGCAGCTCACAAGGTTTTAATGAGCATGCTGCCTGTTCTTGTACAATACTAATTAATCCCATTTTTTCACACTGGTGTGATTGCTTCATGAAACCCGCATTGTTTTATGCTCAGCAGCAAAGCGGGCTCTCACTGATTAAATCTCCTTCCCAGAGCTGGAGCCTGACAACTGAATTATACCTTGCTCAAAATAATAATGGGTATCAGCTAATAAATACGGTTTAACACACACAAAACTATGCAGCCAAAATCACACCACAAAATAGGAGTTTGACTTATAGGCACAGCAGTGTTTCATTAAACATCTGTATTATAATTCACTGGTTTTCCAACTGATGTAATAACTTAATTGATGAGAACAAAGACAAGCTTATTTATTCACCCAATTGCTTGCTTCTTGACTAACGTTTTTGCTTGGTGTTATTGTGGAAATAAATATGCAATATTCTTTTTATAGAAGTCTAATTTAGGCCCTTTTTTTCCCCTATTGAGAAGTCAACATCACAATCTGTTTCTGACAAGTTCTTGCTGCAGTGAAGCAGACCGCATTATGATAAGACAGCAGTGTGTTGTTTACCCTAATGTTCAGACATTCCAGCAAAGGTGAGAGAGGTGTGATGCTTCAGGCAGTTAATAATGAATAATTGTCTGCAAATTTACATTACAGGGTTCAAAAAGCTTGTTTTCTCTCT
The DNA here is from genome assembly GCA_034782735.1 of Sagittarius serpentarius. Taxonomy (NCBI): domain Eukaryota; kingdom Metazoa; phylum Chordata; class Aves; order Accipitriformes; family Sagittariidae; genus Sagittarius; species Sagittarius serpentarius. The sequence goes on from JAVKLA010000010.1 coordinate 24,318,398, forward strand.
TTTTCCCTTCCCCATTCTCCCACAAGATTTAAAGCTTCCTCTGCCTCAGCCAGGGAAGGGGTAACTGCAAAGCACTAATGAGAAGTATAGCACGTTTCTCTGCAAGACCAAGTCAAATTAGGGACGTCACAGATATAAAATAATTTTGGGGAAATAAAAAAAGATTTTTTTTCCCTCCCAACTGACAAACATAAAGAGATATGATTTACTCTCTTTTACAATGCATTGGTCATACGCTGCAGAATAGGACGGTCAAAAGTTAATGTCCCGCTTTGCTTAAGAACCTCTGAAGAAAGCTACTTTACCACTTTGACAGGATTTTCTTCAGAAAGTGCTCCCTGCAGCCAATAAAACAGAAGAGTAATCATTAACCTCAGATTTAATATAGATTTATATATGTAGCTTTGGATACCCTGGGAGAAACTGTTTATTATTTATCTCTCATTTGTAATAGCGCCAGAAAAAGTATGAGGAATTTTACAGCTGGATCTAAAGAAATAAAGGGGTGGGATTTTCAAGGGAGAAAGAAGAGTCCTACCCTCCATCCCCTCCAGTACCATTAACTGATTTTTGCAGCTGAATTTAATGGGAGAAAAAGGAATAGAAGTTTCAAAGATACATAGTATTTATACCTAACATCACCTTTCTGAAATATTTACAGTTTAAAGAGTCCCTGGCAAAAGTCAGGCCAATAGAAAAAACACTTTCAGAATAAAAACATTTTCCATTAATTGCTGTCATATAAGTTTTTGCACTAGGCTTTTTTGTTGTTAAGAATATTGGTGCAACTAGCACTTCTGTAGATTTAAGAATTACTCTGAATCCTTATGAAAAGCTGACTCGAACAACAAATTGGAAGGGGTGCATTCAATTAGAAAGGGTGGATGAGAAGGTGCTATCAGATAAGGCTTGGAACAAGATAAACCAGCAGTTTTTAAGTTGCGCTGCTTTTTGATAGAATTACCAAAACAAGGAACAAGACAGCTTAGAAAATATGAGCAAATAAAAAGAAAAAATCCCTTTCTTTTCAATTATTCCAATTACATTCCAGTTGTTGTGATGTCATAATGTCCCCATTCAGATCTTCAGCTGATGCAAGCTGCAACCTGCAACCATCCCCTGAGGATATCACCCATGCGGTCTTCCAGATCTTCCCCGCCAGACAAGGTTAGCATTTCCACATCATTCCCAACAGCACGAAGCAAGACCATTGAATACGTATGGTTCTACCAGATCAGGATTCATCACCTGTCTCGTCTGACTGTGGCGTTACCTTATTATTTCACTAGCCATGATTTTTCACCATTCAATATGCTATCGCTTATACTTCTAGTAGAAGAGTAGAAAGGGACATAAAGGCTAACAAAGCAGAACGGCTCTCCCCTCAGTTCACAGTCAGTCTGCAGAGGTAGAAGTTCCTGGGGAATCAGACACTGTATCTGTCCTCACAATTGCCGTAACTCTGTAACAGATCAAGCTATAATTAGATCATGACCTATGTCTGATATTAGAACTCAATTTGTAGAATTGATGTGCCATATGAAACAAAAATAATTAAAGAGAATAATTATTTTATATTAGAAAAACAGTATTAACCATCTGCAACAACGACTTCTCCATGCACAAGTGACATACGTATTGGCATAAAAATGCCCCAAAAACTTACTTATACTTTTATATATAAAAATACATGAAAGATATTTTTGGGGCCCAGATTCAATCTATTTATAAAAATTTGCTTGTAAGAGCAGAAGGATTTGAGTTTATCCCTAAATAAAATAGCTACTACATTATTTCCTAATAATTTTGTTCAGAAAAAAAAAAAAACCAACTTTCCCTTCTTCTAGAGAATCTAATTATTCAGTGACAGCAGTTGGCTGACTTGGGCACAACACAACATGTCAATTTTCAGTTGCTTACACAGTATCACAGAAACTGTTAGAAATTGTTTTGAAATCTGGCATACTTTTCAGTCATCCTAATTCCTCCAAGCGAGCCAAACCTGATTACATTTGGCTCACCCACAAAAGATCTGCAAGATGGGGAGAAGAACAAGTAGAAAAGAGTATCAAAAAAATCAACAAGATTTCATCCCCTCCGCCTTCAGCTATGTCTCACTGTAACAGTAATCTGCTATACTACCTGAAACCTTATCAATTTTCTAAACTAACCTAAAATTTCCAAACTTGGTTGGTTTTTTTTTTTTAATTTTTTTTTTTTTTTGGAATGTTGATATTGTATCTACAGGAGGAGATTATAATCTGTCCATGAAGCAATAAATCCCCTACTTCAGGGGATAGTTCACAAATATATACTCATTAACCCTCTCTTGAAATTTATGTCTGAAACCATGCTTCCCCATGCTAATGTATGCTGGGTCCCAGTTACAGCGTGAGACGGATCATAACTAAAACATGCTTACCAAATTTATCATATATAGGATATTTTTGGAATAGCCAGCTTTGGAACGTGGTAAATGCATGATGCAAGTAGGTAAAACATTCCAAGTCTGAATATGAATTCAGATGCCGCAGTAAAATTACGCTGAATTACATCAGATGAGTACCTGGATCTCTATATGGGAACTATTCTATTTTTGCAACATATCACCACCCCCATCAGTAATGTTCACTAAAAGGCCTGTTGATTTAAACTCTTCCTTTGATACCAAATTAATTTGATGGCTTTTCTTTTGGATTTAAGTAGAAGACATTTATGTTTATTACAACATACTTTTACTTTTCCAGCTGCCAAAAATATACAGCTCTATAAGTGTAGAAGCACAGACCAAAACTCCTGTTTCCAATATGAAATAAAAAAAGCTTACTTTAACACAAGGAAATTTAATTCAGTCTCATCACACTGTAACTACAGGATTTTAAGAAATTTAAATTTTTTTTTTTTTGATTCTTTGTGTGATAGACCAATGGAAAAAAATGTGAAGGCCATTATTCAAATGTTTGTGGACCCCTTTTAGCTAATGGATTCAAATCTATAATTCTGCACTTGTCAACAAGATAATTCTTCAATCATATTAAGACTGCATAACTCAGTTCACTCCAAGTCTTCTAGGACTCCAGTCTGCAAAGCAAATAACATTCCCCAGGGAAGGAAATGTGTACTCATATCTAATTCTCAGGTTCTCTCATTTTTTTTTTTTTTTTTCAAGAGAGACAGATTTGTTGTAGGTGTGTCTCCATTTACATAAAGCCCAGTCCCCTCCATACACACACACACACAGATATTCAAATTAGCATAATTTTGGGGGCAATTGTCTGTGTTCTCCAAGATAATAGCAGACATCTTTACGCTAGGTTTTCAGAGGAAAGTCTGTGCCTTATTGTAAGTGGCTTATAAGGTAAACAGTTTAAAAGTTTAATTATATTTATGTCTTTACAAAAGCTTGCCTCTCCCTTCCCACATTACATTATTAAATTAAAAGCTGAACTAATCAGAAAAGTTCTTTAAAATTGTCCTGGTTTCGGCTGGGATAGAGTTAATTGTCTTCCTAGCAGCTGGTACAGCGCTGTGTTTTCAGTTCAGTAT
>JAVKLA010000010.1:24322043-24403079 GCA_034782735.1 Sagittarius serpentarius
GATTCTCTCCCCCATCCCACTGGGTGGGGGGGGAGCGAGTGAGCAGCTGCGTGGTGCTGTGTTGCTGGCTGGGGTTAAACCACGACAAAAATGAAATTAAAATTTAAAAGTGAACATTTTAAAGAAGTTTCATAATTGTGCTTTTGTATGAACGCTAATGATAGAGTGCCAACCTGAAGAAATTATTAGCTGTATTTTTAGAGGCCTATGGCATGGCAAGTCCTGCACAAGGTCCATAACCCAACAAGTCTCTGAAATAAGACATTAGTCTGGACAGATGTTTCAGTTCCCACTTGAGTTTTAATGCAATTCACAACATGTGTATCAACAGTAATAGACATGTCCTTTAAATAAGATAATAAGCAATAAAAGTTTTAGCGGCAGTTTCCTTGACCGCTTTCATTTTCACCTCTGAAGGGAATGCTGGAAACAATCAAGAGAACATGCCCATCACTAAGGAGGTTTAGGTAACAGCACTCATACAGGACATTTTAAAAAGCATTACCCACCATGGAACGTAGCATCTAGCATTTAAAATTCAACATCAAACACACCTCCAAACTTTCTGCATTATCTTTCAATACATCACTTCTATGGTCCTCAGTACTAGACTTCAGACAGATCAAACTGTGCTGATTAAATCAGGTGTTTCTACTAGAAATATATAATTATTCTTCTACAATATAACACATACAAAGCTGTTGTGTGGTTTGGCTTTTTTTGATTGTGCTGGCATAAAGAACGTTCTTATTCTATTTACATTATGTACCTAAAGCACATATTAAAATAAACTCAGTCAGCAACAAAACTCACAGAATTAAATGGCACATGTGATGTAAAGCTGGATTTAGCATACTATTTGGGCATCATAATGCAACCCAGGTGTGCAACATAAGCAAATAAATGCTATGGTTTTAATGTTTTAAACAGTTGCAAAAAGCAGATCACGAACTGCTGCTGGGCTAAGCAGAGCTCACCAAGACCTGGCTGGACACAGTGCTGGTTCAAGTGCCATGTGGTAATTTTCTACATAGGTCAAAAAAAAAAAAAAAAGTATCAACTATTTCCCTGTAGCAGCTATGTGAAATAAGGCTAAATGACTGCAAGCAGGTGAGCTACCATAACTTAACGGAGTTACCACTCACCTGCTCAGCCACAGTAACTGGCTGCTGCTCATCAGAACTGCGAAGCTGGCTTAAACCAACTTCATAACCTTAAAAGTCTGCTAGTCTTTTGAGAATCCTCTGGCCTTACAGTACAAAATACTTTCCTGGCTTCCAGTGGTTGAAGGAGAAATAGGAGATGCAACTGTGCAAGCCTTTTTGCATTGGAGCCTGACCTTTATTGGCAGACGTTTAACAAGGACTCCTGGAGTGGTTCTTAGTCCCTCTGTTGTCCATAGAGAGTTTGAGATATCTCTAATATTCTGAAACTAAAATACATTATATTTGATGACCCCTTCTTCATTTTCTGCCATGTACTTCAGAATTAGAGGTGGCGGCAGCCCCAATTTTACCTGAAAAATATTAGCATAAGTAAGAAGAGAGGAAAGACAAAAACTCCCCTTAATACAGGTTGATATGTGACTTTGCATAGCACTTTGAATGTTATTAAGTGTTTGAATTTCTTCCTGTGTCTTTTTAGCCTAGATGACTGTCTTTCTCTTTCACTGACAGCCTCTGCAGGACCAAATTGACAGCTCTTTAAAGCAGTCTGACAAAAAGCAGCATTAATTAAGTCATTGCCGGACTGTAATTGTGTTAAGAAGTAAAAATCTAATATGAGAAAAGGTTAGTGAGTCCTCTCTTGTGTCAGATTTTCTACTCTCTATGAATATTAATGTCCTTAATGAAGACAATCTTTGCCTCATCAAGCCGTTGTTCTGCATTCAGGTGCCAAATCCCTGCACCATTGATTTGTTTTTAAAGAACAAATATGTCAGGGGAGAGTGACTGTCCTGTTTCTTATCAACATCATAGAGAATGCTTTTGTATTCCTGGAAAGAGTTTATAGATTTTGTGTGCCATGTACAAGCAGTGTCTGTGATGGCAGAGGAGCGGCAGGGAGGGGAATAATGTCGAGGTGAGGTAAACTAGTTTAAGTAATTTAATAGAAGCATTACATTTTATCATGTTAGCTTTTTTGTGTGTGTTAGCAATATCCATATATTAACGAGGTTATGATCAGCAGTTTTAATGATAAAATATGAATTATCTCTCCAGAAAGAATCCTGCAGTTTAAGCACCGAAATGAAGGAGCTCGGTGATAAGACGCTGATCATCTCTTGCTGATTATCCCTCCCCTCCTCCTCCCGATCGAGCAGATAATGATGATGGTGCTGATGAATGATGATCCTTTTTAAATAGGTTGAAGGCCCTTAGGAGTCTAACTCCGGTGAGGAACGTTTCATGCACTTCTCAGTCTTCCTTGCTCAGCCCCCACATCTCCCACCACTTCACTTACTACCATCTTTAAAGCTTGTATCAGCTGTGAAATACTTCTGCTTTATTAGTTACTCCAGTATCGCTAATACTTTTGGTCAGAAATTGTTGTGTCTACTCCAATGAATGTATGACAGGCCTCTGACACCCAGTTAAAGCTCAGCACACCGCACTGAAAGGCAAAACTATTCTCCTGACAGTGCTGGAAACCAGATCAAGTGAGAATCCTACTGAGGGCATTAGAAGGTATGTGAATTTCTTTAGAGGGTATTTAAAAGATTCATGCCCCTTCTGAGAGTCGAGAGGTAATTAATATTCTATTTTCCAAGCAGAAATCCTGCTAACAGCTCAATTTTAATGGAAATTCTGGTATGTGTTTTACTACAGAAAAGTAACAAAAATCTGAGTAGCGTGGTTCTTTTTAAAGAAAATCTCAGCATATGTTACACTGACAGAACAACATGAGAATTTTTCTAGACAAAATTAAACATTTTAGGTTTTTATCTGAGATGGATTATGTCTGCCAGTTAAGATGGATACAATAAACGTTCAGTGATGATAGCACCAACAGTTTCACAGTGATTTGTACAGCAAAAGGAGCGGAGGAAGTTTCTGACCTGACATACTGGAAAGTACAAGCTCAGAGCTGAGAAGCCTCTATTAAAACAAGAGCCAAACATCATCAACAAGAATCCCTGCTACCAAAGACGATGCATTAATTTTGTACGTAAAGCAGTCGAGGATCCACAACACTGATTACAGTGCAGAGCACTCCAGACAGTGGGCACTGACTCATCCTCTGCCATTACCTCTTATTTCTGACTCTAGAGTAGTATCTCTGAGCGATATTGTGCCTATATGGTTGTTTTTTTTTTTTTCCCTTCAATTGGTCAAGCTGGAGCTGTGCAGCTGGTTACAATAGAAGAGGATGCCTGAAAAAGGTACCAAAAATCAGTAATAATAATTCAGCTGCAATCACTAAATCTGAACTGGAGCAAAAGCAGTTGACTTCTGAATGCCAGACCGGTTGTCAAGAGAAGTTCAACATTTTTAAAAGCAGGCTACAGCACAAGACCTGAACTGCTGTGTTACAGCAGCATTCCCTATGGAGATGAGGCATGTGTTACTACTTGGCAATACTTAGCCTTCACAGTTCTCACTGCCTCACTCTACATCTGACCAGGCTCCCAGGCACCAGCACGCAAGTTCTTCTTTTAATGTTTTAAGCAACTACAGCTTTTGTAAACGGCCTGCTTTTGCTGCCCCAGTGTGTGCCACCTTCTTCTCTCTACCCAAAAGATTTTCTTACAATCCAAGTCAGTGTTTTTATTTCCTCAGCTGCAAAACAGTTCTTTGTCCTACTTCCTCTGGATACACTCTTCTCCTTAAAACTAATTCTAATGCACACAGCACTATAAGATGTAGGCCAGAGTATTTCAAACTAATTTGTGAATTATCTGTTCTCTGCACAGTGGTTCCAAAAACATAGCAATTCTGAAAATTCAGGCGAAAAATGGATTAAAACTAGGATCTTTTAAAGAAGCAACAAATTGGGATCTCAGTTTCTTTTTTTATAGAAGGCAGAAGGCACTGACCCTTCAACTTAAGATTTGAAAAGCCATTTATTGATCTAGCATTGTCTCCCAGTTCCTTAGCATGTAAGATTTTATTCACATACCTAAGGAAAGGAGCAACCCCAATTTTTAAAATACTTACGTGATATTAGATATTAATACAGAAACAGACCACATTTGATAGGCTAGCAGCACAGCAACTCACTTTGGAAAAAAACCCTCTTCAGGATATTTTGGGAAGATTTTATATAGCAAAATAAAGCCTTATGGCAAAACTTTTCTATGATGAAAAAAATCTTAATTACAGCAGTGTTTGGCAGTACAGGATACATGGAGATGACAAAGGTTTGGGTTGGGTCTTTTTATTTAAAAAAAAAAACCCACGGTGTCTATCCTTAGCCCCCTTGACAAGGCAAAAGTAGTTAAATGCCATATTCTTACCTCGTTGAGGAAGCCAGCTTCGCTGTCCTTCCACTGGTTTAATGTGAAACCACCACCTGGCTCCACCACTAGTTTAAACTATGGGACTGAAAACAAGTCTCTAGCACTTATTTGTTCAAACTAACTTGCGTTAAATTTGCTAGAAGAGTTGGTATAACTGGACATCAACTGAGATGACACACGGTGAGGTATGCAGGTGTTTCCAAAGGCAAGAGATACCCGCAGCGAGTCCCTCCTGAAGCAGGTAATGCCGCAGCAGTGGTGCAGACATGGAGGAGCATTCAAGAAGGGCAAAGGTAGCTCCAAATGCAAGGGAAAAACGTTTTCCATGAGTTCGAGGAGGATTGTCTGGAGCTTGGTCCAGCAGATAAAGTGGTTGAATGCTGCTTTACGGAGAATTGGACAGATGCTGAATTATTTTGGCTTTTATTCAGCTTACTTCACCTTTCAAGCAGGATTGTCACCTTTAAGTAGGACCTCCCCTGCTTGGGGAATGAGCTTCTGAGGGCCTTTCCAGAGGTAACCCCCCCACTATTCTGGAATATCCAAAATCATACAAAGAATATGAAGCCAGCTTCCCTCAGCCTAAATTCAGATTGGCTCCTATGTAGCAAGAGGAATTACACTAGATTTATGCTGTCAGTGACTTATACTGTAACTCAGAATCCAAGTGAGGGAGTTATAAATACAGTACTGTAACATAAGAGTTTCTGACATACCATGTGGGAGTTGTGTTTTTCATACTCATTTTCCTCTCAGATTTCCTTTTCCTCATTTTTTTACTGTTCCATCTTAGCTTATTAACCTAAAGGAGTCTTCTCTTGGGACAGCCTTCCCTAATTTAGCTTTCCCATTGTCCAGCTGACCCACTTGTAAAGCAGATGGACAACACAGAGGACATTTAGAGGAAACCATATAGTGACTTGTGTGACTGACAGGCCAGTTTTCGATTACTTATTAAAATAATTCTTTGTAATTCTAACTTAATTGCCAAATATCATCTTTTTCTGCACTTTTTCTTCCTCCAAGTGTAACTCTCTCTCGGAAGACAAAGACTGTCATCTCACTAAGTCTATAGTCTTTGACCCATACTTCATGCTCATGTCCCTATATTTTGTCGCTGTTTGTCTGACATCCCACTTCCAACCCCTGCCAGCACAGTTGGAAGTCAGTGTTGCTAAAACACCTGAGATTATACATAAACACATTATTTAAAATTGTGTGAACGTTAAATATAATTACTTTCTGTCAGTCAAAACTTACACACAAGTAAAGTAGCTATATTCCAGGCTGTTTCCTATCTATCTTAAAAATTCTGGAGAACTCAGTCAAAAATAGTCAGTCCAGCACGAATTATCTTTTTCAGGGCATTACCCTACATATTAGCATTTCTTAACCAAAATGCCAAACATCTAAGATAGGTATACCTCCCTACTCTTATCCCATCCACAGAGAAAACTGTAGATGACAAGGAGGATACCGGCCAAAGTGCAAAGACATTTTTTTCTCCTCCCTATGCAGTGAAAATTATAGCTTAAGTTTTGCTGTATTAAGAAACTTTCAAGAACACCTGCCCAACTATGGTTTAAGGGTGTCTGCCCTACTTTCTTTGTTCTCTGAATGCTAACTCCCCTTTGCACACAGTGTGAGCCAAGCACATATCTGATATTTGGTGGTGTATTTTACTGAGTTCCAGCTATAGGCAGTCTGGCAGATTAAGTTCAAGCTTTGTGAACAGAAGAGAGATAATTCAGAGGCTTCTTATTACTTCTGATCTCTGAGCTGTGCAGGGATCACAGCTCCTGGATTGCATTTGTTCCCCAAATTTTCAAAACAAAACCAGTTTCTATGCATAATCTATTTTCTTATTATTATGTAGCAAGACATTCAAGAATCATTTAAAAAAAATATCTCCTAGAAGAACACAACAGCCTTCAGGTGATTAAAATAACCACTGACAAGATGAAAATCACAGGATTTTATTCAATATGTATTTCCCTGCAAGAACACATGCACACAAACAGTGGCCTTCAGTTGAGAATTACAAGAGAAACCATATGGACCAGGGACAAGCTTAAAATACAGACCTTTTTGCAGATGCGCTACAGTTCATTCTGCAGTTGAACTGAGGTAGGAGGTGGATTTGCACGTACCGATCTGATGATGACCTTGAAAGATCACTAAGAGACTAACATTCACAACTTCCTTCCCCACCAGCAAAGCTCAAACATTCGCTTATCAAATATGAGCTTTATAATTTATTTTCCAAGTGTGCAATCTGCTACAATGCCAGAGGTATTTCCCTGGATTTTTTTTTTTTTTGTATTTTAAGGGTGATGTACTTGTATGAGAGCTTTGTACGACGAACACATGGGACAGGGTGCCCTTAGTCCAACTCCTGTATCAGTGTAGGAAACAGTGTAAGCTTCTTCCTTTCTAGTATAGAAGTATGCTTCATATCTGTCTCAGAGAGACTACTTCTACAGGTAAAAGGATATAGTAGCAATTCCAACTCTAAATAGGGTTTGAGACACGAGATGAAAGAAATTAAGAGGTGTATAAATGAACCTTGCTATAACACTGACCTAGCTCCTTCTCTCCAATTAATTTAATTGAGAGTTTTGGTTTACTTAGCACTTTTCATCCATAGATCTAAAAGCACTTTATAAAGAAATGTAAATGTCAATATCCTCATTTTACAGATGAGGATAAAAGGGCACAGGGAACTTATATGAATCAACCCAGGTCAGCAAGTAGGTGGCAAAACCAGGAATAGAAACCAGTTTGCTTACTCTGTCTGCTGTGCCCCCCTATCCATCAGGAACTGTGAATTCCAGGTCATTTTACAAAGAGCTATGGAAAATCCTCTACAAAACTGAAAGCTACCCATTTCACATAAACGTGCAAGCATCCCATCTGTAGAACTTCAATCTTAAACTAAACCTTAGTAAAAAGAGTCGTACGAAATACCGAAGTTTGTACTTAAAAAAAAAAAGAAATATTTTATCTAGCTAGTATTATGAAAAATTAGATATCACAATTTTTCCCCTCCAGAAAAAGTTATGTTTTACCACATGCACATAGAATTATTTTTCAGGCAGCTCAACTATTCAAAGAAACCTGATTTTTATCTCCCTAAAAGCAGCTATTCTAACTTATTTTCTCCCATAGAAAGAACATTAGGAGGTGACCAAGTAGGCAGAAAGGCTAGAAAGTCTTCTGAAACATGGGGTCATAATCAATGGAGTTAAATCTCAGAGTACTCACATCTGGTGGTGTTTATAGGAACTACCAACCTACTCCGTTTCAAGAATTAGCACTTACGTGTTGTTTTTCACAGAATGTATTAAGAGTACTTCTGGACTATTTGAAGTTCAGTTAAAATACTTTACAAAGTTTCTCCCTGCTCTGCTGTATAGCGACACGCAATGACAACCAATGATTTTCAAAAATCTCGATAGGCTGTTTTAGCTACAAAGATAAATAAAGGAAAAACATGATACGAAACAGAGCTTAATCTATCATACTGAGAGTCTCAGCCACAGGATAAAGAGAACCTTAACTGATTCATCTGCAAACCTACAGTTGAGAGGGAAGTTTACAGAGAACTCGTGTTACTCCTGCAACGGCAAACTGCTGTTGATGATATTCCAGTGGAGATTCATGAGCTGTACCATCAACAACAGCTACGTCATTAAGTCAAAGTCTGCATATCCCATTGCTGCCTTCCACATTGAGATTTCATCTGAAAAAACAGAGACATTACGGATATTTGAGACATTCCGTCAGTATTTTATGTCACCCAAGGCTAGAGAAAAGCAGCAAGAGAAACTGGGATCTGGAGAAACAATTACTTTTATATAAATATAGCACCAAAATTGGAAAGTGAACTGGACTTTCTGATACTAACAGCATTCGCATACCATTTCCTTCGGAAGGACTCACTCTCCAACTGTGAGCAAGATAAAGGTTGTTTTACTAATCAGAGGGTTATGGCAATTTCCTTATGCATCTTCTCTGAAAGAGAAAGCTTGATGACCAGTTACCCTAAAGGATTTGGCTTTTGAATCTGAAGTCTTGAAGGGCGGATTTTGCCATTCTTTTGCTGAGCTCTCTGCGAATAATACCTCTGTGATATTTCAAGACTTCAGTATAGTGCATGACTCATGAATTCTGTAGTAAATAGGCCAGACTTGCAGCTCCAGGTATTTTTAACCTCCTAAGCAGAAAAAGGGAATACTTAGGATAAGAAACAAACATGAATTTAACAATAAAAATAGAAAGACCACTTGGTATACAGCACTTGGGTAACCCTCTGGGACAGGACTATACAGATTACCATATGTTCTTTTCCAAGCAACATAAAAAACAAAGACAAAATATGCTTTACGAAATTCTTTACAGTGCGATAGCACTGATGCAAAGCTGTAGCTAAAATAAATATGATACCTTCCTTGTGGTACTCTGAGGCACTGGTGACCTATCAATTTCTCAATCTGAACAAAAAGAGAGCTAAAAGATGACAGGCCTTTCCCAGCAGAATGGTTGATATACAGCAAGCAGGTACAGCTCTGTCCCTGATTATTAGTTGTGACTAATATAAAGTAAGCAGACGCTGAGAACGCCTGAGGCTAGCTTTGAAACTGGGAGGTCTCATCTTACCTTCCTTCTAGTACATATACTGGACAGGACAACGACTACCTGCAAGAGGGTGATCTGATGGCTAGAGGTGGTCCTCGCCACGCTCGTATTTTTCTCTGTTGATGCGCTATGCACAGCAAGTAAACCAATCTGTCTCCGTGAAATTCTCATTCCTGTGTATCCCTTTTATACTGGGAACTCCGGCGAGACCAGGGTCTGAGCTGAAGCACACAAAACCCTATAAAAAGCCTGGAGAACAAAGCCTCTGCCTCACAACCTTGAGCAGAGTGCTACAAATCAGGCACAAGCTAGAAGGGGATGAAGAGGCATTAAGGCGGCAAAAGTCCTCACAAGCACGCGGGGCAGGCTTTTACATTGGATGTTTCCACTTGTACTTTCAAGCTAAAATTTTCAGATGTCTATCAGATTCGAGTGCTTAACTCCCATTGAATTTGCTAAGTTTTTGGCAATCTACTCCCTCAGGCTTTTTCAAAAATCCCATCCATAGTCATTTTTCTGTCCTTGTTCTCACTAATTAGCACGATGCTCCTGCGTGTGACTTTACAACACTGTAGAGGATTCTCCTGAATATGTGTGTGGGGGGGGTGGGTGAACGGAGTTATCTTATTGAAATTTGATTCAAAAGAAGGAAAAAGAAAAACATTTCTATTCACATTAGGTTTTGTAAAACCATTTAGTGTTATGAAAAGCCTAATATTTAAGCCTAAACTAAGTAGACAGTGATCCTTTAAGTCCCTGTCTTCCAGTACATTTCACCATTCTATTCTTTCAGGGAAAGTTAGGTTTGTTATTCTTTCACCTTCCAAAGTCCTTGATAGGTTATTTCTAGAGAATATTTAAATCCGTAAAGTATTTTTGTCGGCAAATATGTCTATAGAAAATTCCTCAAACTCCAGCATGTATTTACCCACTTCTCAGAAATTCTTCTTCCATTTTCTATTAATATTATTTCACTGGGATCAGTCTCTGTTGAGAAATTTAGTTTAAGCTGCCTAGCAGTCTTAAAAGAGAAAGATCTATTAATTTAATCATTTATATGAATCATGTCTAAATGATCTCAGCAGAGAAAATGTGTTAGCCATTTAAATCCCATCATTACATATTATATAATAATTACCACTAATTCTAGTTTGGATGGGCCACAATATTGCTTTACATACCTAATATATTCAGAACATCTACCTTACCAAGCTCAGTCTTTCTGTGACCTTTGAGTTTATGCTTGTCTCTTGATTATGAACATAGGACAGGCTCTCCAAGAAATTAGGTATGCAAAACACATACACAGTACCACATCTATTTGGCATGCACAACTACCAATTTGTTTTTTAATATCTCAAGTTCTTTTTGTCTCTGGAAGGTATTGAGCATGCTATTGATACTGCTGTAATCAAAATAATATTTATTTATTAAGTATTCTCAGTATACTCAGTGCTGTACATGACACATTCACACTCTGTATCAAGCTAAGCTTACAGCATAAGATGGGGTTATTCACAGGAGGCTACAGGGTGTAACTTCCACTGAATTTCCAAATCTCTTAATCTGAAAGGACTGCTTAAACACTGTGTGCAAGCAGACAACTACACGCATACGAACTGTGTGTACATTTTTGTCTACAGCTCAGACTGACAGCATTTGCATAGATTTTGCATTGGTTTTTTACAATGAAAAAAGGGAAAATATTAATTAGCCATGAGAGATGTCTGCGCAGGTCTGAGCATAAGTTTCACTATATACTATTACAGAGCACTCATGCATGCAAGGCCCAGGGAGGGAATAAAAACTATATGGCAATGAATGAGCAAGTTTCCAAATTGCTTCTCTGTTGGGCAACCTTAGTAAAGGCCCCCAACATACAATTCCTCCCTGGGAGCCAATCCATTTCCACAGGCACATGACAATACAGCGTTACTCCACATGCCAAAAATGGGTCCAAACACTTTCCACACACTGTTGATACGAGACGGTACTGCTGGCACCCTGCTGCACAAATGCTAGCCTCCAGAGTTAGAGCTCTGCACCTTGGGTCACAAATGGTGCTTCCAAGCAAGTGATTTTCAGAAGAAACAGTTGTGTGCTCACTGGGAGCCCATTGCTCCAGTACTGCTTACAGATGGGGGTATCCAGCTTTGCCCTTGAGAAAGGTTGAACTGTGTCTCTGCTACACTAGAACAACACAAATAGCTTCATCCAGCGTGGACACTCAGTTTAATCTTCCTTTTTTTTTTTATTATTCTTTATTCTTTTTCACCAGCTCTGCACGAATACATCCGCCACCAACCCTTCCTCTACTCCATCAAAATCGCAACACAAGATACACCCCTGATTAATTACAGAAGAGTGAAACTTCCAACTCTCATATCCCAAGGGTCAAATCTATCCCTGGTGTAAGCCAGAACTCAGTAGTGAGACAAATTTGGCCCTAGGTGACTTCCCCCCCTCCCCAACTAACCCATTACACCGTCCCTTCTATAGCTGATGAATTGAGCCCCTTGTGTTCTGTTTGTAACCATAATTAGTATTCATTTTGCAAGCTTAAAGTTCACCCTTGATACAGGACTGAGCCTAATGTTAATCACTGCGGTGTCTTACCGCCTTTGACTCTGATCTGTCAGGTTTGCATTACTTGTCCCATACCTAATTTTTTGCCCTTACCAGCCAACTAGCACCTCGACATCACACTGTGTCAGAATTAGAAACTTTTGACAGATCTGTAATCATCTAGTTCTCATCAGCTCTATGCATGTTAGTCACTTCATTTCCACATTCTAACAGTTAATATGCCTTAATTTCTCTCACTTTGTGAATATTTAATTCCTCCCTTTTCAACATCATTTTTAGGTTGTGTGAATCATTTTCAAAGCCTTTGCTATTCTCCCTCCACTATCATCTGCATATTTTATGAAATGGCACAGTTGAATCTCTGAGGGCTCTTGATAAAAATGAAACTGGCAGGCTGCTCATTAGTTGTTTACCTGGAGCTGTGTGAATCCCCTAGAATGGTGGATTCCCATTTGGATTTGAATTAGGATATTCTGACACATAAGAATTGAAAACCTTTCCAAGCTAAGTGTGATTCTCCCCCTCTCCCCTTCTACCCCAATTAATAGCTCTTCTAGGAAGTTTCCATTCTTTCGACCAATCTACTAGTAGTGCAGTACCACGTACACCAACATCTGAAACAACTGGATTGCTAAAAGGTGAGAGACAGAGGCTGTAGCCAATTAGCAACTCTAATGAGGGGGAAAAAAGTGTCCCATCAAGAATGCACAGAGGGCAGCATGACTAAAATGTGAACTTTTCAGGCTTCCAGAGTCAAACCAAGTTGCTGGGACTAGGGCTGTGATTTATTTAAGCATGTATTTTAATGGGCAAGTAACGAAAAAATTACATTCAGTGACAATTGTGAATAAAATTTTAAAAAGTACTTACAGTGACCATACCTGGCAAGTCTCATACAGCTGTTACACAGGAAAACCAGTTTTCACTATTTCCTTGATCTTATTTATGCAATAAGGCACTTTTCATGTCTCACCACCAAAATAAACGTAGGAGCCACACTCAATTTATGAGTTGTGAGACAGATAAAAGGACACACTTGTGTTTACCAGAAAATCATGGATTATCAACAGAAGAATTCAGTGGGTTATCTACTCCTTCCCTGATGCAGAACATTTTTTTTCCCTACTGCATCTGCTTCTCTCATTCAGAAGCTGGGTGCATGCTGTTTGCATATCTCCATGCAGTTCTCCCTGTCATGTCTACAATAAACTGTATCTCTGCTTTCCAATAGTTTTAGTTTTTAGTATCCACAGATTTACATTTAGCTTGAAAGATATCAGCATAAAAATAAATCTCTTTTAATAGTTTTTACTTAAAAGCAGTAATGCTATCTCTCTATGCACTAAATTTTTTATTATTTTTTCTGGCCTCTGTTGACTTCATAACTAAATAGGGAATTGGGGCCATTATTAATAAAGGTAAGAGAAGCTGTCCAGCTGTAGAAGCTGCATTTGCATTGGTACTTTATTCATACCGCTGTTTCGGTAAAAGAAAAAGCAAAAATGAGAAATAGAAGGCACTTGGTTTTGATAGGAACCATCTTTCTATTTCATCCTCACGTCCTACCTAATACATCTCAACTTTAACACATCTCTTAAAACTTTGTACACTAAAAATACAAATAACCAAGAGCAGAGTTCATCATTAAAATTCCACAGAGTTTCTGGCCATCTGATGTTACATATTTTATTCCCTGAAAATGAACAGCCAGGAACAATCAGGAGCTCACTTCTCTAGTCCCTAAAACTCTCTCTCTGTAGTACCAATTGAGAGGATAAGCTGAGAAACAATTTACTGACATATCATGTTGTCTGATGCTAGCTCTCAATATAATCATGTGTCTCATACAATTTGTTGTACTTGTTAAAATCCTAGCTTTATGAAGTCCCTGAATATTTAAAAAATGAAAACTGATATTTTTATATAGCCTTAGCTAGAGTGAGGGTAGATTTAAGCATGCTTTGTTGATTGTAAATATTCAGAAATTAGAGATATATATTAAAAATATTTTTCTAGTTTCATGAAGCTTGGTGGCTTGTATGGCTGGGTTTTTAATTCTTGGGTTTGACAGTATGCATTCTTTTGATTTGTTATATATGCTTCAGATCTATTACTTTTTAATTGGACATGAACATGCCTATGAACTGAACTTAGTCTCCAAGGGTTTGCATAAAATTAGCCAAGACTTGGGGAAAATGGAGTTGTCACTACAGCTCAAAACTATCAGATATTGCAAGCAGTTAAAAATAACAATAGTCATAAAAAGGCTCATGCAACATCACGTAACTAAACACAATAAGCAGCAAGATTGGTAGAGTGACATTTTAACTCAGTTTTCAAAGATCCTTCCCCTACCCCCACTACAAGTATTTAACATTTATCACTTTTTGCATTTTAATATTTTTCTATCTTATTAAATATCGGTTGGATTCAGAAATACTTTTATCCTACCAACTAGAAGCATACATATCATTTAGGTATTTGTGCATCATTCACTCTGAGTGACATCAGCCTTTCAAAAATATCTTAAAAATCTCAACCTACAATGCGCGATCAGGTTTCAAAAAGGCATTCTCACTGTTACAATTGCACACAAAAGAACTACAATTATTGTTAGCTGCTAGTGAGAGCTAAATCAACTTGCAATGCTAGCCAGCAAGGTTACCTTAACACAAGGAACATTAATGAATTCGCTTTTACAAAAGTGTTGATACATATGAGGACGCACTTTTAAAAAATTCTTCTCCGTTTGATGAAGACAATTGTCATATCTCTTACTACTACACCACTGCGCACTCTAGGCAAAGCGAAGGACTTCTTTGGGAAACAGCACTTTAAAGCAACAGTTCAATTGCACATTGAGCCCTTGATCTGTTCTTGCTCTTGATGGAAGTCATCTGCATCAACCTTACGCTGCTTATCTGTGCTGACCAGAACACTGTACGGAGCAAAGAGATCTTTACCAACCCAAAGCCATGTAATTAAGATGAAATGCTGTTTTCCTTTGAATCGGGTATTCTTCTGCACAGCGACTGTATAATAGTGCTCACAGGGAAGTACAAGTGACAACAGGGTTACTCTAACAGAAAAACAGAACACAGCAGGGGCTGCCTACGAAATTGGGTGGGGGAGTGGCGGTGGTGTAAGGATACATTACTCTGGGAATGAAGACAGGTCAAGGGACTGGAAACACAGGGAACACCAAACCACGTGATGCAAGCAACTGAAAGACTTCACCAAAAGGCAAGCTCTGCCTGTAGAGATACTGCTGTTCTCTGATATAGTTGTCAACTTTTCTAAAATTCTTTTCAAAAGAAAAGCTTTCCAGTTTGGCTTGGTACAATACAGACTCATGGTTTACGCTTCTCTACTCTCCCTACCCCTCCTCCCGCATGTTAAACCGACCAGAGACCTGACATTTTATGTTGTTTGTTTGAAATGATAAACTTAATCATGAGTGAAATGTTAGGAAGTGACAGCGCTGGCCACAGTAAGGTCATTTCTCGTTTCAGCCAAGTACAATACAGCTTTCCCCTTAATTGCATTGCCAGTCCTTGCCACAGGAGGACCCAGGCATTTGCAAGTGGGGAACTGAATCTGTCTTTGTGATAATTAAACCATGGACCTCTGTAAAGACTGCCAAATCTGCCATATGGCAGTTTTATGACCCAGACTGCTGTTATCTCTTGAGAAAGCTAACATCCTAATCTCATTTTAGTTATCTGTGATCAGAACCCATATTTCTAGAGGGCAAAATGCAGGAGTACTGCTTGTCACAGAGCATCCTAAAGCAATGAAATTTTTTTTTCAGTGGTTCACATTAATAAAATGAAGAGAGAACTCATTATTGACATACTGGAATTAAAACAGAAATCAAGAAGCTAAAACCAAATAACCCGTGGGCTACCTGCACAGAGATTGTAACATCTCACTGTGAAAAATTTCTGGGACTCAGCTTTGAATAGATGAGCACTCTTATGAGTAATTAGAACATTCATTGCAGGAAGATTGTGAAAAGGCCACTGAATTTTTCCAATGCAAACACATTATTTTAAAACACAAACACAATAAGCTAGTGCCTTTGGAAGTCTGATATAATTTATCACAGCCACACCACTTTAAGAGCATCCTTGTGAGCTAAGAGCTGGGCAAATATTTTACAGGAAAAGAAAGCTGTCTGTAAGATGCCTGGTATGAAGAACGGACAGATCAGAATTGGTGCTGGACAATGCTTTATGCCTGGCCCTTCTAATACTTTTATTATTTCAATAAATTAACACTATTTTGTCTTCAAATCTGCAATACGTCCATCTGAGCACTTACACTGTGGTTCAGAAACACATTGCCCTTTAGTACTAAAATACAAACACTTACCAGCTGTGGTCACCTTCTCACGTATCTTTCGAGGCTGGATCATTCCATAACCAAGAGAACGCACATGTTCCTTTCAGCAAGGTTATGTCTTCAAAAGTGTATTGATAGCATAAGAAACAGGTGGCGTATTTTTCATCTCGCTGGTAGCGAGCAAACTCACAGGTGATACCCTTTGATGGCTAAGAGAGCCTTAAATATATGTCTCTTTAGTACTTGAAATTGCTATTTGAAGGCAGTGCTTG
This sequence comes from Sagittarius serpentarius, assembly GCA_034782735.1. NCBI lineage: Eukaryota > Metazoa > Chordata > Aves > Accipitriformes > Sagittariidae > Sagittarius > Sagittarius serpentarius. Next base: position 24,338,343 of record JAVKLA010000010.1, read on the forward strand.
TTACTTGTTTTGGGGTGGGATATTTCTTTGCAAAAGACAGACCTAATGGCTACTCAGGTTTACACTAGGTTCTCCAGACCGATGACCTTCATCTCATTTATCTGCTAGACAGATACTCTTATCGAAAAATTACATAGGTCTGTTTTTACAGAAATACTCTCATTATATGATCTAGATAATGTAGCCTGCTATAAATCACCCTGGTTGTCCCTTGATATTTTGAAAACTGATGAGACTGCCGATTCTTGCTTCTTACTTTGTATGCAAATGATAAATTATAGATGGGAAATAGGAAAAAAAAGGTTTTACTCATTTGCTGGATTGAAACAGACTGGATTAGTGAGCGAACAGTAGTACCCTTGGACTATTTATTGTGACATTGCTTAGAAAAATTCAAACCCCAAAGCCTTCAAATCACTGGGGACATTGTTAGCCTTCTGCAGGAATTATTAAAATGTACAGAAATGTATGAGCATCACTTTATAATAATTAATCAGGGGCTGTTGATTAATAAAGCTCATTTTTTAGTCCCGATGATTCAGGGTATTATCCAAAGGACAGTGTCCTTGTCATATTGATTAAGAAACCAGACTTTGCTGTGGAAGAAAGTGTAAGAACAGTCGCGCTTCTTCCTTCCCCCTTCCCCCCATATAAAATAAATATTGAATGAGAATATTAACTCGTTAACCTTGACAACAATTTGTAATTTTCATAAGGAGGAAAACTCGCATATTCAGCAAATAAATTGCTGCAGGGATTTCAGGGAAACAAATTGGAGAGAATGAAGAATGCTACCATATGAATTCTGTCGTTTTTATGGGCTGCGATGATAAATTTGTTTGGTTATATCCCTCAATTAAGGCCACAAACACTGTAAAGCGTCAGAAGCAAGTTAACTGGTAGAGCTGGTACAGAGCAGTCCGGGTGACAATCTAAGGTCATTCAAGAAGTTAAGTTTTCTTTCTTCTTTTAGATCTAGCTCAGATCTGGAGCAAACATCTTAACCGAGTTACAGAGTGCATCTTCTGTACAGCATATTAATCCCCTTAAAGCCTTTGTTAAAAGATAACGCCATTTATTAGGTATTGCATGAGAAAAATCTTTATGTGGAATTAACAGCACCAGTCACAGGTTTTACAGGGTTATCTAATTATTTTGATCTCTGTTTAACCAGGAATGCAGGTAAAATAAATAATTTGTAAGCTGTTTACCTCTGCAGTTAGTGAGCACTATTTTTTAACCCCCTATAAAAACGTTATGCTTTGAAACTCGAGCTGGATTGCTGTTTTAATGATTACCAGAAAAATGGACACTCTTTGCTCCTTCATGTATTTCCAGTTGTAAAAGCCTTATTTGTTCAGATCATTGACTAAAAGCCAGCAAGCCAGCAAAACACATTTAAGCATGTGCCTAGTTTTAAGCTTGTTTTGCCTTAACTGACATCAAGTAATACTATGCACGCTTAGAATTAAGCAGATGCTTAACTGCTTTGTTGGATTACAGCCTAAATTATCTATTAATCCAATTGCATGGTTTCCTCTGATCACTGCTGTCTCAAAATTCTTGCTGTACAATAGATTTAATATAAATGCATTATATTTGTCAGGCATGCCACTAGATTTGCATGCTGTCCTTGTCTGCTTGGGCATATTATCATCCATAGGAGAATATTAAAGATTTAATATGATTTTTAAAAATTTAATTTTAGTGACTTTTTGAAGGATATGAATGAACTGTATCTTGTTTGGGAAAGTAGAAGGAAAAATTAAATAAGTGTTTAATACTTTAAAGGTCCAGATAGAGAACACAAGGCAAATGAAAAAATGCATATGGAAACTCGCAGCCATGGAACAGAAAGGCAAGACACCACACGTGGTATTTGGTATGCTGCTACTTTTACAGTGACAATAAGTGGTGTCTGATTATATTCCAATTTTACTGTACTCATTCTGCAAGGACTCCAGGATAGAAAAACGCTGTCTCCCTACCTTATACGTAGGAAGCTTAGGCACAGAGAAACTGGCTGCCAGGCTATTAAAGGTATGTAAAGTGAATTCCCATTCATTTCACCACATTAATACATATGAGGTGCCCCAATATTTCATCGGAAGGGACCATTGAAATCACAGTATATTTACTGCTATTTTTCCTCTCCAATCTGCACCTTCTGATGGCTGTTTTTCCTTGTTGTCCTCACTCATCTTAGATACTAAGAGTCATTTTAAGTACACTTAAAAAAAGCCTCACAAATGCAGCCTTAAGTAATTTGTCCACAATCTCACAGGACCCTGGGAAGCAACTGGTCTAAGTCCTATGCACTGTGTCACCCTCCTCGCACCTGGCCAGCCCGGATCCTTCCAAGTGACATCCCAGCCATCTTGCAGCAACGGTGGCAGTTTGACCACTCGCAGCAACCAGAGCAAGTTTTCAGTCCTATTCAGCTACACATGCTGTGCTGCTTCAGCTGAAACGCAGAACAAGAACTTGTGTAAGCCTGTAAGATGTTATTAATGTGAAGTGATGGGGTACAAGCTCAGAGATGCAGTTATTAACTCATGATGCATTAGAGAGGATAATAGTAATAATGACTTTTGTTAAGCCTTTTTTGTTCTCAAAGTGCTAAAAAGAAAAATTAAATAAATAACAAAATCCCTGTGTTTCTATTACTGGTGGCATCGGAATATAATCAGGCAGTACCTGCAGGATAAATCAAAAGATTAAATTAAGTTGGGATTTGAATCCCCACTAAACAAAGAATCAAACACAGATTACGTTTTTCTGGACTCTAGTCTCAGAATAGCTTTCAAGGGCCTCCCTTACAAACATAATATCATTATTTGCTTTGACCACTGGTACGTTAAAGAAAATACAGGAGAGGGGGTGGAAGGGGGAGTAGTCAGGCAAGCAACAATATGGAGAGCAGTATGGGGCATGCTAATTTTTATTCATTGCCTGGCGTCCTGCCTGCTTCTCCTGAGTCTATTCAAGTCCTAGCCTTGGGTTCTGACTCTTGACCGATATCTGTCAGCATGTTCTGTATCCTGCCTTCTGCTGCTACTTTTGCTCAGCCTGGTATTTTACCTTGCTTTTTGCAGGAGACTGATACCTGCTGTCCCTCCACACCCACACTGCCACCTCATGAAGCTATTTATTCCTTTTCGACAAAAGCACAATCACCAAAACCCTCTACCTTTGCAGAGAGGTCATTCAAATACAAGGAAGATTAATCTTAATCACAGAATAATATTATCTTTAGAGGCACGAGAATCACTGTACTAGCTCTGACCCACAGGCTGTACAGTCCCGAATTCCTCCCCTGCCAACAACTCAAGAAAGGTGAAAGGAACACCAAAAGTTCCAAATAATTTATGCCTCCCTGCCCACAAGATGTCACCCTGAATTTTAACAAAGGTAGATTTACCCTTAAATATTAACTTCTCTCCCTCCTCCTTCCCATATTCTGTTCATTAGAATCAGCTACATTAACTCTTAAGTATTCATGATTTACACACAATCACAAAAATCCTGTTTGAATCTTGCTGCTCCTGAGCTCAGTTGCATATTGACAACATGTTCCACCGCTGAATTCTGGGCTATATTTCCTCTACTTTTCCATAGCACAGGATAAATATTTTCAGATCAGCCTGCACAGGCCAATCCAGTGCGACCAAAGACTGTCTTCATGATGTTCATCTCTCAAGTCTGAGAATAAATGTGGGAGATTCTTTAATGTAGAATCTTAAAGTGTGCTATCTGACCGCAGCGGCCTCAGATTTCAAGTATTTTGCAGCTTTTGGACGATAAAAAATCCCAGCATGAAAAAAAGCAATGAGAAGTATCTCTAAACCTCTTGAAAGTTAAAGTGACAACAGCCTTACAAGAGTGCATTTGCCAAATCTTTAGCCTTGGAAAATGATGTATTTGAATTTCTAAGGTTTAGTATGCACTGTTATTTTAAAAACTGATTCAGTTTGTTTAGACCCCAGAGCTGCAACTCCATCTTGAGAATATGCCGAAGTGTACACAAAGCTTTGCTGCTCTTTTCATCAAGAAAGAAAACTGTTTCTGCCAGATTTTTTGCACCTGTTTTACATATTCCCTCAGCTCTGTCTCTGCACAGAGACCACAGACCCAATTGTGGGAAGGGAGCGTGTCAATGACCCATTAGAAACCTGACATGACATTTATGTGCACATTTACCAGGGTTGCTCTCACAAGCACAATAATTACACACACAACTGAGGTTTGAAATTGCCCTTTTATGAAAATTCAAACCTTGATATTTAACTATTTAATAAGAACCTATCTTGCATCTGATTTGCAAATCAGATGTTTGTGTTAAAGGCTGGGTTTTTCAGAGAGAGGAGGTCTCTGACACTGGTATGCATTTTCTGTATCTATTTTGAGTGCTGATTTATGGAGCATGCATACATGAATTTGGCTTTCTTTGTGAAAATATTTTTTTATTACTTTATGTGCGAGTATTTGCACATGACCGCCAGATAACTAATAACTGGACACACAAAACAGGCACAGAGGCACATGTATAAACTTGAATCTCAGAAGTTTCTGAACACCCTAAAAACAGGTCTCCCAAATCTACCAGGGGCCGATTATAAACACCTTTGTACCAGAACATTGCACCATACTGGAATGGGCCTCTGTTAAAGCAGTCCCAACCTATTGCTACACATACAGGTATCCTCTAAAAATAGTCAATAGAATTTTACCAAAGTTATGCGGTATATTGAACCCATATACTATATGCAGTACTTTTAAAGTATATTATTTTACAGTTAACTCAAAGCATTGGTATCGCTTTCAAGGGAAGTTTCTTCCTGATTTCATAGGAACAGAATTAAACACTGACTACCCTGGAAGTTTTACCTATAGATTAATTTCCTACTTGCTGCTTTTTCTCTAATTCAAGACAGATACTACTTTGGAGATTCCGACGTAAGCGTAGTGTCAGATTTGAGAAAAGAAGATAAGGAAATTTCCTTTCCTAATCTTTATACTACATCAACAACACTCAGCAGTTCTGTGTCAGCTTGCAACTGAAGATCTCCAAATACTTCATAAGGCACTAGGTTGAAAAATACTGTATATCAGGCAGTTAATCGCTGTACCTACTCTGCCAGTGGGAAAACAGAAGCACGGGGCGTTCAACTGATTTGCCCAGAGCCGCATGTCAAGTTCGTGGCAGAGCTTGGAAGTAGTACTGAGATCACCTGGCTCTCAGTCTTGAGCTTTAATAGCAAGACCATCTGTGCTCCTAGACACTATGACAATACAAATACTTAATCCTGCTGAAGAGTTTTAATGAGTTGTACATGCATATAAATGCATGTCCAGACCAGTGGAGTATGTCATACCTGTCACATCACCATGCCCTAAGAGAGAGTGCAAGTCTCGTAGACAACCACTCACCACTGATGAAATAAGCCAGCACTGTGGCTCTGAGAACTAGGGTTTTCAGAAAAAAAAAAACAACACACCAACCCCAAAGCCTAAAACATCCCCCTCTCCCATACCCAGCGTATTCCACCTTATTTTTCTCTGAGCATCAGAAGGGGGAAGCAGGGTGCTCAACCAAACTTCCTAGAAAGAGGGTATTTGTGGAGCAGCTGTACTGAAGACTATTCCTACAGAAGAGTAAACCATTGAAGCAGAAGCATTTTTGTCTCAACATTTACCACAAACACACCTTTGAAATTTCTGCCCTTTCTACAAAGTATTCTAATCTGATATCCAGTTACAGATTTTGTTCACACCAAGTACACTGTCACTATGAAAACTCACCGGTTACCTTAACATTACTTCAGGCTCCAGGTAAAAATAAAGGCTGAGAAACACTGTAAAGAACAATCATCTAAACCAAAGCTATATTTTTTTTTAATAGGAAAAGAAGTAGTTTATTGCTGTTACATTTTCATCAATTTGCAGCTATCGTGCAAGAAGATATGAGAAACACTAAGGGATTAACTAAGTTTACTCACAGGAAGCCATAATTTTTCAAGAATTTTCTCCAGTAAATTTCCCTAAATATCCAGGCTATGTTTCACTCCACTAATTCACTCCATCAAACCCTGTAGATATTTTGATCAGATTTGTAGGGCAATACACTGAAAACGCACATACTTAAAATGACTTTTTTATGAATAAACCAGAGCATCTTGAATGACAGGATCTCAAAGATCCATACAGATTAAATTTCAGAGGCAGGAGCTGATTTGTTTCAGCCACCACCCATCTTCTCTGATAATTAAGTTTTTCGTTCAAAAAAACTGTACTAAAGTAGCAGTTGGACAAGATATCAAAAGGCCTAAAGTAAAAAAAAAAAAATTTCAACCTGTAAAACATAGTCAGCATGAACTAAATTCTAAGTTCTCACCACTCATCTCCAGCAATTCAAATCAGGCCCAGTTTTCATAGGAAGTTATTTAAAAGGGCAGCTGTATTGTATATTGATTCTATCACTGGTACTGATTTTAGTAAGTGTCACTTACCTTAAAAGAAAAGTCTGCATACTCAGACCCATTCTGCTCCCACCTTTTCATCCCTGAGCTGCCATTACACTTAGTTCTCCTGTAGATTTTGTTAATTGTTTATAAATAGTGATTAAACATAGCCACTCAATAACCACAAATTGACCAACCCAAGTTGATACATTTTCTCTGCAGAAGCTTCCCTGACCACACAGTTTACAGAAACACACAGGTCAATTTTAAAATTGGAGAGAAGATATGTTTAATGTTGGTAGCCAGCTTTAGGATTCTACAGCCTGACTATAATCAGAGTAAATTTTTGAAGCAACTTTTTAGGGAAAAAATGTCAAAAAGTGAACTTAAAGGCTGTAATTAGTCATTGCTATTAGTGTGTTACAATATTTTTAAATAATCTTGAATGTTAGGCATAGGTCAAGTGTATTACAGGAAAGACCCCTTTCCAAAGTGTGTATTATTTTAGTCTTGACTGGCTGCCTTATCCCACAGGCAAGAACTGAAATTCAGAGGGATGAAGTGACACCCCCCCCCCACACACACCCCCCATGATCACCCAGCGAGCTCATGGAAAGGGGAAATTGCCCCATGGCACAACCCTGTGACTTCACTAGAGCCCTCAGAGCTACAGCCTCCAGGAAAGCAGTCACATAAGCAGCATTAACACAGCCTGCACACAAGTGTAGAGTAGCACTACTATGGAGGGGGACAAGAGGGTCTTACCACGGCCTCTGCAGTGCCACCCCCCTTGTTTCTGAATTCACATAGGAAACACCCCCCAGAACAGCTAGCCTCTCGGCTCTCCCAGCACATCTGTAAGACTGACTGTTCCTGCGAGGTGGGCACATGGTATCTTACCTTTCATTCAAAAGCAAGTGATTCCTTTTGCAAATTGCATTGTTAGCTAACTTGCACACCTACCCGGAACAGGTGCTCGCCACATACCAAGGCGTAACCAAGCGCATGTTTCACTTGTGCAAGCTTGGCCTTTATTTCTGTGTTTTTATCAGAGGAAAATGACTGCATGGTCAGCAGCAAGCTGCTTCACCTTGACCGACTACCACGCATCAAGCACCATTCAATCCCAGCAAGGAAAGTTAAGCCACTGGATGTGGTTGGGCTCAATAGTTTAAGTCAACCAACCTGTTTCTAAAGCTCCCACTTGTCCTTGACTGAGCCTTGCTGGTGCTGCTACAGAGCTCTGCTCCCATCTACCCAGAGCAGGACCCAGAGCAGAGAGTAGCCAGAGTTCAGAAGTGGCTCAAAATTGATGTACCACGTGTTTATCACAATTTAAGTGGAGGAAAAGGCTACTACAGCACTCTGCACCACGGTGGCCCTGCTCTGTACTTGAAAGCAAGGGCTAAAGTATGAGCATGAATCCCAGCAGGATTTGCACAGGAGGTGCATCCATTCTTATTGACCATTCCTCTTCAAATAAAAAGAGGAGTGAAAGCCCTCAGCGATGAATACTCAGAGTCGACTGTTTTATATAACTGGCCTACCTGCCACAGGAATTAAGCAAATGAACCATGATATTTTCTAAAGAGGCAGAATTTATTTGTTTTGAAAAGGCACATGTATGACAAACCCAGAATTTGGAGAAAAAGGAAGGCAAAGCATCCACCCGTAAGCATTCTCTTACAGCAGGTGAAAAAGTATCTTCCATGCTGTATTTCCACAGAGGTGAGTTAAACAACAAAATGCACAAAGCAAGCTTCTTACCTCAGAAAAATATCCTCCTTTGATTACCACGCTTACATAAGGGGGCCAATCTTGGACATTACTGAGCCTTCCTACAAGACGCTGAGTGCCTTCATGTACAGCAGCTCAGCCCCTTATAGGAGCAGGCTGTCAACAAGCACCATTTCTTTATACAAACACAGGAAGGAAGCGTATTTTGGAAATTAGCAAGCTCACACTCCCTGCAGTCATAAACAATCATTTTCCACGGTACGATAAAGAGATATTAGGATTATTCTCCATGATTAAGCCATTGACAGGCTGGCATCCTTGCAACAAGCATCATGCCAGAATTTATTAGTAAATTGGGCCTACAAAGTTCTCTAACCTGGAGTTGTACTGGCTCAGCAATTTCTTCAAATGTTTTGGTAAAAATGTTTTCAGTGTGTCATGCATACAGGTACACATAGCAATAATTACCATAATATTATAAGACACAAAGGAAAAGTGCAGTAATTGCACTGATTATTAAGTGAAAATACAAAACTTTAATTACTGATTTTTGAAATAACTGAAAGGAGAAAATAGCATACCTTCCATGTGCAGACACTGAAATTAGATTAGCTTGACAAGCCCATTTCAGAAGGAACAGGAATTCTTCAGTGCATTTATTTAATAGACCTTGAACATGTTATGAAGCAACTCTTTATTACAGCATCCTAAAAATGTAAGTGAAAGGATTTAAAATCCCACATCTTGGTGCTGCTTTTAGATTAATACAAAACATTGAAAGAATCTGAATAATGACAGCTTGCTATTCAAAGCACCCTTTAACAGGATCAAGAAGAACAGAGTAAATGGGACTAACTGATGTTCCTGTGTGACAAGTACAGTTCTTCAGGGGGAGGAAAAAAAAAGTTTTCCCTATGCACACACCTAGTAGCAGCAAATCTTTTGCCATGCTACAGTTGTGTTGACCATCTAGGGGAACATTCTGTGCTCATCACATCTCTCCCATGACCAGGCAAATCCAGGAGCAGCTGAATACCCAAGTCCATTAGCTATCTGGTCAAAAATACTCAAATGCACCTATTTACCTGTGTACAGAAACCCCAGATGAAAGTCTGATCCCAAATGCACTGACATCAGTAGACATTCTCCTGAGAACCTGCTTGGCTATGATCAAGAATCCACTTGCCTGTACAAACCACTGACTTCTACCAAAGCACAATTCCATCTGCTCCCAAGGATTAACAGCTTGAATTTAAGTTTTCTAAGTGGCAGAGTAATCTGCGCTGACTCTGTAAAGTTTCACTGTCCTATTCCTAAAGGTCATGCTCCACTTCCATATCACTCATAAGCATACTTTCAGTAAGACAGCAAAACAGGTAAACAAGAAGTCTTGTACCATCCTATTAGATCATTCCTCTCAAAGCTCACATATTAAGGACCCTATCATTCACTGAGAACTTGCAGAAGGGATGAATTTGACCAGCCACACTGAAGTAGCTTTAGCCACTAAGCTTCACAGAAAATACCATATAAACATATAATTCAAAAGACAAACATCTTGAAGGCTGTTGTGTTTTAAAATGTCATCCAGGAAAAAAAAAAAAAAATGAATAGGGTTGATAAACCAACTTTGTACCTAACCAGATGAGTTCAATGGAGCATTAATGACTAGATGAAGCGATCATTATGCCCGAGTTCAAGCATCTGTGACCCTGAGGTTCTAGGTGTATCAACCTAAACCTGACAATCATTTCTCTAAGTAGAATTATTACACAGTCCTTCTAAAGGGATTCTAAAACAATCCATTGCCTGGTGGTTGTTTTTGGTTTTTTTTTTTTGTTTGTTTGTTTGTTTTTTTTTTTTAAGATTTCCACATCTACAAGCAGAAGATGCCACAGATAAAATTATCAGCAAGAGCCACTTCGTAACTGCACCTGCTTTGATTGCATCTTGTCTGAAAGTGAACTCCCTTCCCCCAGTCACTGCACTGCCTGCATCAGTGTCAGATTTCTAAAATGATATTGTCTGATGAAGAGCAACCAAGAACGTTTACATTACTTAATGAGACTGTTTCTGTTGTTGAGCCAGTGACCCCTGCTGTGACAGATACATATACCACTCACATGTTGACACACTGGACTTTTTTTTCTACCAATCTCCTCCTTCATAAATGTACCTGACTCAAGTCTCCAAAATTTACATCCTTTCCTGGTAAGTCCCGTTCTTACTACATTTTTGAGAGACTGCGAAGTCTCTTCTGTCCTTTCCTTAGCTCACCAGAACACGCCACTTTGACCAAGGATAAAAGCCTTTAGCCTATCTGAAGCTGCTTACATGTGCAGCAGTACAGGAGGACACCTTAAAAATAGCACCGCAGTATCTTTTAAAGTCCATATAGAAGTACTGGGAGCTAGGTTCTCAACTTCTATGGATCAGCTTTGTTCCATCAGCTTTATTCACTTGGATCTGACCTTTTGATCTTAAAGTGTTAATAGCAACTGTCTGCTCTTCAGGAACTCCTTTTTCACAGGAAACTCACAATATAATTTTTTGAAGTGGGAAAATAGTTTTGTAGCATTTAATGTAAACACTGTCAGTTTTGTTGATGGAAAGGGTGTCACAGAATAGCCACAACATGGAATGAAATCAGATGTATTCTTATAGATGGACTTGAAGAAAAGGGAACTGAAACAAGGAAAACTGAGAAGCTGCAGTGATGCAGGTTTGAGCTGCCTAGGTCATGGACAAGATTTTACTAGCAGGGCTAGAAACGATAAAAGAAACCAGGGGGACTGTTTTTAAAGAACAATCAGGAAAGATGGAAAGGTATTGAAATTTGGCTAATGAAGCCGAAGAATCTGCAGAGGCCGTAAGAGTAGAACCAAAAAGGATAGGACTTCTTTTGTAGTTTTTTCTTCCTCTTTTCATTAGGCTGACTTTTTTCAGACTGAACAAATATTGTGTTATATATCTCTGTCTCATTGTCTTCTGTCACCTGAGTAACACCTCTTTTACTGCTGCCAAAATGGCTACTCCAATGCTAGGTCAGACCAATTATTTCTTAAATGGTTTGTATTCACCTGCACTTCAAATGTGTGGCTTTGGAGCAGACTGAGAATGAGGTGCTGTTATTTTGTTTCTCAAAGATCCATTATGCTAGCAACACATCAGTCTGCTCAATTAAAGAGCCAACGACTACAAAGCGACTGTATATCATTTGTATTACCTTTCTAGAGCCGACACTTTATTCACAAATATCTGACTCCAAGAGGTCCTTTTCTGCTTACCTATGTGCTTTATCCTAGCTTGCATTTATGTTTAAAAAAAAAAAAATCAGCAATGTGCTTTAAGCAAAGATTTCTCCTGCATACAGCTATAGTTACTTCTTTTCTGCAAGAGAATTTTGCCATTCTTTGCAGCCTACATCAAACTGATTTGTTAGAGGCTTTCCAAGTCCCATGAAATAACAGACAGTCTGAAGGCATACTTTCAAAATATTAGAGATCCAACATTTAGACCAATACTATTTTTTTGCCAATAAACTTAGTTTTTGCACAGTTTTGAACTGTGTACATGTTAAATAATTTGATTGAGTTTGTTATACCTTCTTAAGCTAACTATGTTCACTTTTTGTCAAGAACTATCCCAGGGTTCAAGGAGATAGACAGCATTTCTCAGGAGTCCGCTACTCCTCTAAGACAAGACACACATTAGTTCCTGTCTATGTATACAGCCAGTCCCAGCTATATCCAGGATGCACCAATCCATCTTTCAAACGCACCTGCTCCTCTCACTGCTCCCCCACGTCTACTGCACCTGCTTGGAACTGTCAGGTGAATTTCTCTCATCTTATCTAGTGCTGGTATTGATATATCTCAATATAGTAGCAGCCCTCCAGCACCCGAAGAAGAGGTTGCAGAAAAGATGGACCCAGGCTCTTTGCTGAGGTGCACAGTACAAGAACAAGAAACCGACTAAAACAGAGGATTTTCTCTATGGATTTTCCTGGTTTCAGCTGGGATAGAGTTCATTTTCTTCCTAGTAGCTGGTACAGTGCTGTGTTTTGGGTTTAGGATGAGAAGAATGTTGATAACACCCTGATGTTTTCAGTTGTTGCTAAGTCGTGTTTAGACTAACTCAAGGACTTCTCAGCTTCTCAGGCCCAGCCAGCAAGAAGGCTGGAGGGGCACAAGAAGGTTAGGAGCGGAGACAGCTGGGACAGCTGACCCAAACCAGCCAAAGGGGTATTCCATACCATGGGACATCATGCCCAGTGTATAGACTGGGGGAGTAGGCTGACAGGAGGTGGGGAGGCAGGTGGAGCTCTGCTCAGGAACTAACTGGGCACAATCAGCAAGTGGGGAGCAATTGCATTGTGCGTCACTTGTTTTGTATAATCCAATCCTTTTATTATTATTGTCACTTTATTGTTGTTATTATTATTTTCTTCCTTTCTGTCCTATTAAGCTCTTCTTATCTCAACCCACAAGCTTTACTCCTGCCCCCCAATTCTCTCCCCCTCCCCACTGGGTGGGGGGGAAGTGAGTGAGCAGATGCATGGTGCTTAGTTGCTGGCTGGGGTTAAACCATGACAGAACACAAGGAAAACTTTTTTCCTCTGTGAAGGTAATTAAGCACTGAAGCAGGCTGTCCAGAGGGGTCATGGCATCTGCATCCCTGGAGGTTTTGAAGACCCAGCTGAGAGAAGCCCTGAGCACCCTGGTCTGCAGTCAGTGCTTCCCCCTGCTTTGAGCAAAAGGTTGGATGATAGACCTTCCCAAGGTCCCCTCCAACCTGATTCTGTGATAATAAGAAGCAATCACAAAATAAACCCAGCTATTCTAGCATCATAGGTCTTTCTCACAGAAGCTTATTATGACTGCCAGAAAACTTCAGGCAGCTCCTTGCTGAGCTAATTTAAAATAACAAGACAGAGCCCTGAAATATGAGGTCTTATTCTCCACTCTTCCAGACTTCCATAGTAACTCGCTTGTATGACAAGTTTGTATAAAACGCTACGAGAACAGAATTCTCTACCTACTTATATTAGTAGCAGAGCCACACATCCATTTGCCATTCACAGGGCCAAATAGCTCTGTAATTCATTTTCCTCCTTTACACAGCCACGTAAGCCACATGTGGCTATGGAAGAGTGGGATCAAACATGTGAGTGGCACAGGACAGCAAAAACCTTCAGCTCTGCAGCAGAGTAGTGACACAGGTGTTCCAAAGCCTTTAGGACAGCTCAGGTTGACTTATTTTCAAGATCACACGAGGAGGTAAGCTCATTTCAAGAGAGTGTAAATTCTGCCTAGCGCAAAGAAAAATTACTTTGAATTAGCTGGATAGATGTTATGAATAATCCACATTAAATTCTTAATTTTGGGTTACGATAGAAGACTTAATAGTGGTCAGATACCCACTGCTTATGCAATTAATTCTTAGCAAAGAAAATGAATGTGAGATATAAAATATTTTAGAAATAATCTTTTCATACAAAAACAATGGAAATTTGAAGACGGATTAAGATTTAGTGTCACAACAGATTATAGTGTGAACAGAATATGTCCTTACAGAAATCTATTTAACTAGTGATATCCTAGAGGGAACAAACTATAGGGCTTTTTGACATGAAAAATGTGAATTTGCTCTTTGTGTTTACTGGAGCTCACAACTGGCAGGAAATGAGGCATGAAATGTATTGTCAAACATACAGTGTTCAAATATAATGCATTACTTTAAGTTGAGCATTGCTTTTAGGGATGCTAGCTCTCAGACCCCCATAAATAAGTACATTTAAAAAAAACCAACAGATCAACACCCCAGTAACTATATATACACACACAGGTATTGTTACAAAAAACACACTTCAGTGGTGGGTTTTTTTCCCCAACACATCTGGCTCTGAAGAATATACTCCCATTTGTTACCTATTCCTAAAATGAACTAATAAGTAAAAAAATACTAGAAAATAAAAATATTATGCATAGACTAACACAAGGGAACTTGCTGCTGGTTCCGTGAGACAACCCTGACTCCTGTCCTCCACTGCGATATCGGTACTGAAAGGAAGAACTAGGACAGAGGGAGTCCCACCAGCCAGCTAACAGAAAATTTCAGCTCAAAGTTACCCTTAAGTGATAATGAAAGTATATATCTTAGAGAAAAATAATTGAATCGTAACTCAAGACCTACACACTCTGTTGAAGAGAAGATCATCCTTCTGTAAAGTATCTTTCCAAGTTATTGTTTCCCTACTATGGCCAGGAGACATCAGTACCAAAAAAATCCACTGAAATCTAATTCTTCTACATTAAAGCCATTAAGTAGCATCAAAACATACAAATCTACTGTTTAGGGTTGTCTATAACCTAACCCACCTAATATTTTAAGAATATCATAAGCAAGTGAGTGACTGCTCACGTGACAGAAGTGTAAAACTCCTTTTACTTAGAGCTTATTTTACAGCCAAAATTGAGCACGCAAAAAAGCATTAGATAGGTCACCCATTTTCCAAACCATAGACAATGCAGTTTAACTAGGCTGGTACCAAATCCTCCCTTAAAATATAATTTTTTTTCTTTAAAGTTTGTCACAAAAACCTGCAATTAAATTAAAAAAACAAGAAAACAAGATCCAAGACTATTTCATTATAAAATATCTTTTTGCTTTGATCACAGGAGAAATCAGCTGTATGGCAATGATTTCATTAAACTATAGATGAAAATGATTGTAGGTGTCTTTCTGGGTAGGACTGTATAGAATAAGATACCATTTTGCTAGGCTGTTTGGGAAAGAGGTTTGTTTTCTTTGCTTTTTTTTCTTCTCACCATAACAGTCTATCGGTCATAACATGCAGAAGGTGGTAGGAATAGGCTTATTTCTTGTCCTTTTGAGTCTTACAGTGAAATAGACTGTAAGATGTGTCACACGGACTTTTCAGTATTGGGAAGGAAAGCAAGGCTAACTATGGTTAAGCCATTTATTACTGCTTAGTCCTTAATGGCAGGGAGACTGCTTTGCTTCTGCTGTACAGCCACTCGAACCGGCAGAATTATGGCAGGGATAGATATGGCCCATTTTCTTTAAGTCAGTGTCATTCGTTTCTACCAAAAAGAGGCAAGAGAAATTAATGGTTCTCTCTCATCCTTCCTACTTTGATTCTTTAAGTTATTGAACACTTTCTATTCTTGTATGATTGAAAGTGAACTGATAGAGGCAGGCACTTATCAGAAGCAAATCCCAGAACAGACAAGGGAACATATTCTCAGCTCAGTGCTAGATCACTTCACTGAAATTAGCAGCAGCTCTTTCCTATCAAGGATCAAAGCATTTCTATACAGTGTGACAATCTGGGTTGAAGGAGAGACTAGCTGCAGAAGCACGGGCTGCAGCTCCCAGGTACCTGGCACAGCATCGGTGTGGGGATCTCACCGCTGCAGCTGGCAGAGCTGCACCCGCACACCCTAGAAATCTGCACCTGTGGTCCTGGATTGTAGCATCAGTTATCCTCACATACCATTTATATATATATATAAATTTATGAATGTGAATCACTGAGCTTTAGAGATGTAATGGTTTGAAATCATATTGGTAAAATCAGGATCTTGGACTGAATATGGGCTTCAGAGAATATTTTCTGCACTGGGGAGCTGTGGGAGAAGAGAACACCAAAATTTAAATCTTGCTATTGTGCTGTTTACAGTAATTAAGGTGGTGTGTTTTTTTTTAAAAGAATCCACAATATTAAGGGTTTTTCTTGTGTTCTTATGCTTAAGCCTAGAGAAGGGCAACTGAAAATCAAGTCCATCATATGTGCTGTAATTAATTTATTAGGTAAGTAAATTAATGGGAAGTCAGTCCATACATAAAGCAGTATATTTAGCACGGCAATACCTTTCAAACCTCTAACCTTTTAGGCGCATGTACAATGAGTGCTTCTGACAGTTTTATTAGTTGAATAGTTGTCCATTTATGAGTCCCATCACATTAAGAACGGAGTTTCTGTATTTCTGCCAATGTACTAGAAGTGGAAACTTGTCTCATGTGTTTTCTCTTCTTAGAGAAAAAAAGTCAGGCTAAAAAGACGGGTCCAAACAGTTACTACCCATCTTGGCAAACATGCTACTATTGTTTATAAATCCATAGTTATTATTCATTTGGGATGGTTTCTGTTACCTTACTTTTTATAACAGACAAGTGGCTTCCAGTGTATCAAGGAAACCTAATAAAATATAAATACAAACCACTTGCCTGGTTTTTCCCCTTTTACTTTGAGCACAGATTACATTAACAAAGCAAAAGCAAAATAAGACTGCAAAACATAACTAAAACAATCGAGATTTTAGTGTAGATCCAGCCAGAAATGCTTTGTGTTTATTAAGTTTTAATTTATAAAAGCCTGCATCACCTTATCTATATCATGAAAAGCACTATGCAGGACTTGTTGGCTAAGGCCCCAATCCAGCAAAGTACAAACATATGTGTAGCTGTAGGCATGCAAATAGTGTCACTGTGTCAGCTTTAACCTGGGTATATCTCCCAGCAATCTTCCCTTCAGGCAAAAGTCAGAATAGAAACTGGCCTAAGATGTGCCTTTGCAAACAAGATGGCTTTGAGTGACCCAGGGAGAGAAGGGTATTTTTCTGCCAGGGACCATCCATTCAGAATTTCTTGTCACTCATCTACTGATACTTCAGCCTGGGGACTCTTAGCTTGAACTAAACCTGGAGGAGTATCAGAGTAATGTTATCCAGAGATAACAACCAAAGAGTTCCCCAAAAAGCTGAAAGCCAGACACATGAATATTCCAGGTTTACCTGTCTCTGCATGAGATGCAAAGCTAGATGACCTCTTGAGATTCACCAGAAATTAAAAACAACAAAAAAACCCACACACCAAAAAAACCCCAAAACCAAACCCCACAGTTGCAGTCCTCATTTTATGTCAATTATTTTGTTACACCCAGTGGTATCTAATATTTTTCCCCACACAGATAGGAATATTATCCTTACAAGGTAAGAATTGCCCTTTTTGATGCAAACCCCTTTCTTTACATTTCAAAAGAAAAACAACATTTCACTTTGAACCTTTGGCTGATCTGTCTTGTCCTAGTCCCTTGCCTACAATGCCTTTATGCAAGGAAACAAAAAGTAGGAAGTTTGGTCTACCATTAAATAGGAGTACAGGTTCAAGAGCAGGATGGGAATGACAAGGGCAGCCACATTGCATAAATGCTTTCACGCACCTATTCTCTACCTGAAAAGTCATGAGGTGTTCTGGCCTCCACTAATACTCAAAATAGCTGTTCCAGAGCCTCCTCTCCTTGATGGCAGTTGGAATGAATTCAATTTTAGTGTAGAGTTATTTGTTCTTGTGCCAACACTGTCTTTTACTTTTTTACTTTTCCACCTCCCTTATGCTCACTGGCTGTTTTGAGAAAGCAGTCAAATTCTCTCTCGGCCTTAGTCTTACAAAGTTCTTCTAGGAGTATAGACTGTTTCCTCAGTCATCCTAGTAGCTGGCTGGCTCTTCACATCTTGACATTTGATTTTGTCTTTAAGAACAGTGCTAACAAGTACTTAAGGATATCTCAGAAGAAGTCTTTAATGGCATTGGATAGTCCCCTAGTCTACCTTTGTAAAACTGGAGAAAATACAGTTGAGTTTACCATTTAGCTCTGTCTCTTCACTAAAGTGTTCTAAGGCCTCATATGCTTTTGAGGTCAGAATAACAGGCAGATGGAGCCTGGAACAGTTTTTTCTACTTTTGTAAAGATGGGACTATGTTTGCTAGCTTCCACACATAGCCTGGCAGCCCCAAAATTCTTGAGTAAAAATCCTTGCTGCTAGACTTTTGTAGTTTCCCGTGTTGCTTATTTCAGCACACTAGGATGGAGATTTCAAATTCCTCCTGGCTTGAACACATTAAGGCCTCCAAATTTTATTTTCACCTTGGATATACTAATTTCAAATTCTACACACCTGCTCCACTTATCCATGCTGTCTTTGGTCCCATCATCCTTTTTCAGAGAGGCACACTCATTTAATTTTGGTGCCGTACTTAGATTATCTTTAATCTAGCAAGAAACATTTTTGAATATTAATACTAAGAAACAATATTGAACAAAACAGCTTACACTGCTTAACACACGTGTTCTTTGAAGCTGAGTATTTCCCGCTCAAAAAATGCCAGCCTGTTCTTTTGATACCTGCCATCATTATTTGATGGTAGGCCAGGCCCATGTATGGCAATATATCACTGGCACTGGACATATGCTCTGAAGTGAGGACTAGAGGTGGACATCACTCCTTCTACTCATGTTCAAATTAGAAAAAGGATGAAACCCACCTCCCTTTTCAGTCTGCTTATGTTATTTCATCTGGCAAAGCCCATACAGAAATTAATAATAGCTTTCCCATCCACAAATAAAAGTATGCTACTTAAGATTTTTGGCAGTGAACTGGCATTTTGTCATTTAATCATTTCACATCATTACACTGCAATATGCAATGTAATGATATGACAGTCCTAAATGACAAACACTGGGTACCTCCTGTACTAGAAGAAATAATGTAATAGGAAAGAAATTATACACTTAAGGTTGCCACAATTTCACTCCCACAAGCTGGGTTTAAAGTACTGAATAGTTGCAAGGAGAACCTCACCTACAGATGACCGAGCTAACCCTCAAGCATACATTGACTTCAAACACAGAAATACCAGCCCTACAGCTCAGATCCGATAAGGGTCAAGGATCCTAAAACCATGCCAAAGCACTCATTGCTTGAGGTGCTGAGGGAGATAATACCCAGCACTCCAGGGTCAGACCACAGACGAAGGAAAGCCAAAACCTCCTTATCTCTCTGGCCCACTTGATTTTGAGGATATATTAACCTTTAAGCATTTTGGAGAAAGGCCTCTAGAGATCACCTGCCAGAGTCCGATTTGATTGTCTGGTGTGGTGGCAAATAGGGTAAAAGCAGGTAAAAGTCCCACAAAGCCACGAGACAACACTTGCTACTCACACATTGCAAGCCTTAAGAGTGTTTTCAAGGCAAGCCCTAAACGTCTAAGGCCCCCAAGGACCTCCGATCCTCAGCGTTGTTCCTTCCCACCATTTCTTCCTACTATCAATTCAACTCACATAAGAAGCCAGTAAGGAAGCTGTAAATAACAGTCTAAAATAAAATGTCACTAATGTGCTGATAAGTGAATGTGCAGCAGGAGAGGGGTTAACATTGAGATGTCATTTCCCACCTTTCCTTGAGCCTGTCAAATGTGCAACTAGATGAAGTTACCACCCTGATACACACTAAAAAAAACCAAAACCCCAGACCAGTGGGGTGGGGGAAACACACAAATAAAGCTCGCTGAATTTATAATTTTGTCTGTGCAAGAGGGATCTTTTCATCCTAACCAGACACTGCAAACTCCAGCGGATGGTGGCGACCGTTGGTGCCTGAGCACAACAACCAGATCTCCAGGGGCACCACCAGATTCCTGTAGACACCAAAAGAAACCTGCAGAGGTGGAGAGCTGGCAGGGAAAGCCAGACTACATGGTACTCTGCTTAAGACTTGGCTACTAAGCAGTCAGACTACTAGAATAAATTTATCTCCAAGAAATCCTGAAGGGGCTGTTTCAGACCCAGTTGACCCAGGTTCAGGTGCAAACATCTTTTTGCTTCCCTTTTCAGTTGCCCAAGCCATTCATAGCCTCACCACCATGCCTGTCAGAAAACTTTAGAAGAACTGAGAAAGAGACAATAAAATTCTGAAGTGAAGAGCTCTTTAAATATTAGCTCAGCTGGTATTATCATACATTTTTCCAAGTTCAAACATGATAAAGTGATTTGAGAGTTTGCCAACTCCATATTCAGGGGAAACATGCAGAGAGAGGAGAAATGCTGATATCTTTGATGTAAGTTCTTTTGCTTTTCTTTCTTTTTGTTTACTTTAAACAACAATCTTCTTAAAACTCATTTCAGAAGCCATCAGAAAATACTGGAAATTACACAACAGCTTTAGGAGCACAGAGTTGCAGGTGGCAAGATATTTATTTACCAAAAGCAGCTATCCATGAATGGATGAGTTATCCCAAAGAAATGGTTATTTTCTTTGCCATTTTATTCACAGAAAAAGCCCTATTGAATTTCTGCTGTTCAATCATTTATTATTCAGTGGCTGAGAGAGCTGGCTTTTACATTCTTCCCCACATCAGTAAGAAGAAACAATCCTTAAAAACAAATTCCTAAAGTGACAATGAACTTCTGGTTCCCACTATTTAATAAGCAGCCCTAAACATCTCTCTCTCCAGGACACACTGTCACAGCTACACACAGCAAAAGCACTTTAAAAAACAGAGGGATCTGGCAAGTAGGGCACTTCTGAGGTGCCTTGACTTTGACGTGAACTTCCCCAATTCAGGTTGAGGTTTAGGGGGTCTAAGACAGTCTAGTTTTTCCAGAAGTGAAATCAGCATTTATAGAGGGGGCCATGGGAAAAGCATGCCACAACCCACAGTCAGCCCTTCCCACATTACACCGCAGCCTCTGCTTATTTCACGTAGTGTATTTTGTACAGCTCATTCTAGCATATGTTGCAAGGCTGAATAACAGATTTAAAAGACAAAGTGTTTCAGGGAGAGATCAGATCATTTGAATTTCACCACCTTCTTAAGTGTCCAGTAAAGCTTGATGGTCCACTAAAAAAAATAAAATCACACTGATACACAAACGTTCATTAAAATGTAATAATATAGATATAAGTTTACTTCATCCTGCTTCAGAGTGCTATAGAGAAAAAGCAATATTCATTACACTTGGCAAGAGCAAGAACGGTGAGTGGGAGCCAAAACAGTCCTGGATTCTTGCTTGTTTCCTCATCTTTTTTTAAAGACTTTTTTATTTTCTTAAATAATTCTGTACTGGCATGTTCACTAAATGCAGAAAAGACAGAAGGTAATTACATATCATGACTCATTAGCAGAAAAAAAGGAAAAGTGGGAGCAAAAGCAATAGGTGGGTGGGGGTAAATTTACCACAATGATTTAAAAGTTTTGCACTCCTGCACAGAAGGGGGAGGGGAAAGGGAAGGAATTCAGTCATTCAGACTGTGAAATTCTAGGAGGCTAAATGTCTATTTAAATTATTTCATCACATATTCATTAGGCCATCCCAGGGAAACTAGTTATATTATTTGCTGGGGTTTTAGTTCTTTTCTGGCACCCAGAAGATGGCAAAGAAGAATGGACAAATTGAACAAAAGATGAACAAAGAGAGTGGCAGGGAAAGGAAGGCAGAGAAATCTTAGAAAAAACAAAAATCCCACAGACCTATTGAGCTATGGCATAAAAATCCAAGGTCTAATTTCAGCCTCTGACACTGACTCCTCCCTACAACCCCAGGCTTGTTGCTTATTGCCACTGGTCCTCATTTAGCCATCTGTAATGCCAACACTGCCTTTTTCTGCTTGTTTGTCTTCACTAGACTACAAATAAATCAGGAATTATGTTTTAACATGTTTCTTCTATAGCACCAAGCACATAAAAGAATTTATCCTCTGAGTCCACTAGACTGTAAAACAAATAAATATAAATAATGATAAAAGAAAAGGAGAAGGAAAGTGAAACACTTACGTGGTAAGTCAGAAAAACCTTTGTTTCATCCATAGTTATTGCACACAAACTTTTCCCTTTAATAACAACTAGGTTTTGGTTTTTTCCCCATAATCATTAAAACTGTTAAGCTACTTCCTTTTAGAAAATAGAATATATCCCCTTTCTCAGCTGTATCACAGTAGAGGATCCTCTGCTTACTCCCTTCGAATTTTAAAACATGGACTTAAAGACCCAGGAGAACAGAATAAATTTTCTGCTATTTTAAAGAATTAGAATGTGTTGGGGAAAGACTGTACTTGGCTGGGAGATGGTTTATTAAAAGGATGTTGCAGCTAGAGAGTGGAAAAAATAGGACAAAGCATCCAGTGGGAGCCATTGTTCTCCTTAGGGCAGGCGGCAGAACTACACATCCAGTTTGGGAGGCGATGGTACTTTCAGACTAGTTCCAGCCAAGTGCAGGAGAAAAACTAATCTATCCATCAAGTAGCCAAATCTACCCTGTACAGCTGCATCATCTTATTCAGCTGGTAGAACTGACAAATTCAGCACAGCTTAGCAGCAAATTTGCCATCAATAGAAAAGAATCAGTGCTAACGTCTGGGCAAAAGCATGTGATGGAGGTTGTTTTGGTTCAGCACACCAGCTTTGCACACAAGGGGCTTCTAAAGAAGAGAAAAAAAAAAATCAGGTGTTTCAGATAAAAAGTCCAAATCTCTACAGCTGTGCCTGAGAAGGACAAGCTCCATAGACCGGCCTGAGAGGGGAACCTCACACATCATTAGCAATGGCCAACCTGTAGACATTACTCAGGTGAAAGACTTCAAAGGTTCAGCCACAGTGCTCCTGCTCATCTGCTGACTTGCACCTATACAACTCAGCTATGCTGTTCAGATACGAGTCTTCTGAAGAGGGTTTCTATGAGATTTTTGTTTTCATTAATAAAAAACTGACAGGATGGGGCTACCAAATATTAAGCAAATGAAAGGAAAGATTTGCATAAAAATGCAGAGGGTTTAAGCATTTTTTCAGCCAGTTATAGATGTTCTTATAACTATAGTGACCCCAAACTCCCTTGAAAACAACAGTCTAACTCCTTACTATATTTTTACTCAGACAATTCAATTTTACCCCATTAAGTCCCAAAATCTAGCAGAAGGGAACATTACACACACCCACCTCACCAGTGTGGGAATCCAGTCAGGCAGCAATAGTAGCAGTAAAGAGACTAGTGATAGCAGAAGCCTGGAGAACAGATTTTGGTTTCTTTAAATTCCACCCCCCCCCCAGCTGACACTAGCTTTTTGCACTAGAGTTTTACACTTTAATGAGTGTAATACCAGCCCCCTAATTTAGGATCCATGATACAAGAGCACGACTTAAAGGGTAGGCCTCAAATAGACAAAGCATTACTATCCTGAGAACATGGCATACAAGTCTCAATGTCTTCTATGATTTAAGTCTGGGTTTCTGGTCACACCATGACTTTCAGAATATTAGTTCTTCACATTATCTGATAGTTGTTAGCATTTGACACATTATATCACAGCAGATTAAATACTATGATTCCTGTGCTTGCAAGGGCATACCAAAAAAGATACAAACCTATAAAGCCCCCGGCTAATGTAAACATTTAGCACTCTCAGAAATTTGCTTTAAAAAAAAAATAATAATCAAAATAAGTAAAACTCCCAACCAGACAAATAGATATGAGAAGTCAGCGTTTGTGACCCTTTGGTATAAGCCTCTTTGCTGTTACAATACAAGACACATTAACTGCATTTTGGAGGCCCTAGCAATTTTCAGCTTTAATGCAGCCCAAGTCTGCATCAGATTCACAGTCACAGCATAACCAGCACTGCAATTCTCTCCAATTTAATACCAATAATCCCACATAGGAAAGAAATCATAACTCTTAACTATTATTTGCCATGACATCCGCCTTTTAACTTTAAGCAGTGTTCTTTAAACATTTCTAAACTTTTCCTATTCCTTCCCTGTGCCTCGATACAAATTTGCCTGTCACCGAAGGCTGTACACAAAGAGAGACACAGACACTGAGCACAAAGATATCAGGAAGTGGTTTTCCTAGCAACACTAATCATCTGAGAGATCCCAGAACATCCTTCCTATTCATGCAGCATTTTGTGTTTTGAATAGTGCTGACAGGTGAAGTGGATTCATAGTATTTAATACAAAAAAATATTGCTGTGGATGGGTATGGCACAAAAGCAAAAATATCCACACTATTCATGAACAGATGAATTCACTGTTTTCATAACGTTCCAGATTATTCACTAAGGCACAGTTTCAAAAGCAAAGACTTTCACCTTCCCACTGAATGAATAATCCAGCGTACTCCGCTGAGGCAGAGTTGCCAGGTGGTTTTCCAATAGCAATTTTGCATCTTCAAATCCTACTCGCCCAGTCTATCAAACATCACCATCAAATTCTTCCATGCATCCAAGCATGCCCATCCTGCACTGGGATCTTCTGTCTCATTCCTTAAGGAGAAAGTGCAGACCTGCAAGATACTGCAATGAGGCCATTCCTTCAAATGAGCCTCAAGTTTTAGTTTCTGGATCTAGAATGTCAAAATAAGGTCAAACCTGCTGCTCCAGAAACTCCTGAGCAAGCTGGGGGTCTTTTGTGTACTAAGCTCAGGTTTCTTTGCACAACACAATCCTGCGACATGGCCCTATACTTAAATGACTGAAGGGAGCTTAGAGACATAAGCAGGAACAGACATTAATTATCATGGAGTGGATACTGCTATTCTGCAAAACTAACACATTAACATCTCAAAATTCTTGCTGTCCTACAGGGCATATCAGATTCCATAAACCAATTGGGATCATGAATGATCATAAGCAAAAATCCAAAGCATTTCAGTGCCCCTCTCCCCCACTAGCAGAAGTTTAACAGCCACAAGGTTTTTGTTCCTTCAGCTTTTTGCCCTCCCATTTTTACAAAACTTCAGTTCAGATTTCTGTAGTCTCATGGGAAACTAAACACATTCATTTTCTTTCTGGGGCACATCTCAATTGTTCTCCTATTCCTTTTCCTTCCATGCACTCAAAAACATGCCTTCCAGAATTGTTTCCCAACCCTATTGATTCAACAGCTGCATCCCAGCCTCCTCAGGTGAACTTATTGAGCAGACACTGACTTACTATCTAGAACATTATAAATCGTTTTCTTCCTGAAGGTCTTTTCCGATTGTATGAGTGCAATGTATTAATTACCATTCCCTTAAGAAAATCATCCAGTCTCTTCAGAAACCTATCTAGTTCTTATCCTGGCCTTAACCTTCCTTGCACTCTGTGTCTTCTGGTTGTCAGTGTATTAAGCTGCTTCCTTCCTACCTACACCTGCACCCCAGGATATATAATGGAAATGTCAACAAATTCTTGGCTATAGGCATGCCAGAAGACGGGACTTATTACCTGGACAATTTGTTACTGGTTCAGATTTTTATGCATTGAAAGTAATAATAAATTAAATCGAACGGGATAAATTCAGAACAGATGTGAACAGGTATAACTAATGGGAGTGTCAGAGAAAATTAAATAGTGACAAACAGTGGTGTAAATTACTATGTCAGTTTAAGTTGATTTTAAAGGGACATCAGCAAGGTAGCTTTCACAGATTTGGCATTTAGAAAGTATGAGTTAGCTGCAGTTGGAATACATGGGGTATGGATTATAAATGTGTGGTAAAAGAAACTACTAATATGAAGTTCTAAGATAACAGAAGATTTATCAGCTTTCTTCTGCTGTCTGGAGCCTTTATGTTGGATCTTTTTTCTCCATTTGCCCTCTGTCTTCTGCAGTCGTTTACATCGATACTAAGCAGATATAAAGTGCTACTGTTCCAGTCAAGTTTGCACACTTGCTTTGTACTAATGCTAATCCTTATGCATGACATGCTGTACATCCTAGTGCATAAAACTGGAAAACTAAAAAGGCCTTCTAACTTCCCTCTTGACAGAGAGGCTTCTCCCACCCCTTTAAAAAAGTCTTTATTTTTTAAGTGAAAATATATCCCATAAAAAGTTATCTTAAAATTCTTGAATTACATGTACTTCATAACCTTCTAGAAATACTCATTGATATTTAAAAACCCCAAATCCTTCATAGCTTCAAAAATGCCAAGGAAAGTAATGCTATATTCCAACCAAATCTGCTCCCTGCATCTCGCAAACAGCTTGCATATCTATAATGAGCTAAAATAAATCTTTAGATTGAAGCACTAATTAACTTTGGAGTTGCTTGTGTCTCATTACAAATCTAAGTTCCATGGCATTAGCCAGTCTCCAGTAACTGTCCCATAGAATTTTTATTTTTTTTTTTAAACAAGGCAGCATTAAATAGCTTTATTTTCAAGGACAAAACAGACATATACAGACAGCCAAATTCATTACTGCTCTAAGCATGCTCTTCTCCAATCTGCCTGTGGTACATTTGGCCTTAAAACAGTAAGGAAAAGGTGACTTACAGCATTCAGACACTTCTGGAGTCAGAGCTCTGCTGAAACTCTAGAACAAGCAAACCATCCAATTTTGCTTACTGCAATAATTAATTAGTCACCATTTTGTTTACAAGTGGGAAATAACATTATACTGTACTTTTATGAGATTGAAGGTAATTTGAAACAATCCTCCAGCACTGCCACCAATAAAAGTGTACAGAAATCCCTGTGCCATACCCTCTGGCTATTGACACAACACTATTGATATACAAATCAAAATTGACAGCTCTGGTAACAGATTCCCCTGAAACAGTGAGGAAAAAAGCCACCTTTGCTAAAACCAGAACCAGCTTAATCCAAGATGTGATGCTATTGATAGAAGCTGGGAACAAGAAGAAAGGACAGAGGGTTGGCTATTAAGCTCACTAGAAACCTGTAGTGAAAAAAGCTCAAAGACCCTAACAGGAAAGTGCACATAGGAGAGACCCAGCCTTTGAATGTAGATTCCAGCTAAAATGGGTTTCAGCACTTTCAAAAAGCAAATATATAAATCACTGGTATTTTTGCAGCAATAGAGCTTGTCCGTTTCTCCAGAAGCCCCAGATGAAGAGTGTTGCTAGGTTGGTTCATAGTCATCTTGGGAAGAGTGGTTATTTCTCAACTTATGAGATAATCTTACACTAGGTTAATATCCTACCACCAGCTCTCAGATACATACATTGCAACTTGGCTAAATGACACCAGAAGCCAAGAAACAGCAATGCAGGCTATAACTACCAAATTATTCCTCTGTTTACTCAGTGAGAACTCACTAGTCTGACATCCACATATCATCCATGGCCCAGTTCATTTCTGCCTGACACACTGGTTGCCACCTGTGGGATGCCATTTCCTTGTGAGACTGGATGGTGCTTTTTGAGGAAGCATCCACACACAGCTCCTAGAGACACTGCAAAACTAACTTCAATCACATCTTTGTTTTCTCCTACCCTTCCAAATTAATATATCAAATCAGATAGATTATAGATACTGAGACGTGATTCTTCTGGCTATGCCAGGATCATTACACTATAGACATGTATGAAAATCAGGTTCAAGCTTAGAATGAGATTCTTCCTCCTGTAACAGAGATCGTACTATGAATTAATTTGACTGCTTTTTCCCCACCATCTCAACTATTACCCCAATTAAATAAGCAGTATCACAGTTCCACAAATACCAGAGGTTTTGGCCCTCAAAGGATAGTCATCTTTAAATTACCTCTTAAACCTTTAAAAACCTCTTAAAAAAACCCTCTTTTTTTGAAAAAAAAACAAATAAAATTAATGCAATTTCTGCTAAATATTGTTTGAGAATCTAAGGAATAAGGCAAAAGCATATCATCCAAAAAATCACATTTCTGATTAATAAACACCTTTGCAGAAGCATGCCGTGGTCAGCAGATAGATGGGTATATGCTTTAATTATTAAGCAAGTTGTCAAGAGCTGAAAGATAGTCACTTAAAAAAAAATATCTCCTTTAATAAAATGGTTTGGATCTAGTTGAGGTTTCTTTGCTCAATATTTATTATTTCACCTGTCTTCAGATGGGAAAGAAGATTTTGATAAATGGATAAAAACGGTTAGCTTTACAATAGCTTCTGTATAAGCACCTCTATCTTCCCCACTTAAAATGCTGCATGGCAGCTTCTTACACAAATATTTGTCTGCAAATCAAAAAAATAGCACTGGAATTCTCATACAGGTAGTTCACTAGAGGGATTACTTCCCTCCCATTAGCAAAAGTTTAGCCCTAGTACTAAAAGCAAAATTGATCTACCTAAAGGTAGTAAAAAGCATGCAAGTCCTTCCTTTCTTCCTTTTCTCTCCCCTCATCTCCAAGTCTTAACGTAAAAATAAAATAAACCCACCCTAATCACATCATTTCTGACTTGTATACAAGACAAAACTTCTGCAGAAAAGATTTACTATAAAAACAGAAAAAAGTGTCTCAACATATTAAGCGTGTCCTCACAGTTCAAGGCCCTCATGAGCCACTCAAAAATCATTGGGATTTCAGTATATGAATTGCCCAGATCTCACAAAAATGAACCTCTGCCACACAGCGTATTCTTAAAAATTCTACTCTCTTAGCTCCTGGAGGCCTAATAGAATAAAAATGAGCAAGTGCAGCAACATGTATTTATAAACCAACCTGTGGAATAGAATATATGTTACATACAGAGCAGCAGGTTCTACTGCACACTGTACCATCCTCTTTTCACAGGAGTCCATTTCCTTAGCAGATACAGTCCTGCATCAAGTCCATTTATCTCACTTCTCCAAGTTCAGAGATTCAGAGAAATAAATGGCTGATATTCTTAGCATAAAGCAAATGGAGAGGAAAAAAAAAAAAAATCAGCTGCATGAACTTGGAAGCAAGCTCCACTGGCACCATTGCTTTTAGCAAGATGCTATCTGACATCTTTTGGCTGAACAAGTCCCTTTTGTGGGGAGGATTGTACAGCAAATATTTCTGAGTAGCATAATGTTTGTTGGATATTGCTCTGTTAGGGCAGCTTGTGTTTTCACTCTATTCTGCTTTTGTATGCGAGGGTGTGGAATTTGTTAATCTAAATAAAACTCAAAATAGACAGCATGGCTTAAAGAGCTGCTGACGCCTGGTGGGAAATTTTGAAAGAGTTCTCTGTTGAAAAGCAATCCTCTGTATGAGTCTATCTCCAAGCTTCACTTCACTCCAAGTCTGCAGAGCACAAGGCTTCCAAGTTAATTTAGCTGTTTAATGGGAGCACAAACTACTCGGTGCAACATGACCCACTAAGCTTGCTTTGCAAGTGTTTGCATTCATCTTGCTACCTATCAGTGCACAAACCTCTGTTTCAGAGAAGGGCAGAGATACAAGGATGCAATATCCTTGTATTCTTAATTGTGATTAGTTATTCCTCAAGCTGCAGATGGGATGCTGGCTGACTCAAGTTGTTCTGCTCTCAGCATTTCTGGGCAAAACCTCACACCAAGAACCAGCTCCGGACTCTTCTTCCTGACCTACAGCCACATCACTACCTTAGTTTCCAACACAGCTGCACTGCATGATCCTGTTCCTTTTTGTGGGCCCCTTTGGGTGCATGGCACTTTCACTCTTGTGCTGCTTATGGCTAGAGAGGTTCAGTTTCCTTCTGCAGAAAGCAAAGTGAATTTTTCCTTTGTGAATTGAGTCCCCTATCTGGGTATATGTCCAGTAAAAGAAGTTTTACTCCCTCATTACAGTGAGGATCTCCATGCAGTTTTGTGTTATTTTCAGGTTTGTTCCTATAAATTTCTCGTTATCTGTATATTTCTTGTTGTCACATGTATTTCCTCTTGCTTCATCTTTGCCTTCAGGTGAGGATGAATTGAAGTCTTGCACAACAGCCCTCTCGAGATTTCAGTCTATATCAATGGAAAGACACCTACAGAATTGTCTTATCTGTCCTCTGTAATAGATAGCAAGTACCTGAGCTTTGTTAAATTTAAAATAATTCAGTTCTGGATTTGCATTTTGATTTAAAGTTAGAAGTTCGGTCTTTGAGCAAACATCCAAGCTAGCACCTACAAGTTATTGAAAGCTTCGGGGGGGGGGGGGGGGAGATTACTGCATGCACTCTTTCTGACTGAAACAAATCCTTCACCAGCATTCATGAGGAAATTCAGATCACAGCAGCTTGCATTCTGCAGCAGAGATGTTTTAAGTTGTAGAAAATCTTTAGATCAGTTAAATTCAGACTAACCTAACTTCTCTAGTTAACCCATCAGTATAAACCCTCATTCCTTCCTCATCATGATCTCCTTTTACAGAAGGAAAAAACCCCAAGTTTCAACAAACAATATTGCAATAGAAGGATCAGAATAGTGTCCAAAATGGGTCCCACCTGATGGCTCTAAGGCACACAACATTTGGGTAAGGTCAGGGGAAAATAAAACTAGAGTTGCCAGTATCATTACAGAAAGCCTTCATTTTTGTGTGTGACAGCATATGTCCTGATCTGAAGCTCAAAACACTACAAAGCCCACCATGCAATCCATATATTCATTAAATGGTGAAAGCAAATAAGACAACTTCTGTAGAATTTTTCCCTTTTAAATCTGAATACAGCAATCCACACTTTCATTCTTAGATGAACTGTGAATGTCTCCCCATTACTCATACCCAGAGGAGGCAAGCCTACCAAGAATGATTTGGCAAGTACTAGGATAAATCACTAGATAAATCACAACAGATTACTACAGTCATGAACCCAACGTGAATGGATGTTTTTTCACATGTGTGCTTTCAGTATGCAAAGTTTAAGAGAAAAAGAGGATGAATCTGGAAAGAGGACATATAAGGAGACATACTCACCTGTGGTGGGTCTTGCACTTTGTATAGTTAGGCTGATATTTATGCATGATATATGATTAGAAACTGATATTTGTCTGTTAACACTGAGCATCAACTCAGGACATCTGTGAGACTGGGGTATTTTGGTTCTGTTTACTTTTTAAAAACAAGAAGGAAAGGCTGAGGTAGGTGATCTCACTAAAACATAACAGAAACCAATTTAGACTGTCATCCACAATGCAGGACAATCTACTGAGCACTACCTACTGTTTTTAATTCGATTTAATTAATTTTCACCCACTTCAACTTGTTGGCCTACCTCAGCAGAGGCATGCAATTTTGTAAGATACCTGGTTCTGAAAGCCATTGCCTTTGAACCCTCCCCCATTTTCTCACCCTTTGCAGAAAAGCTGTTTAGATAACTTGTATTAAAAGGTATGCGAACTTTCATTGCTGCCTGTGATTCCAAACTGTCTGCATCATGGCTTTTGGGCCAAGCCTCATCTTGCTTGTTCCTTCTTTATATTCTTGCAATTCAGCTGAGTCTAGTGGACTGTAAGACGTAAACTAGTCTGAGGGTAGACTCAGAGTCCACAAATCTGTATTTTATGAACAGGTCTACATGAGAAAAAAACCTGTCAGTGTGAAGGCCGCTCCTGCCACTCACCAGATCTCAATTCCTTTCAGCTCTTCAGTCACAGACCTCATCCCCATCATAAAAACAGACTGAGGAGAGCTCTGTGAAGCTGATTCCAAGAGCTGCCACTGTGAGAGCATCCTTCAGTAGAAAGGATTAGAGCGTCCTGAAAATGTCAATCAGGTATCAAAGATACATGAAGATTGAAAAATAAAATGTACAATTTATAAAAATAAGTCTTTGGGAGACACACTCAAAGCACCTTGAAAAATTTAAGAGAAAGATGTCACCAAAACAAATACATACTGAACTGTCCAACACTAATTTTTCACTGATAAAACTCCAAGCACTGCAACCAATACAATAAATAAAACAGCTAAATCCTCACTAGTATCCAATTTCCATTCACCATGACTAAGTGTCTCCTGCAGCTGATGCACTTCAGCTGATATGAGCTCATATACCTCCCACTAACCAGGTGCCCTACATGTCAGTGAAAAGACAACTATCAGGACTGTCACAATCAAGACCATACTGCTGCTGCTCTCGTAAGAGAAGCTGCATCAACCACCCAGCTGAGCCACCCTAGTAGTGCCTGCCTGCCTGTTGAGTTTTCTGTTGTTTGGGTTTTAATTCACTTTACTAAGATTGCTTTTCATTCACTTAGTGACAGGTAGTTATTTGTTTGCAGGGTTCCATTTGACATTTATTGTTAGTGTAAAACACTAATAATAATAATTAGTGCCTTTTTAGAGTTGTCTGAGGTTTTAGTGCTGGTGCATTGTTAATATAAAACATCCCAATGCTTTGCTGTATACAGGATAGTATGATAGTATTTAAATATAACAAAGGGGCTCATTATACTGAGACCAGATTGCAGTATCTTTGAGCCTCCTGTTAGCAAGCCAAGATTTAACATCCCCTAAACTTGTCTGCAATGCTAATAGTTTCTGGAAAGGGGAAAAAACCCAAAACAATAGCTAGACAGCTATATACCATTTTTATTCACTTAAAGTTTAAGTTCTAAAGTAAGTTTAATGAAAAGGATGTGAATAAGCAAGAATAAATGAATCCTACAATTGCTTTGAAAACCTCAAGATACCTGAACATGCTTGTGCAGGCACATCTCCATGTATGGGAATGGATCATTCAAAACCACTTCATAGTTACCCCACTTATTCCATCATGTCTCAGATAATCATTTTCATAACACGACCAATGAAGCTATGGACAATAATTTCAGAGCATCTCATTAAAATATTTGCAATACTATTGTGGATTCACATTAAGCACATTGCAGTACACACATTCTTTGGTTGGTTGCTTTTCACCAAGCCACTTAATCATGGCAGTTTTCTCAGTTTGCTATGTCATATCAATATGTTGCAACGGTTATCTACTTCAGGGGACTCATTTTATTCTAGAGGAAGCAAATTGAGGAAAAATTCCCATAGAGATGACTAGATGCAGTTTTTAATATTGAGAATAATTTAAAACTTAAGATACACAGTTTTGAATTACACGACATTCCAAGAGATGCTTTACAGAGAGTGAAAATAAGGCTAAAAGTATGAGCCAGGTATTTGCCAATTGCAACTAGCTTGTTCTCCGTTTTTTCTCCTGCAGTTCACCTCTAATCATAGCTGAAAGTTTGAGTCAGTTCTCATTTGTGCTGGGGAAACTCAGGTATGATCTCATCTTTGCAGAACTCTGTTTTTGGACAGATCTTATTCCAGGGAAGATTCAGAAGTCAGATCTGTGCCAGCTAACATTGCACAAGTGAAGCCCAAATTACAACTGAGGAAGAGCTCACCCTTTACCTTATAATGGAGTCAGATCACAAGGGAAAGAGGAAAGTAGGCAAACCTTGAATGGAAGGTCAAAAGAATTGAGATGTAAGTAGCTCAACCCACCAAGAAGTGTCCCACACAATTATTACTTTCAAAAACAAACGTGAAGAGCTGAGACAAGTTACAAGGTGTGCTCCAAGAACTCTTGCAATAATTACATGAGCAGAAAGACCAAATATTGGGAATGAAAGAAAGAAGAAACACTCAGTTATTCCTTTATTTTCCTTTCTTTGAAGAGCTAACTCACTCTAACTCAAGGAAGTGGCATTTATTATGACAAACTGAGTCTAGACAAGGTATGTCAGATTCAGCTGCACTATATAGCTTAAGGTACACATTATATATTGTAAGAAGAGACATATGAAAAGTATTTCAATATTGAGCACTGCTAGATCTTTTAGGCTTTCTGCCTGAAAACAAGTTTGCGTGAAGTACTTGTCACTGTACTGTCTTGACAGTCACAGGGTTAACTATTCCCCTTTCCCATCTGTCCTTTCTTGAGGCCAGTGGGCAACACCAGCTTCCCAGATATCAAATTTATTCTCCACTTAAGGAATTACATATTCAGTTGACATACTAAGCACTTACTGTATTTAATTTCAGCACCTCCAGTAACTGAATTCAATAAGCCTTTTTAAAAGTAATTCCACTTTGTGCCAACTATGACCTCCAAGCCAACAGCTTTTCTTTGGTTCTTGCTCTGCCCAATCCATTCAAGCAAGCAGTAGCCTGAGAAGGAAATGAGAGGTGGGGTTTTTTTGGTTGTGTTTTGCCTCTTTGGACAGAGCAGCTACAACTGCTGAAATAATTCTGGTATCACACATTTATTTTCCACCATATTGGGCAAGCAAAACAAGAGAGCCTATAAGTATCCAAAAAAGTCCAATAATATCCAAAGCTTGAAGGATGCATGAGAATATAAAACCACATTACCTGTCTTGCAAACTGTAGCAGCTGTTGGCACTGCTAGGAAGCCTTAGAAAGGATCACAACCATACCATTAAAATATATTCCAGAGGAAAAAGCACGAATTACTACAACTTGTCAGTAAAAAGAAAAGGTTAGGCTAACTTTTTTTTCTAAACACTCCATTTCAAATAACATAAGTTTTAAGCAAGGCAAGTTTAAAATGAAAAGGAAAAAGGTAAAGCATAAATGGAATATTTAACTAAAAAGTCAACTTGGTTTTATCTTCTGAAAACATGGAGATAGATCTTTTACTTTAATTCTGTTGTGAAAATGCTTGGAAAACCTAAAAAAGTTAGTCAGCTTTAATCTTGGCCTAACATGGTTGAGATGAAGCTCTGTTTTCCATGGTTTGAAACAGCCATACGAGTCAGACCTCAGCAGAAAGACATTCAAATCTGCTATTGACAAGAACAGAAGCAAAATCTTCGAAAAGAGATAAAGCCAAAATCTACTGAAATTTGTTTTGATTCTGTGACGTAGATACCAACAGGGAAAAAAAAAAAAATGTTTGCTGTATGTTACACTTGGCTTTCTATTGTGGAGCTGAACCTCAAGTGATCCTGGAGCATCCGTTTACGGATTTATAAACTTTCTCAGAAAGCATCAAAAGTCAAGATATTCCCACTGATGGACTTGTCTTTAAAAGCAAAGCTTTACCAAGGGTGATAGTTCTTGTTTACAAAAGTGCCGCCTCCATAATTGTGTCTTTACTAGAAAGGACATCTAAAGAAATTAATGTCATTTATCCAAGGATAAAAATTTCACTGAGATAAAAAGTTTAACACCAATAATATTTTACTTTTTTTAATTATTGTATCTCTTTGGACAAAGTTAAGAGTACTTTTCAAAGAATTCTCTCCCCTTCAGATGAGTTTTTTTTCTATAGGGTCTAAACTTTTGCTTTCTATCCCCTTAATTCTTCAAATTCTGCAAATATCCAAACTGGATTCTCTACCCAGAAACTGTAGAATTTTGTCAAAAGTTTTTCCAAGTCTAAATTGAAAGTCTTTCCCTCCTGAACCTAGCACATTTTTGCAACTTTGGTTCCTACAGCATTATGAAATAACAATCCATCTGATGAGGTTTGTATCCCCAGCCCTATCTGACTTCACCTGATGGTGGGTGGGCTGGCCATCTGTTCAGGGGAAAAAAAAAAAAAAATCCCGTGCTTCAGTTAAGTTTCCTCCCTTTCCCCAACCCTCTTTCCCCCATTCAAGCTCCAAAAAATTGTTTCTTCAGTCTCCTGTCTGACCCATAAGTGGTTTCCACCATCCCGCACACATGATGTAATGTAAGATGACATGATTGATGCAGCCTGACCTGACATGTCATGACGCTGCTTGTCACATGTGGAATTCAGGAAGAAAAATAAAATAAGCAACCTTGACGAGTTCATAACAACTGATGATTTTTCCTTTCCTCATTATCTCCAAATTACTTAGGCATTTACTACATAAATGTTGTCACGGGTAAGCAAGCTACCTGCTTGAGATAACAGTTGGACTACGATACACAGGCATTTTCTTCCCCAAGAAAAATTTTGACAGAGCAAAGACTGAAGGCTTGAACTGCAGATTCACCACTACCTAATGTGAAGTGGATTGCATACTTCTTCTCTCCTATAAATTAGGAAATGAAAACAGCTTGTCACACCTCTTGAGACCAGTAGGTACCTTCAACAACAAAGTGCTAAAAGCTGAGCCAGTGCTAATGACTAGCTCTATATTTCCTTTAAGCGGATGATGGACTCTCTTCCTTGAGTGTCTATTTTAAAAGGCAAGAAAAACAGAAGGGAAAGTCAGGATTATGCACAGTTTACCTGCAGTTCTAATGTGCTGTGTATTACAAGGCAGCAGAGACTGACATTACCAAAGTACACTTTATGGCTATTTCTGCTTCTAAAATGCTATTTTTCTACATAAAGTGATAAAGGTCCTACAGCACCTCACAGGCAGCTTTAATAGTCATTACACAATTTCCCAGACCACTTTTTCCTTGATACTTCATTTAGAGTACAGGACTTCAAGAGCAGCCTACAGAAATATCCAAGTTCTTCCAGAAGTGTCCAGAGCTACCTATTCTGCTTCTCACTGCAGCCATTAAGAGGCTTCCAGAAGCTTCAGTGGAAGCGGTATCGGAAAGACAAGGCAATCTGATCCCAGGTTATTTCACACTCAAGTCACCGTGTGTGAGAGAAGGCAGAGGTTAGTTGGTACATTAGTAAAAATGACTTGAAATAATCTCCGTTGGTGTCATTTTCAACTCGAAGGATGTTCCTTAAATAGTAAACACTTCATAATGCCCAGTCTTCAGCTATTTCCAATATCCTCTGCAAACTACAGAAAGACAGAAGCACCCCTGGTTTTTAACTGATTCTGGGCAAATCCCTAACCTGCTTCCTGGCAATTTCAGCATTCTTACCAAGGCAAGATGGCAACTGTTCTCTTTGGGCATCTCCTTTCTCCTCCAGGGTCTTCCAGCATTACAGGAGACAGGGTAAGCAGGTTCCCATCAAAACCCTTCTGTCCAGGGCTCTCTTAAGCTTCCCTTAATCTTTTTAAGGTTGATATGCCCATTACAACTTGCTTAAGGCATTTCTCTGTCCCCACAGAGGCAGTTGCATTCTTTCTTTCTAGAAATGACAGCCAGAAACAGCTTCCTTCACTTTGGACTTGTGCAAGAAAAAAAAACTAAGACTTGCCAAAGAACTGCTTAGCCTATGGAGGAAAAAAGGACACAATTTAATGGAGGTTGAAGTCCTGCAACTATGAAATGACACAATGGGAGGACCCTGCAGCAACAGCCTTCAGATTGGCACTAGTCTGAAGTGGCAGCTTTTACTTCAAGAGATAAACTAGATTAATTATTGCTCGATATTTAGTATATTGCTGGGGCTTGCTGAACAGTCCAGCAAAAAAAATGGGATCAAGTGACAAGCATATGAAAAGCAAGGTCAAACTTGAACTATATTTTAGTAAACACATACCCCTATGATCAGCTAATATTTCAAACATCAATTACCAATGCTTCCCTCCAGTGCAGCAGTTGTTGACTTTGAAGACTGGAGGTGGTATCTTTAAATAATGCAGCTCCATTGTAATAAATTGAACAGCCCCAAAGTCAACTCCAGAAGGGTCTGACCCAAGCATATTTGACTTTAAGATCAAAACAATCCAAGTAAAATTTGAGAGTAAGTCTAATCACTTATCTTTACTAGACAATGTTATTATAATCAAATATACACACAAGGAACCAAGGCAGCTATCAGCTACAGTGTTCACCAGCAGCCAGTGGCTGCAGAGCAGGGTACACCGTGCTCAGGGTTGTGTCAGTTGACTCATGCCATTCTTCACAGTTGTGTTTGAACACAGTAGCCTTTTACACTGTACACCAGCCTACAAAGAACATACAATTCATGCGTTAATCATCTGTGTCACGGAAGCACTTCAGATATGGACTAAGACATGTTTACATATTTGGGGTGGGCAAACCAGATTCTGTGTTTGTTTTGCTCAGAGTTGAATTTCCTCTAAAAAACAAAGAGCCATATAAAATCCAAACAACTTAAACACTTTTCAAAGTTGTTCAAGCTGAAGTTAAGAGTGAATTCAAACCAACCAAATACTCATGGTTTACTTCCCAGTTTGAAGAAAAAGTTTGGATGGAAGATTCACCTACATGAAGCCATGTATTTCTGTCTCATTTTCACCACTAACTTTTGATCATACTGTAACAACAGCTAGGAAAGGACAAATCAAAGCTTCTCATTCATCCTGAAGTCTGGCAATACATTTTACAGACAAAGTACTTAGATCTTGAAAGGAAATCCTGCAATTTTAACATTGTATATGGTGGCTATTTCACAGCCAAGTACAAAACAAGGTTGTAGAGCCACAAAGACATCTTAACGGTATGCCAGCTCCAAGAATATAATTTGCCTCTGGCTGCTGTAGAAACACAAACTGCACCAGGATCCAACATATAGGTGGGACTAAAGCAGAACCGGGAGCTCAACAGCATGGGCATGCTCACCAGGCTGGGCACAGTGCTCTGAACGGCAGAATTCAGCCACATGCAGACGTGCAAATCTTGGACCAGTATCCTGCGTACACACACGGTGCATTTGTATCTAGCATACAGCTTTATCTAGGGTGAGACACTGAGTTTAAACTGGAGAAGCCCAGTGCATAACTGAGTTACAGTGACTGAAGTGCTCTTACAGGAAGTGTTCACCATGATAAGTCAGTACAGAACTAGTGACGCACCTTCCTAATACCTGTGTCATCTTTAAGAAATTCTTCTACAGTTCTCCCAGTGCCACTCAGCCTCATACCCCACAAATCCTTTGAAATAGTAACAAAATGCTGTATCTATTCACTGCCATTGGTTTGTTTAATTTAGCATTTTTAAGCTTGCTAAAATTGCTTTTTCTATCCCCGATAATTTCTGGTATGTATAATGTCATATGGGAGGACAGAGTGGAAAAAAAAACCAACCAAACTTATGAGTAGGGAAGTGGCTTGCCCCTCACCTTTTTAAGTGCCACAGCTTTCCAAAGAGAAGCTTTTATATCTTATGTAGTAACTGTTAGCAGTTTGTGACATTTCTAGTCTGTCCAGGGTGTAACTAGTACATGACAGGTCAAGGCTGTCACCTTCATAAAAGCAAAGAACATCTACACTGGCACACTACACTGTGGAGTCCCTCTGAGAATTACCAATGTCATACCAAATATCATCAGCAGTATTTATCTTCTCTTCATCTCTGCCATTTGTAGGAGCTTCCAAAAAATTCAGATTATTTTTACATGAAGACAGCTTTCTCCTTACACTTGTAAAGTGAGTGTCATAAACCCAGAGCTTGAATCCATGAGATTTAATTTGTTCTTGTGGCAACTATAATTAAAATACAGCTCTCTTTGGGGAATACCTGGAAAATTAAGGTTATTGTTGTCACTATTATTAATTAATTATCATCAGATGCTTGCTCTCAAAAAATGATCAGTCTTTAGATTTTGATGCTCCCTATTATCCTCATTAAGTAAATGGTGAAATAAAGATGAATGAATTGCAAGCAGATGAATTAGTGATTAGCCAAAAATACTTTAGGCTGAATTCTGTAACCAGCAGGTTTCACATCAATAGAAAATGTTTGCACACCAGGCTGTACTTTGGGTAAATGTTCGCATGAAACTAGTGCTCTGATTAGGAAACTTTCCTCTGTTCAGAGAAAGAGACAGATAAATCAGGTGTGAGGAGATGAAGTTAAATCATTCTCATGTAGCTGGTCAAGGATTTAGAAAGGAAGGAATACTAATTATGGGCCCATCCTGGACACATCAGATGGCATTAGCCTAAATAAGAAGTGACATATAAAGCAATGGATCATTTCTGCAAGGGAGATAGGAGATATTAATAATGGGCCAAATTTAGGGTGAAGCAAAGCATCAGAGTCCTCCAGGGAATCAGTTGCGCTTCCCTGATTTCCAGACCAGTGCCAACGTGTACACAGCATGCGCAGCATGGGGGATGCTCTTCCTGATGTGTTGGATGTTTTGCCAACTGTATTGCTTGTCTTTCTCCTGCCTGAAGCCCAGCATGTGCCTTGTTCTGGCAGGTGCAGAAACATGGGCCCCATAGCCAGATGGGCAACCCCTAGGAGTTCTCCCATATCAGCAATTTGCCAGAGGTTTCTCTTGTGCCACTTGACCCAGTGCAAAGCTACCAGCTCCAAAGGAGCCCAATTCTCCAGCCTCAGACCTTGTACACCTTTTCTATTGTTCAGTGAACAGAAAAAAAAAGGATTAGGAAAGCTTCCATTTATTTAATAAAGAGGCAGAAGAAAAAGGCTGTTTAGAGCTACCCTAAAGAACCAAGTTCCCTAAATCCCTAGTTTCTAACATAATTTAGAGCAGAAGTTGAATGTTACAGAAACGCTAATCAGTTATTCAAATGCATTTGTTGTGCAGTAATACAGAGTTGGGCTTTACTGTGCATAATGTCAAGACATGCTATTTTAAGGAGCAATATCCCCCTTCACCAGTCTCTGTGTAAGGCACTGCCATGCACTGCTGACATGATTCAGCACTCAGATTTTCACCAAGAACACCTCTGTTGCAGGTAGAGGAAGCTAACGGGATCTTCCTTCTTTCCATGTTTCTATTACAGAAGGTCCTGTCTCAAATGAAGTTAAGCCCCACTTATGCACTGTGTTTATTTCTCAGAGGCACGGGCCCTATGTCTGCTGTCACTGTTTACAGACACGTAGACCTCAGAGCCAGGTCTATGGTAGCCCTGCAGCACTCTTCAGAAGTTGTCTCCCTCAGATGCAACCTCTGCTCAGGTGCTTGCTAGCAAAATTCTGTTCTGCATGTGCCAGACAGCATCCAAAGCCAACCCTATTTGTTATTTTATCACCTACTTACCACTTCAAAAAATCCTGAGGTAGGGTCTTAAATAGCAAAGAAATTTAAAGGCATACATTACCTAGTTTTTTTATGATTTAGTATGACTGTGCAGCACATTCCCTGCACAGCACCAGCAACACTATGGATTTATCCTCTGGGAAGAAGTTCATTCTCTAAAGAAACAGAGTACCATCCAGTGTCAATGCTGAACCACATGGGCCAGAGCTTCCAAGGGGCCAAATATGACAACAGATACATTCAATAATTGGTATTTTAAACATGTATTTGCTGTATAGCCACAGCAACCTACCATTTACAGAGTATTATGCATCAGATCCACTTACACAGTGATTTCCATGGGGAAACACAGTTAACAGACTCACACTTGCTACCCAACCTGTAGAAGAAATGCTGACTGCCCTGTCACTGGGATCTTCAGAAGTGCTCAGGAAAGGCCTAACTCCGTTCCCATTAACTTTAATGGAAAACAAGACCAATATTTAGTGCTTCTAGAAGTCTTTTGCATTTTATCAGCAGTTCAGTCTCTGGGTTCAGCCTTCCACTCCCAAGAACTGTCATCACAGAGCAATGGTTTACAGAATTACATCCTTTGTTACTTGTTCAGCTTGATCATTTAAAATATATTGCTAACATGCAACAATATTACTTGTATTTAAAAGTCAATACATATTTTCCCCCTCTAACCCTAGTTTTACCTTGTCTTATTGCAAGCCATGGCACATAGGCTAGTGATCAAAGTAGCAAAGGGGAATCAGAACATGAGGCTTTTGTCCCTCATTCTGTTGTAAAAGTACTGGTTTGCTACTGGGAGCGAGATTGTGCCCTGAAACTGTTTTGTGAGATTGTACTTCAACCAGAAGTTTTCTGGGGGCACCTGTGGCTTAAGCACCCCTCCACTAATAGCTCATTCTGCTTCCAGATCACCTTCACCTCCGTTGTAGCCTGGCTACTGATGTGGCTGCAGGGGCAAGCACGTTCAGGAAACTTAAAACAACTGTCCCCATCCCCGTCACTTCTGGCCAGGCTGTTTTTCAGCCAGATCACTTCCTAGGTCTGCTTCACTGTGCAGCTACAAATACAACAGGGGGGAGCAATGGTAGGGACAGTATACAAAGTTAAGATACAAGCAAAGATGGTAGCAAAAGCATAGGAGTTGTTTAAACCAGTTTAATCCCTTTAGAGCAGCACTGCTAAAGTGTCACACAGCCTACAATCACAGATGACCCAACTGCCCCGAGCACCCTATTCCGTAACTGTTCTTCAGGCAACATTAAAGGAAACCAGTAGTCCAAGCTGAACATCCTTGGTTTAGTTCCTTTAAATCATACCTTTTATACTAATATTAATATCTTTAAAAGAGCAGTGATGAATAGCATTAAATCTTAGTTCCTTTTTTTCTTCTTGTTAGTTCAATGGGCTGTTAGCTAAAACATACAAAAGAAAGGAAGACAAGCTGACTTGAGACCTGCTGAAGAGGCTTTTGCTTACACTGCCTGCATTTCTTTGTTTATCTGACTGTATTGTTTTGCTTCAATAGTTATATTTAGGGCATTCATAAAAAGGACGAAATAGTGGTTTTTTTCCAAGATACTGTGGCTATAGTTAAGTTCCACTGAGCACGCAGGAGCTCTGCAAACAAAGAGCTGAGCAAACAAAGAAAAAAAGCTAGAAACCACTGCCCTAGCCCGAACAAAAATGGCCTTGGGTGGATATTGAACATGTAAAGGTGAGCTTGACAAAGGGTGATTGCAAGAGGTGGGCTGTCGAGTCTCTGTTCCTGACAGGTTTATTTTAATGCTCATCTGTGTATGTTTGCTCAGTTTGAGGGCATTTCCACATGGAAGTGGATATACAAACAAGGGGCTATAAGAGGATAATTATTATTTTGCATTTGCACTTTATAAACACTACTGAATTAATTCCCCCAACACTCCACTGTAATAGGGAAGTGGTGTAATTCAGTCAGGAAACAGTTCAGTGATAAATCCAAAGCATGTCTGCAGGAGTCAGGGAATAAAACCTTATATGTTCCCTTACTCACATCATCTCTACCAATATTCTCCCCCCATCAGATATGCAAGAGTTGAAAAAGGAGATGCAAATTTTCAGCAACCGTATTTTCACTGAAGTTTCATTGGTGTAGCTGGGGGACACACAAATAGGCTGGAATAGCAAAACTGTAAACTCTAAGTGTCCAGCAGACAGGAACAGAGGTTCAGCCCTGGCGCAAGTGAGGATGGCTTACAAATTGCAATAGTAGCTAGCTGTTGTGGTTTGAATCCTTTTTACCCTACCATCACCACATCCCACTTTGGTGTTCCCCCCTACTCTCCCCCAAAACGGGGTTAGGCTCCAACCAAGCTGTCGTAGTGAGAGAGAAAATTTTTGTTCTGCTGCTTCTGTAAGAAGCAGCACAGAAGGATGTATGCTTTTTGCAAGTGTTTAAATTTTTACCATAGTATTTATTAACCTATCCTAATGTTGACTTATGCTTCAATAAGGTGTCCAAAGAAGTTGAGCAGTATACAATTGTTATAAAGAGAATGGTACATTATTGCTGATCTCAATTTGCATCAGAGAACAATCAAAGGACTTTTATGGGAGTCATTACTACAGGCACACAGTGAGTGCAGAGTCTGAATTTAAAGCACTGCAGCAGTGGCAGAACTACCACTTTCATTCGTCACCTCAACAGAAGACATTAAAAAATATATAGGTAATGAAACTTAAGCATAACAGGTTAATAATTAAGATAGCACAGATTTCTCAATGCTGAAACAAGAACAAAAAGGCAGTACAAAGCATCTGTGCCATGACAACATAGCAAGCAGAAATTCTGTAAAACCACAGGTTGGACAAAGGTATGAATTCAAGGGTGGGGGTTTATTCTTCTTCAGTATATTTCAATATTTCTGCAGTTTTCAGAGATGAGGTTTGTGACAGGTTTATCATTTTCAGCTACCTCAGCCCCATCCCATCTTTCCCTCCTCCCCTTCCAAAACACATACACACTTCTGCCAGAGCTGACCATCACGTGCCAAAGCCTGCCTGTCTCTTTAGCCTCTGAAGTTGGATGCTGAAGAGGTGAGGCTGGCTTTCAGAAAAGGTCAGCTAGCGCTAAAGGAGGAGACGGCCCCAGAGGTAGCTTGAAGCACTTAAAGTGATAGAATAACACTTTTGAATTGGCAAAGGGGCAGAGAGAAATACACGCAGGAGGAAGTGGAGGAGTCAAGACAACAGGAGTCGAAAGCAAGGGGAATGGGAAGAAGGGTAATATACAGGGAAAGGGAGATATCAAGTAGAAATAGAGGCACAGCACAAAGATAAGTACAATTTTAATAGCAGAGAGGGTCCAAAAGAAAACAAAGCTATAATTAGAACAGTATTATGATGAGTAGCAACCTCAGCCCCATATTTCTATGCCTTTACTTTTTAAACAGAGTTTATAGCACATTCCAAAGCCACCAAATAAGAAAACCTCATATTGCATCCAAGCGCAGTGGGAAGGGAACAAAGCAGAACTAATTTCCTCCTTCAGAGGGGGAGTTGAAGCTTCATTTCCAGGCTTTTGTTCTCTTTTGCCCACCACCCATGCAGGTTCAGCTGTCTCACCACCACCATGCTTCCTACAATCTTTCACCTTCTGTCCTCTCCCAAAGGAGGTAGCTTAACCCTGTGTTTTCCTACCAAATGTGGCGACATGGTGGCAAATGCATTAAAGAATGAAACAACCTGTCAACTCTTTAGAGTGTCCTAAGAAAAACTGCTCTGTTTTAGTCTACCTCCAGATGTGAATGTTTATGCCTTTCATTTTTCTCCCATTGCAATGTGCTCATGAGGTTTCTATTTGGCAGATGCTGGAACGAGAGACATGGTAAAGAGTTCTGGTAACAGCTCAGCACGTGCTTCTGCACTAGCCTCTCTCTGCCAGGTTATCTGGAACACAAGGTAGTGAGAGTCACTGCTTAGGAGAGGGGACCAGAATTTGCCTTGACAAGTGTTTTGCATGCAGTTAAATAGATAAATGTATTCTGCTGCCAGCCTCTCGCAGGAATTTGACTTGATGCCTGTCACCAAACAGCTTCTTTTGCACTAGAAGAATTACAAAACACTCATACCCTATAATGATCAAAAAGAGCCCCCATGCCCACATTAGATTTGAGATGCAATCCACACTCCCTTGCAAGCTAGTAACATCTAAGCCTACACAAAATTAGGATATGCATTTCTGAAGGGTAAAACAAATGTGAAAAACTACTGTGTTACATAAAGGTCACTGGTCCATC
This sequence comes from Sagittarius serpentarius, assembly GCA_034782735.1. NCBI lineage: Eukaryota > Metazoa > Chordata > Aves > Accipitriformes > Sagittariidae > Sagittarius > Sagittarius serpentarius. Next base: position 24,383,154 of record JAVKLA010000010.1, read on the forward strand.
CGCTCCTGTAGCCTGTTTGCGGCAACAATCCACCTCCACAAGACATTGCACCATGCATGTGTACACTGCAACCCTCTTCTCAGCTCCTCTAGTTAGTGATTAACCTCTCATATAGAGTAGAAAGGTCCATATAGCTCAAACTGTTTTTAAGGCTAATGCTATTTGGATACACTCAGCCTGCATGCAAATATGACTCTTACCAAGCTATTTCAGTGATGCTTTGTAGCAGTAAGTCCCAAGAGGCAAGTGTGCCTTTTATGTTGTGTAGTTCATTAGCTATTTTTCCATTTCACTGCTTGTTTTTGTGCTACGGTCAAGTAGGAGTCCATTAGAATACCTGTTACTGTGCACAATTAGAAACTCTCATTTTGGAAGAGCTTGAAAGTAATGGTGGCATTCATTTATTGCAAATATAAGCTCTCAAGAAACACAATAAGCCTCTTATTTCACCTTCTGTATCACTATTTCCACCATGCCCTTTTTCAGAGAGTACGGTGCACCCAAACCTTAGAATCACAAACAACAATATTAATGGTAAAAAAAACCAGCTTTCAGTCTCAGCTACAGATTGTGCCTCTAGTTATCAACACTACTGCAATTAAAGACTTACAAAAAAGACACTAACAATTTACATGACAAGAACTAACACAGCCTGCTTTTTATGGATTTGTATCTTGTAGTCAATTGAAACCCAAGAGGGTGCAAGATCCACCTGGAGCTACCCCTGCTGCTGGAGCATCCGTAAAGGATTCCCCAGTTTCCTTACACCCAATGAGTTTATATAACAACCTGTCCTTCAACCATGACCTCTTCCCCCTACATTTGGTCATCCATTTTCACCCAACTTACAGAAGCCCTGTTATCACTCATAGCTTCAACAGTAACAGGTTTTTGTGGATATCTGCCTACATTTATTACCCATGAATAGTATTATTGCATTTAGTTTATTTCCACAGGAAATCAAACAAAAGAACACAATATATCTTCCCTTTCTTGGTCCACTTAGTTGCTCAATTGCCATTGCAATGCAAACAGATTGCCCAAAGACGCTGCAAAATCTCCATCCACTGAGATGTTCAAAACTCAGTTGAAGAAGATCCTGAACAAACTCATCTAACTTCAAAGTTGGATCTAACTTCAAAAGCTAGTGCCTCCTTTGAGCAGGCAGGTTGTACCAGATGAGCTCCAAAGTACCTCATAATCTAAGTTTGTGTGCTCCTAGTAGAATCAACAGTTCTGAGCTCTTCTGCTAAGCTTCCTACAATATTTAGACACCTAAATTGAGTCGCCTCTTAAAACTTACTAATAAACAGCACAGCAGAGTCTGGAAGCAGGTCAGGAAGGATACTGGAAATACTCCCCTCTCAGTATTGCAGCAGCTATCCCATGGTTGATGAACACTGCATATCAAGATATTCACTACCTAGAGCATCCACACTGAACATTCAACCCCCCAGCCCACGAGCACAGCCCATTAGGGTACCTTTGCAGTACTTCTGAAAGGCACCAGTTGGAGTGCCATGTAAACCAAAACTCAAAAGCAGCTAGCTAAGACACCAGTTTCTACCATGGCCCGCTCATTCTTTGACCTCTCAAAGGAGAGAAAGACAACAAATTGACTATGCCTCAACAACTCATCTCACGGGCTTCCAAAAATGGTAACAACTTTCTCACTTCTGGCTATGACTGAATTTAAGTTGGCAATTCTGCCAACCCTCTGAGCCATCCAGTCCCTCATGCCTTTCATTTTTTAGGATATGGTTAGATTAGCCCATCCATTATAAATACAACACAGCAGTACCCACAAGCATTGCAGAGTTTTCAGCATTTCAGCTAAAACCCCCATTTTGGAAGGATTTATAGCTTGGCTGCAAGAGTGGCGTCTGGCTGAAACGTGGCATACCAAGTCTCACCATAAGAGCCCAGACATTTAATAATAAATCAATTTGGCTATTTTTAAATTAGAAGGCTGAAAAATACAAATGACGTTTACCATTTGCTGACACATCTTTGATCTCAGAAGGAATGTGAATTCCACAGGCCAACTCTTCAGCTAATGTAAATCAGCATAACTACACTGGCATCAGTGGAGCTCCAGGGATTTACATGCTACAAATCTGTCCCCATATTTATTAATGGATTTATTCATTAATGTATTTATTAGTTTGTAGTTAGCTTCCAGGTCAAGTCTTCGCTGTTGATGTAACCTACTGGAATCAATGGGGAGTTGCACATGCAAATGCGGAAAAAGACCGGTTTCTTTCTTCCCACTCCTTAGTTTTTAATTAAAACAAAATGGCAGAGAACAAACCTAATCATAGAGAATCCAGAGTATTTAAGGCAGTACCTATATTGGTTGAGACCATAATGAGATTTACAAGGCAGCTGTAGGACGTGCATCAATTGCTACTTTTTAATCTTTATAGATTGATCCATATGGATCAATCTCTGCTATTGTTGACCCATATTTACACCAGAAGCCTATATTTTAGTAATTTCATAGCAAGGACATGCTGAAACTTAGAAAAGTCTCTGAACAACACAGAAGCCAAAGATTTGGCATTACATTCAAGACTTTTCCTTCCTCCTCTCCCCCACACTATCTCCTGCCTGTTGCTTGCTTTGTGTTGCAGAAAGGGCTAAACATCTCTGCCTCAGCTTCTTCCAACCATGCACATGCAGAGTGCCAGCTATTGAAGAGACCAGCTAGTATCAAGGGAGCAAGTAAGACAAGGCACTGAAGCCAAAAGCCAGAACATCCAAGCTCAATTTAAGTCTGCCCCAATTTCCTCTGCCACACAGGGCAAGTTCTGTCACCTTTTGGCACTGTTTCCATCCCCTCCCCCTGCCATAAAGCCAAATGGGACTAATGATATTTACTAAACTGTGTGTGGAGCTGGGATTTATGTATGACATATGCTAAACATACCATCTATTTGCATGTTTATGATTGCACACACCATCATAAACGCAAGGTGGAACTGTCTTTGCAAATGCATCATTTTACAAACATTTCTGAAAACCTGAATATCATCTGGGTTATTGACTAGATCTTTTAAAAAGTAGTACTTGATGTTTAGTGATACTATAAACACAAAACATTTACTAACACTCGGCACATGCCGTGCCTGTCTATTACAGTGTATGCAGAAAGCATCGTAGCATTAATTGATGTAATGGCCAAGATAGAAATGTTTGCTTGTTTCACTCAGTACATTCCTTCATTTGCTGAATAATTCAGCTTCTATACAAGCTTAGCTGACCTTTGCTTGATAAAGTCATGTTTCTAAGCATTTGCTTGCATTTGGTATTTTTAATCAGGTTCAAGTCAACTCACTACACATCAGAGCTGGGAATAATGATGCAGATACGTGTTTTAGCCAAATGATGTTCCTTATAGAGCACACACTTCCCTGAGTTGTTAACTAAAGTGTAAGAGAATTTACAATGCTAAATAAAACCAGGAAAAAAAAAAAAAAAAAAGAGATGTTTTAATAAGATGAAAATCCAAATGTTAAAATAATGAGCCATCTGTATGGGTGGCCCTCTCCTGAGAGATGCCAAGAGCTTTACCATCTGTGAAACATTTACCAGCTGTTTCCTTCCTTTTTCGTGAGAACATAAGAAATCCTTGCAGTTGGTGTTTCTAACTGACACATCCTAGTGAAGGAAACAGGTTTGTTCAACGTCAGGGACCTCTCATGAAAGCTAGCCTGGCTGGAATTAACCTAATAATATTTTGGTAAGCGTCGCTGTTCCCCATTTCAAAAAGATCTTTCCAAACAATGGTCCAGCAGGCCACAGAACACTCTAGAAAATGGAAGTGGCAGAAAACAGCCCACAAACTGGTTTCAGAAAAAAGAAAATGTATTGAATATTTGATCTGAACATTTCTTTACTGTTTTCCTTTTTTAAACCCTAATCTATTGCAGGAATTCAGGATAAATTTGTAACCCATATTAAGCTCAAATGCACCTGCAATAAGTAAGTATAATTCAAGTGTAGAACTGGACCTTGCTTTCTCTTCTGATCATTGTTTCACATACCTGCAATCAGCATATCCCTGCAGCTTTTTACCTGACACATGCTGTACCTCAGTGCACGTGAGTTATGGAGGGTCCTAGGATCAGACGATCATGCTCTAAAAGATTTCAGTTTGCGGTACACACAGATCAAAGGCTACAAAATAAAGACAAGTTTAATCCGTGAGAGGATATATTGGCTTGTATTTATTTGTATCCTGATGTGCTGTAGTCCTAATTGCACATTTAATTATTTCCTTAGTGTTCTCTTATTTCATTAGCTGCCAAAGTGAACTGAAGAGAATTTAACTTAAGGAACAGAATTAGCTCTTAAATTCCAAGTTGATGAAATTTGCCCATAGGAGTGATAAAGGGAGTTTCTATGAAGTATTCAGTTATGTTTTCAAAAGTTAATTTTTCAAGAGACTTGTGAAATGAGTCAGGGGAAAAAGAGAAAGTCAGCATCTGATCAGGTTGACAGTCTATGTGGTTATATAAAGAGCAATATTTGGTTACCACTTATATGCCAAACACCATGATATCCTGTACTTCACAGTTATGAAAATTGTAAGACATGAAAATAGACATTGGTTCTACACAATACACTAGCAGCACCTGCCTCAAATCAAGGACCATTTTCCCAATTAAAAAAGTTTCCTCTCCCTTCCCTCACCCCCTTTCCCAAAAAGGGAACATCAGCCATAGCACGAAGAAATGAAGGAGGCTTGTCATTTCTTGCATGGGGATGCACTGAGACACAAGTGGGAACACCACTGAATTGTGCAGGCAGCAGTGTGAACGTTAACGGGACAGATTTCTGACACAGCACCCAGAGTCCCCTCTTACTTGCAGGGGAACATCCCTGCACAAATTGCAGGGCTGCCTCTGGAGTAAGTAAACCCTGTCCCACCACTGATCGCACCCAGCCCAGGACTCACATGTTAGCTGTACATACTAGAACCACCCCAAAACCTCCAGTGTGTACCTATCACAATGCAACCTCCATAATCAGCTCCACAATACCCAGTAGCCAATTCCCATTTTCCAGGAGCCAAGTACAGAAAAGTTATCTCCATACACAGGCTGTCTATACTGCAAGTGACATTACAAAGCACAACCTTTACAATTTCAGTTAGGTAGCACCAGTATAAGACAAGGCAGCATACAGCAGGCACTGTCAACATAAACACAAGTAGACCCTTGGGCACTTACCCTGCTAGGATCTACAACATGATAGCACTAGAAGTCTGCACCACACTGAGAAATACCTGCAAAAAACATTACTGCAGTTGCTCTGCCCCTTTCAGCAGCGAGCTGTAAGCCAACACGTCAGACTATGGGCCACAGAAGAATTCCTCTCCTTGAAATCAGCATTGATTCAGAGAGTTAGTCAACAAGAACAACAGGTAGCTGATTTCCTGCACTGCAGGATCTGTTCAGTATGTAGTTAAGTGTTAAACTTGTTTTGTTATGCATAATGCTTCTTTCATTGATATCAGAACCATTTTTCTTTAAGTTAAAACACACTCAAATAGAAACACTTTGAAGACACAAATACCAGCAAATGGCATAAAAGGGCACCAGGCATTTGGAAGCAGCAGTGAATGACTCTCCCAAAACACAACTAAACAAACATCCCAAACTGAGGACAGACCTAACTAAGTAAAACTGAAAAAGGATATCCCTCAAGGCCTCCAGGACTGGCTACAGCAGTGTATTTGATATACCACATCAATCTAATGTATGGAAAAGCGTAGACATAAGCCTGCGATTCCAGTTTCTTTCCATAAATTAACTGACGTAAGAAATCATACTTTGCCAGTGAGAGTTGTGGATACTTTTTATTAAACCACTTTGAGTACTATGAAGCACAGTTCTACAGCTACCAAAAAATATCAAGATATAAACCAGCACGGATATTAAGCAAGCACAAATGAAAATAAAGGAGTCATTTATGTCCTCTTGGGCAAACCAACTTCCCCAATATAGCATCCATACTATCAATAAAACAACTGGCTTTCCTCATGAGAATGAAAGCTTAGAACTTCAGTTTTCACTAATAGCAAAGGACAGCACAAGATTTTTGCTAGGCATCCTGCCAATAATTTTAGAATGGTTTCTAATAATGAATGGTACCAAAGAGTTTATTATAAGTTCTTTAAAGAAGAACTACAAGGTTTGGTAGCTTGCACAATGTTTTAGAGCATAGTTATATCACTTTCAAATGAATCTGTCTTTTACCAGAAAAGTCTAAAGTCTTCAAAAGATGGTAAAAATTAAGTTTCATGCCATCCTTGAAAAGTAAGTCCTGGAAGACATCATATCAATATTTATTCCCAGAGAAACTGAGGCATGAAGTAATACAGAATTATTTTCAGGCTGATGTATCTATGCTTGCCTCAGAACTGTCGAATCAGCTCAGCTAGACTGAAGTCCTAATGGTACCATAGCCCCAAGTGTTACAGAGACCTCAGATACAGGATGGTATAGAAAACGTGCGCTGCTTGAGCATTACCTGTTCAAAGAAGCACCTTCTTTTGAGGTCAAGTGATTTTAATTCATTATATCATCTAGTAACTTAAGCCCATAACAGCATGTACACTTACATGAATGTTATTAGTATGTGCTTAAAAAGGGATCAGGAAAAAAGCTAACACTGACTGCATTACATACTGTGTTCCCCTGCTAGAATAAGATTAAGGTCATTGGCAGGGCAGACCACGTATGTGTAAAGTTTACATTGCAGATATCTTCACTGGTTTGCTGAAGTGCTCATAATTTCAGGCACTCAAACACTCTTCAACTTTGTGAGTACAGAACATATGCAATTAATCAGAAAGCCATTACTAATAAAAAAAGAGTTTTGTAGGTGTATGAAAACCTGCATATCTTTTAGGGTTTATAAAACCCACAGCCAAGTCTGCTATTTAAGCCAAATAATAGCCAGGTTTTAAAATCAAGCAACCTTAATTTTTTGTTGCTATTTCTAAATCTCTCAGGGTGATTTTCCATGGTTTTAGATTCCTTACATGGCATCAAACATAGGATGTGTGTATACACGCTCGTATGTGTATATTAACCCATTTTGTTCTGGGTTCTAGCTCTAAACTACAAATATTGCTCTGAACAAAGCCCATCTTGATTACTACCCTTCTCCATGCAAACAAGGAAAACTTCACTTTGCATTTGAAGTGCCTGTATAACTAAGCAAGTGTTAAGCCTTGCTTTTCTGTTTTGAACGCTAGCAGTTTTAGCAGTTAGTACTCCTAAATGACACCAGTTACAGTGTTCAATGTATAAATTCTGGATTATAAAAGTGGTTTGTAACCATAGCCTGTTTTCTGTGCTCCTGGAAATACTCTGACTGCTGTAAGCTGCACAGCAGGTTGGTAAGAATGTGACAGAATGGACTCCAAGTAACACCAAGGTGACACGGGTAGGGTTACTGATGATTTAGTGGGCTGCACAGCGCTCCTGGTTAGTAGGCGTTTGAGATGTAAACTCAATCCAAACACTCAGCATAGCTAAAGATCCCATTTTACTTGTTGGAAGGGTAGTCGTGTTAACCAGAGTATCCTGGACAAATTCCAGCATAGGTAACTGCATTCTGTTTTAGTAAATTCTCCCTCCGTTTCCACTTAAGAAAGGTATTTATCATTTTTGTCTTTGTGCTGCTCCCATGACAAGGGTGAACAAAAGCAGCAGCTGACACTGATCAACTTTTTGACACAGAAGTGGGAAAAATGGGCTTGCTGAGTTATGGTTATGTTAATGGTGAATATTAACATTTTAGATGGAGACCCCTGCACAGTTCACTCGGGGACAAGTGGTACTCTGCCACGAACTACAGGAACCATTCTCAGCAGAACACAGAGAAACAGAGACTCGGCCCAAGTACTGGAGCTGCGCAACTACAAAGCTCGGAGTATATTGCACAATAAAGAACTAGGTAGCGTTAACAATCAAGGAAAGCTTCTGTTCTTTCTCTGTCTAGTTCCAGGTAAAAGAACTAGGTAGCATTAACAATCAAGGAAAGCTTCTGTTCTTTCTCTGTCTAGTTCCAGGTAACGAGTCTATCTTACCACAGTAAGTGTTCAAAAAACTACCACTAACGAAGCAAAGAGCAGACTCAGACCCCATAGCTGTAAGTTTGGCTGGGATGAATGGCTCTATAAACCTTTTAAGTCCTCATGCATCCTGTGTAATCAATGACACTAAAGCAAGTCACTGACTTTCAGTGGATGCATTGGAGACTGAGCGAACTGCCACATCATACATAGAGAGAAACTTCACTCCAGCATTCCTGCCCAGCTGGGAATTTCAACCAAAGAGGTGGCCTGGAGTTGCTCTTGACCAACAGGTTTCATCTAACAAAAATGCCACTGTACAATTTATATGCTTAAATATACTTAAAAGTATCATCTCTTCTGGTCCAAAGGGTCCTTAAGAAGAGCTATAGGACAGGAATAACAACACATATGCAGGCAGACTGATGTTTTTGCATGCAGAAGGACATTTCTTCATATTATTTTTATGTGAATGACCAAAAATTGAGCTGTTTGAAAAAGTCCCCTGCATGTATTTCTGCCTTTCCTGACCCTGCCCTTCTCCTATTGGTATAATATTAATGGAAGAATTAAGATGTACAAGATCATAGTCTTATGCCAATTCACAGACCAGGTGCTGTGTAGGTGGGTGCTGTGTGGGTTTCCCCTCTGCTCAGATGCCTGAACTACAAGAGCTAAGCATCATGTTCAGCCAGGCCTGAACACCCTTTGAGCCAAGATTAACGATCTGTGCCAAACTATGGAGGCAGGCGGGGATCAAAACACCTTCTTCAAACTTTTGTTAATATCTAGTTACATAAATAGTACAAATCTGTCCATAAAAATATCTCTTAATCACTTGTGCAGTCAGGCAAACTTACACCTCATTTGTCAGAATGTCACTGAACAGTAGATGCCCATCCTTGATCTCACAGTAATTCATTATTACTTAACTCCATTGATTTCAATGGAAGGCATCAGAAATCCCATCGAGAAAAAAAACAAACTATATTTTCTGGCACTTCCTTAAGAACTCATTTGTGAGCTAGGAGTAGTTGCTGGTTTCATCAAATTTCAAAGGATTATCTGCTCTATAGCTTTTGTATTAGTTTATTAATTATCCAGTCTCAACAGTCTGCTAGGATCTTCCTCCAAAGACAGAAGCACTTAGTCATAGCGCCAGCATATTTTCCAGTGCTCTCCAGAACCTCCCTCAGTTTTGTAACAGGGGGAAAGCACCTACATTTAGCATCTGGACTGGATTTCTGAAACACTCTAGACTCCAAAGCCCCTGCTTGCCTCTCCACTGTCAATCCTCATGGGTTGTCAGTCTCTTTTACTGAGTCTTTGGTAAAAACGAATACAAAAACCAATGCAAAATTCAAATACGACTGGGAAGTACATTTGGTATCAGATTGCCTTGAAACCTACTGCAGCTTTTTGCAAAACTATACCCCTGTTCTCCCAAGTTCTTGGGCACATCTGGAGTTCCACAGTTTTGGATCAAACCAGATGACAGCAGTCTGTCAAAAGACAGCCAGAAGCCCATCAAACAGATATGCAAAAGAATTAAATGAAGAAAACTCTTTTGAACCCAAAATAGAATTTTCTGTAACACAGAAATAGTTCTTTTTCCAAACTTCCTCTCATGGAAAGGACAGAAAGTTAATTTTTTCTGTCTGAAAACAACACATTGACTTTACTGATGACAGTCTTTAGAAACAGAAAGGCAAGAAAATTTACATTAGCTGTAAGATCATTTTACACATGTGAAAGCAACATTCGTCTCGTGCATGATGGGGAGACCGGACTGAAACCACACCAGGATTTGTGGTCACTTTGGGGGCCCCAGTTCTGACCCAAGAGTTTTCCAGCTCAGGTACAGAAAACCTTAATTGACTCAAAAAAATGTTTTTAACTGAAAACCCAGCTGAGCTTGTGCAGGACGGGCTTCTGGCTTGTTTTGAGATAGTGGTTCAGAGCACTGTACTTGGCCTCGGAAATTTAATTGTACCTAAATTAAGACTGAAAACTGATCAGGTTGGATTAAAGCCTAGTGGGATTCTGGAACAGAGATTTCTCACTCTGTCCTTTGCTAATATTTTTCCAAACTGCTTTTTTGGCAATCCTTTCATTTCTGCACCCCATTTTCCCTGTAAATGAGCAGTGAAATTCCAAGGGACTCTATCAGGAGTTAAAATCACTCAGTATATATTCGCCAGCGCATGCAGTGTTTATTTTTAAACAGTGCCAAAAGTGTTTATAGATAGAAACAACAGGACAACCCATAATTAAATAACTGTTTCTGCTACATCTGCTATTTAGCAACTTGAAGGAAAATAATTTCCCAACAACAAATAGGAATGGTCAAGAAAGCTCTCAAGTTTGGGCCCATTATTACCATATAAAACAACATATTAGTTGCTTAGCTACCAGTCATAAAAGAAGACCAATTAAAAATGAAAGAATCTTAACTAGCTGCATGGAATATAAAAGTGAAAAGTTAAAAGCTGTCAGGTGGTTAGTGGAGAGAACACTGAGAAGTGATTGACAAACTGGGCTTGCTTCGCTTCAAATTTGGCTTTGATTCAATAAATGATTGACACGCTGATGTCGTCTGAAATAGCAGATTGTGCTTTGGAGAGGCTATTTAGCAGCCCATTGATTGACAGGTTACTAAAATTGTCCCATGGACAGAGGTAACCAAACAGAGCTATATTTTGACAGGTGGGCTTTTTTTTTTTCACCTGTATTTACTATACAGTTTATATTAAAAGCAGAAGCAGAGAAAGGCCCATAAAAGTGTCATTCAATTTCCATGAAAATGGCTTGATGTCTCCTTTTGTAATACTGTTCCACAAAACTAGAATTCCATTCCCCCATTAAGTATCCTGCTTTTTATGGAAGACTCTTAAAGCCAAACTGAACAGCCTCAGACTTCTTTTTAGAAATGGAGACGTATCACAAACATGAAAGCATTTGCCCGTTTGCACCCTGAGCACCCTCACAAGGCAAGAGCAAGTAACATAACCAAACATGCTTCCTAACCAGTACCAAGTAACAAGGCTCAGTTCAAGGGGGGTGAGCTACCATCCCAACACTTGGTCTCACCAGTTCCCATAAGCTAAGGATGGAGTGGATCAGCATCTGGATTTGAGATCTACAACCCTGAGTTAGAATTTGTAAGAACTCGTTCAGTCTCCTCTGAAACAGGTGTGAGGCAGCACAGAATGATGCAAGGAATTTTGCCCCAGTGACACAGGTGCTTCAGACATGCCTGATGATTTAGGAACGAAGAAAAAAAAGTTTTCTGACCAGTGACAGCCATTAAAAAACTCCTAGCACTCTTTTTAATCAAAGACAGAGCACCTCACAGCATTTTTCCTGAGTAAGCATAAACACAGCATTACTCCTCTTCACTGTTAGCCTCCAAACTCCAAAAATACTAGTTTTCTAGGTTTATTTTCACTTTTATTTTTGACACTTTCAATGCAAAACCAATTACTACTGTTAAACAGTAAGTCTTTCTAGTTTCTGAATACCCTCCTTTTTGTTCCTAAATTTCAAGTTAGGAATGGTGTTGCCTACTTTGTCTCACAGATTTTATTCTTAACATTCTAGACTTCCACAGAACTTTAATGTTTCTGATCCGCTACTTTCATAACTCTCAGCCATTTATACAGAATGCTTTCCATCTTCAGCTTCTCAATTGCATGTGAACTGATAAAGCTCCATTTTATTTAACCTAAAGAAGTTTGCACATTGGTTGCAGACAAAACACTAAGGACAGGCACTTACCTTAGGTGTAAGCAACCTGTTAGGTACCTCAGTTTGCAGATTACACTCTCCACTTATAGAGAGAAAGAAAGAAATTGTTTCCTTCAGAGAAACTCCTTCACAACACATATTCAAACCAGACTACACAGAAAACACAAGGAAAAAAAAATGTTACTTATAACCAACCACTTACCTAACAGAGGAAGCCAAGACAGGCTCTGCACCTGAAAACAGCCACCATAGCAAGACCCCCAAATTAACTGCTGCAGTTCCAGGGCAGCCCATCTAAGCAGTCCCTGTGCTCACCAGCAGCTGCTGCTCGTGAGGGCAGTTTGTAGTGTCTACTGGAAGCACCTGGAGAAGAGCTGGTGAGTCCCACCCAGAAATACAAGCTCAGTCTTCTGGGCCGAGAGTACAAATGTTTTCACTAACATTCAGAAACTTTTGAAAGTTCTTCTGTAGAAAGAAATAAAATATTTCCAGATTTTTTTTGCTTTCTTTTAGTTTTCACATGGAATTATTGCTTTCTGCTGTATGAAAACTTCATCCCTTATATCAATAAGAGGTTTGTTTTATTAGTTATATTTCAATTAAAATCTTATCAAGCATTTTGTTCCTTTTCGTGGCTTTAGCATTTCGGTCAAACTTTCTCTGCGTTGTTTATTAAACGAATGCGCTTGGTATGTGTAAACTGTTTTTGTCCATTTATCTTTACTTGACATTAAAAAAAAATCCCAGTATGGCTCCGTGTGTGACATGGTACAAGTGGCAACATAAAGAATTACAGATTCTTGAAGTATTTAGCGCCTCACCTTTTCCCCAACCATTAACAGAAACAGAATACTAGAGGCTTTAGAAAGTGCCAATCATTTTAGCCCCCATATTATTTTACCAATATATCAGTTATTCCAATTGCCAGCATGAGTTTATTCTCTAACTATAAATAATAATAATAAATAATCATACCAATAAAAGAAAGAATAAGCTTACACTACACAAACAATTCATTTATGGCATAATGGATAGCATACATCCCAATACCATGGTGACTGGGTCCTTTATAATGAAATAGCCATTTTTAAAAGAAGCTTAAGTCCCAGACATTTATGCCTTTGCCTTGCCTTCTGCTCAGGGCAAGCAGTTTCTCACCCAAAGTTTCCTGTAGATGTTTATCTGGTTTTGTCAACTCTAATATATTTTCCACAGTTTATCTGCTCTCTTTATTTGGGTGGCTACTCAATCTTTAAAAGGAAGAGAGGAATACAGCATCAAAGAGCTCCCAATATTTACTTACCTGTCTTTGTAAGTGGCCTGGCATCTCCCAACCCCTTAGTGCTTCCAAAAGAGAAAAGATGTTCTACTTTCCAAAAGAAAACTGCTTCTGCCTTCTGTTTGTGCCTCCTGCAGAAGATGCAACCTCACAACCTCTTACCTACTGGCAACTAACAGACAAGACCTTTCTAAGTGTGAATTTCATGTGGGCACAGGATCCCTTAGAAACATTGCTCTCTAAAAGAAAGGACCAAATGCAGTCCTTGTGTTTTTCATTTCCCTCCTTCCCAACTACAGTAGTGCACAGCCATTTTTTTGATTCACTGGAAAAAAAACCCTGATATCATCTTCAAACTTCTACTTTGCAGTAAAGTATTCAGCAGCTATGCAGGCATTGCATAAGACATGTCCATTTTATAATTTTAACATTCATAGCATATTTTAAAAAATCTATTAGAACATATTTTTCAATGAAACACGATATTTTAGGAAAAAACTTTTGGAAGAACACTGCCTCCTTGATGTTTCTTTTTTCACACTAAAAATGGCAGTTCTCAGTTTTGTTTTTTTTCCAGTTATGTCTTTTTCCAAGGACTCTTCGAAGACTACAGTCCATTTCCTGCCTAGTTCCAGCTTGTTGTTATAATTTTTAAAAAATTTAAAGATGTTGTTATTTTTTAGAAAAGAAAATAAATCCAATGTGCCTGCTGATTAGGGACTTAACTCAAAATCCACTGAAGAAAATAGGAGGTTTGTGGATTGCAGTATGAACAACTTTTAGATCAAACTAATTCAATTAGCTGGTTTTGCTGGTTTGATTGGGAAATGGCCTTACAGCGTTGCTGTGCTTATTTCAGAAAAAGTGGTGTGTTTATTGTTGTTTTTTTAAACTGGAGATTTGTTGTAATTTAAAGAAGGAAAATTCAGTTCCTAAAATGAGAGCTTCCAGGCTGTTTCAGTCTGCAGTAGGTTTGCAAGACTGAATTATAAATTCTGGAAATAGGATGTCATAGTTAAAAAATGCATGGTCAGCCTTATGTATAGTTCTGAATGAGATCTTATGTGATACTTCAGCTGATGACATTGTGATGGAAGATGAACCACAGATGTGGCTGGAGAAGGTAGCTGCAGCCAGAGCTGTGCAAACCATTGTACTGTTTTAAATTCTCGTTACTTGGCCACAAAAGATTATTTTTTGCAGTTAGATGGGAGTTCAAACTCAAATGCCTTTTTTTCAGCCAAAGGGTGAATCCTTTAGCTGAAGATTAGAAGGCAAGGGGCTCTGGAAATGCTGCCTGCTGTTACTCAAAGTATAAATTATTTCATCCCAGGAGGTGAAATTTAACCTTCCCTACCCACCCCCCCAAACTGGAGTAACTGAACTGTGTGCAGAGAAATGCCTGAAAGGGGGAAAATGGATTTTGCCCCAGTGCTGCAGGGGGCTGTAGGGAAAAATACTGTTGCATAGCATGGCAAAGAATATTTCTACAAAAAAATCCCAAATATGTATTCTATAAACAAATTAGTATTTGTCTGAATGTGAAAAACGTGCAGAAAAGAGCTCCTTATAGTGACCATGAACACGCAAGGAAAAATTATAATGTCACAAAATGAGATAAAACTAGAAAGGAACATAAGAAGAAGAAAGTGTTTGGTTAAGTGCCTTCTCTATGCAGGAAAAGACCTAGGAAAGATTACATCTGTCACTCAGCAAAGAGAGAAAGCTTTTGACAGATCACCCTAAGAAAGCCTTTTTTACTTTCATCTTTGCTACAGGAGTCAGCTGTGATCAGATTGCAAAAATAATCAAGACCAGTGTCAGAATAGTGGGAGCTCTGGCTTACAGTAGGAAGCAGAGTTTCAAGAGCACTTAGAAAGCACATAGGTAAGGTCAGGCCATTAAATTTATCTTAGAAGAATTTCAGAACTACCAGTGATCACCCCTGAAGACCCGTGGAGGACCAATGGTTTCCACAAGACTCACAGCAGTGCAAACACAGCAGCTACCTTGAAGATGGAAGGGTGGGAAGGGACCACTGGGTCATCTTACCTTCTGTTCATATAAAGATACTGGAACAAAGTAATCAAACTATCCAGAAGAACCTAGAATAAGGTTTTTGGAGATGAACAACAGACAAAATGGATTTATTCAGGATAAATTATGTCAAACCTGCCTATTTCATTCCATGACAGTGTGACAGACCTTGTGGACAGGGAAGTCGGGTATCTTGACTTCTGTAAGCTTCTACCACTGTCTCACATAACAGTCTCACATAAGTGAGGTACTGGATGTCCTCCAGATGACATTACTGCAGGGGGCTGGAAGAGGTCAGAAACTCATACTCCAAAATTATACCTTCATGGCCCACTGTCAGGCTGGAATAATGTCTGGAGTGGGTCCTGGGCCCAGCAATATCCAATACTTTTATTGATGTCTTAGAAGGTGGAACAGAAAGTATTTTGCATGGTATCTGCAGATGGTACCAAGCTAGGGGGAATGGCAACAGCCTTTGAAGACAGCATTGTAATACAGAATGATCTTGACAAATTGCAGAAACAGTCTGAAAAAATAGGATGAAATTCAAGATGAATCAGTGCAAAGTTGTCACTGATGCATAATCAGCTGTTCAAATATAGGATGGGGACAACTGATTACAAAGCAGTTCTGCAAGAAAGCATCTGGGGTTACAGTGAATCAGATGCTGTACATGAGTCAACAGTGTCATGCTGTTGCAAAAAGGGCATATGTCAAACTGCGACATATAAACAGGAGTGTCATATGTTAGACATGTGAAGTAATCCCACTTGGTGCTGGGAAGATTTCAAACGCAATACGGCATCCACTTTTTTGCACTGCACTTCCAAACATATGTTGTCCAGCCACAGAACAATGAAAATAGTGCCAGGTCCAGAAAACATGACCTACAAGGAATGACTTAAGAAAATTGGGGTTGTTTGGTGAGTAGAAGTAATAAGTCTTCAAATATATTAAAAATTGCTGCAAAGAGGAAGGAAATAAACTGTTCTCTATTTCATTTGAGAACACCATAAAAAGAAACAGACAGGTTTCCACAAAGCATTCAATGGTAGGAAAATTTTCTAATGGTAAGGCCACTACAATGGATTGCCCAGAGGAATTGTTGAATCTGCATCATACTGGTCAAATGTGCCTCAAGAGTGAAACAAGTATAGTTAATCCTATCACGGGGCAGAGGACTGCGCCAGATCACTTACCAAGGTACGCTGTTTTCTGTAAGGAATCCTCAGCCTGTCTGTCGATAGTCCCAGTTTTTTAAAAATCATTCTTTTTCCCGGTAATTCTGAATAAGAAGGAAGTAAACATTGACGCTGACAATGTCATTAGCTAGCAATATTAGTACATATTGAAAAAATTTAATTTATGAAACCCAAATAATTTCTAACTTTTTGTCCAACTTGTCAGAATTTCCACTTTTTCTTTCTCTAAAGTGGTAGGCAAAGCATGAAGGGGGTCATCAACTCTGAGATGAATTTCATCCAAGATGAGTTATCTACCTACATATATATAACTTCTGGGAAGAAAAAAAAAAAGGAAGACACGCTCCCCCCATTTAATTATCAGCATAGTGGCCACAGAAAGAAAGACAGACAACACAAATAAGTGAGATAAGACACTTCAAGTAACACAGCTGCGTTTGTTGTGACTACTCATGATGGGAACTGTTATCAAAGTCAAGTACATGAAGGGTATTTGGCCCTTTATTGTGTGCAAAAATGTCTGTAAACTTTACAACAAATCACACACATTATTTTGAAAAATCAGACCAAAAGCACCCCAAAGCTATAGCAATAGAGGATTTTCACTATCCCAGGTCACACTATTGTTCCGTGTAATCTGCACCTAACCAAGAAATTGGAAAACCTGTAAGAACATACCTAGCTGATTGTGTATTGCTGTATCTGGGGGAAGAAAATTCCTTCCGGATCCCAGTGGGGAATTCAGCTCATGCCCTGAAGCATGAGATTTGATTACTCTTTTTTGAACATGCATAACTGCCATTGCTATTACTGGTCATAACATTTTGTCAGGAAAGAGAAATATTATTCTGCAATGTAATAAAAATAGATAAAATTCAATATAGCTTCAGAATCATTTGCTACATTTCCAAAGTAAACATTAAGCACCCATCAAGATTATTCCATTGGATAAGCCAAGGAAGCCTCCAGTGCTATCTGTTCATTTTATTATCTCTAATTTTCAAGTGTGCAAAAATGCTTTCAGTAAATATTATGGGTTCTTCCTGTGCTAAAAGAGATGCTAAATGACCTTCACCAACTTAGTTATAAATAACAGAAGCAGGGAGCACACAAATGCTGTATAGTTTCAGCTCTATTCAAACCTATCAGCAAATTCTGACCAGTGGATAAAAATGGACACCAGATTCTGCTTGCTTTTTTTCCCCTTCTTCATAATCCCACCCCAGTTCCCTCTTGAAAGGCATTCTGTTCTGTCAGCCATAATGGCATCTGCTGGTGGAGACAGGAAGCCATAAATCTGTAGGGTTCCTCTCGACCAAGCCTTGTTAATGCTCCCATTTATCACTGAGGATAGGGTGCCATCTCACTAGTGCTCTACTCAGAAGTCCATCTTCTCAGTTTCCCCTTCCCAAAGGAGTAACCATTTAAAACAGTGACGTTCTCATCTTGCACGTTGAGACTGAAAACGCCGCTGATACAAATACCATACCCAGTGTGTAGCATTTGGATTTAATCCATGACTCTGGAGAACAATAGCTGCTACTTGCTGATCCCAGACTACGCTGAATCGCTGCTTTGCTTACATCTAGAGCTTGTATCTTTGCAACTTGCACAAAACTAGCAGATCCCAGATGGAGAGGTTAAAATCTGAGGGCACTCTGTCATTTGCCCCCCCCCCGCCCTCGATGCCTGCTAGTGTCCCAACACATTACGCCATCTCCCACGGTTTGGGAGAATTGTTAATAAAACATCACTGTGTTAAAACAGCATTTAATACACAATTCTTCATAAGAAACAAACTATCCTAATCAGAGGTGCAGTATCTTTCTGTGCAGCCAGGGAGGAGAGGAAATAAAAAAACAACTAGAAGTATCTCCTTTTTTTTCCGATTTGGGAACCAAGACGCAGAAGCTGAAGGGTTCAAAATCTCAAATCAAGGCAATATAAAATGTGAAAAGAAAATCCTAGGTTTGCCACCCTGCCCCTGAACTACCTGATCCAGGTCTAGTGCTGCACTTATAAATTAGGTAGTGTGTCACTTCTTCTCATCACAGTGCCGGGATAATTGCCCCGCTGTTGCAGATGCTGTGGCCCCTCTTGGCCCTGTGTTTACACCTGCCTGAACTGGTGACAAAGCAGAAATCCCTTGGTGTGCATCAACAGGATTTTACACGTGCTGCGCACAGGTATAAGAGGTCTTTGCAATTCCGACTGATTCAAGCAGAGCTGTTCACTTCTGAGTGAGTTATGCCAGGCAGAAGTGGAAAAAATGAGTATTTTATAGTAGCGTTATACTATTTTATCTTTCAAACTAAGCACTTGCTTGCACCAATAAATACTTTCAAATTGCTTATAAAAATTGTTAGAGTTCGTACAGGGAAGGCTATCAAATAATTTAAGTGAAATCAGTTCGGTGGACACTTTCATAAACGCAATCTCATATTAGGCTGCTAAATACAAAGGTCACTTGGGGGTCTACCCGCAGAAACTCTTTCCCTGCCCGAGCTGCAGGACTGCGGTTTGCAGATCGCCAGTGATACCGGCTATAACACAGCGGCTCTTGCTGGTGCTTTGTAACAGAGCCCGATCTAACAGACTCATTTTAGAGGGATGCAAATTATTCCGATTAAACCCAACAGTGTCATTAGAAAGATACAAATGCCAAAACAGAAAAAAAAAAGTATCCAAGAACTCTGTTCCACAGCAAACTCTGGGATTAGGCTACAGAGTATTGCAAAATCCACCTTTAAGAGGTCTTACACAAATTATAGTTGAACATATGGAAATTAATCTGTCCTTTCAGCCCCAAATCACTTTTAAACCCTCAAGGTGCTACAGGAGCTGTGGGAAAAAACCTGAAATGAATAAACAGGGCAGGGGAAGTTATCTCCATGTGTGTGTCTGAGGGAACAAAACTGTTCAAAGCTCCACTGTCACTTGCCCCTCCTTGGCCTGCCAGTTTGCTGGGCTCTCTGAAAGGGTGAGAAACTGTGTGGTCGGACGGGACATAGATCTGCCCGGCCATGAGGGTGCAGAGGCACCTGATGGACATACCCGATTCCCCCTATATCCAGGTGCCGGGGGGAATCAGGGGAGCAGAGGGTGCTTGAGCACAACACCCTAACCCTGCTCTCCCGGGCTCAGTGGCGGTGCAACGCTTTTCTCACCACAGAAGGGCCTCGAATGAAGCCTTGGGTTTCACCTGAACTTCACCAAACTTCGCACTGACGTCCAGCCACCCTGACTGCCCCTGCTGCTCCTAACACCTAACGGGACAGCCGTCAGAGCGAGGAACAAGGTCACAGAAGACGAAGGGCCCCGGTTGCCCCAGCCCCGAGGGCACTTACACCCGGGGACGCACCGGTCAGCGGCCAGCCGGCGGTGCAGCAAAACGGCGGGAGCGACAGCCGCGGCTGCCCGCAGCCCTCACGCACGCCAGGGTAATTGCCTTAAACCCCGTTATTCTAGGGAAAACGCCCGTGTGCCTGCCGGTCGCGAGTGAAAGGGGGCGACGGAGGCTGCCGCCCCGGCCACAGCCCACCCCCCCACCCCCCCCGACCCCCGCGCCGCCG
>JAVKLA010000010.1:24403165-24420665 GCA_034782735.1 Sagittarius serpentarius
CTGGCGCGGAGGTGGGGGCAGGGGCGGGCGCGCGTGGGGTCGTCCGGGCGGGTGGGGCGGCGGGCGCCCCAGGTGCCGGTGGGCCGGGTGCCGGCGCGCCCTGTCTCTTTAATAAACTGCTCTGCCGCCCGTCTGCGCGGAGTAAATTTCATCCTGTCATCAGGTCGCGGAGGAGGAGTTTGTTAATGTTCAGTTTGCTCAGTGGATCGATGTTTGCTGGCATCGCCTCGCCCTGCCTGTGTGTGTGTGTGTGTCTGTGTGTGTGTCTGTGTGTGTCTGTGTGTCTGTGTGCGCGCGCGCGCGCGCGCGTGTGTGTCCGTGTGTGTCTGCGTGTCTGTGCGCGCGCGTCTGTGTGCCGGGGCGAGTGTGTGTGTGCGCGCGCGTGTGTGTGTGTGTGTGTGTGAATACCAGATTTCCTTCCATCCAAAGCCTCCCTGTCCTCTCCCATATCACTCACTGCCTGGCATCTGACAGCACGGAACCTGCAGCGCTCCGCGCACACACACGCACGCACACACACACCACGCACACCCGGGCACCGCTCCGCCATACAGCTCTGCGAGGAGGAGGAGGAGGAGGAGGAGGAGAGGAGAGGAAAGGGAGGAAGCAGCCAGCCCCACAGTCTTTCCAGAGCTGCCTTTTTAATATATACATATCTATTTTGTTATTTATTTATTACCATTCTCTGGCACTGTGGGCGCCTTTCATTTGCTCCTAAGCTTGGATGTTTGAATCAAAGCAAAGCAAGTGTTGCAACAGTTAAAAAAAAAAAAAAAAAAGCCAACCAAAAAAAAAAGAGAGAGAGAGAGAGGGAGAAAGAAAGAAACCTAGATCTCTAAAATAAAATAAAAACCAAACAGGTTCCTATCAGTGAAGTGGAAAGGAGGGGGGCAGGGGAGGCTTGAGGGGGGTGTTGGGGAAAGCAGCTGAGAGGCAGAGGCAGAGAAACACGACTCAGGAGCGTCTCAGGGCTCTCGGATCTGGGGACAGAAGTGAGATTGGAGAAAGTAGAGCGATGCCAAGGAGGAAACAGCAAGCACCCAAACGGGCTGCAGGTAAGGAGAAGCCATCCACTTCACACAGCCTCTGTCTCTCCACTCCTTCCAATCCTACCCCCCATCTTTATTATTATTTAGGGTCACCCTTGCTTTTCCGGGCTGGATCTTTATTTATTTATCCCCCCTCCCCCTCCCTTTCCCTTCGTAACTCTGTGGAGCCAGTTTCGTTCCTTATTGCCAAGATCTTTACTCTGACATGGGCTGTCCCCTTCCACCCTCCCGCCGCTCCCACCGCGCTCCGTCCCCGCTGCCTCCTGCCCCGAGCTCCCATCCTGCCCTGCCTAAACTTTTCCCCCCAACTTTCTTCCACCCGGCTCCCCTTCTCCCCCGGCCCCTTTCCCTCACCGAACCGAAAGCAGTCTCCCATTTGCTTCCCGCTTGAGTATTTTCTTTTTTTTTCTCCCCCCCCCCCCCCTCGGATTCCCCCCCCGCCCCGGTGGTTTTTGTTTTTAAAACGTGTGTTTCGCGAAGTGGGTCGGTGTGTTTAATCTTTTATTTCGCCGTGTTTCTTTCTGGTGGCAGTGCTGGCCGGGGTGTGTGTGTGTGTGTGTGTGTGTGTGTGTGTGTGTGCGCGCGCGCGTTGTGTATGCCTGAAATAGTACAGGGACTGTCTTTGCTGATGAACCCGGTGGGGAAGTTCAGCCTTTGATCATCAGTGGTGAAAATTGCAACAGGAAATAAAATGAAACGTTCTGACTGTTAGAAGACAATCCACATTTTCAAATCAAATCCTTCTTTTGTTTTGTAGCCGAGTTTATATATTTGCACATGCCAAGAGGTTTTGCAATTTTTTAATTATTTTTTTTTTAAGAAGAAAATAGTTTGCAACTTTGGAAGTGTTTTGTTTTGTCATTTGTAGGGTGTTCTTTTTCTTTTGGGGGCCAAGAAAAAGAAACAGATGAGTGGGCCTGTATAGTAAATCTTTTCAAAGAGTTTCCTTTCAGGCTGCTTAATTGCTTTTTATTTTTTTTTAATAGTGTGGTGGGGTTTTGTTTCTGGGAAGCGCAATATGGAAGTTCATTTTTCTTCTGCCAGACCCACCCACTGAAAAATCAGCTTTCCAGTTGATTGCCAGCTTTGATTTGACATTTGATTGATCACCTGTCATCTTGCTGCCTTTGATCTATTCATTCTTGATATATATCAATAAATCACTCACCATGGTAACCCAAGTGCCAATGACGTAAGGCTTGCCCTCTAGATTCTCTTAGCCAGACATGCACAATTATTATCTTGTTTGGCTTTTAATGTAGGCGGGTTTTTTCCCTTCTCTTTTCTTTGTGTCCTTCATCAGATTAGTTCTCTAAAGAAAACTAATATTTTAAGGTTTTAGTTTAAAAATGGTTTACTGATTTTTCCTCCCCCTTCTGAATATTTTCTGGGTGTAGCATATTATATGTGGGACAAAATGTATGGGCAAGTTTAGTGGCATACTTGAATAAACTTTGAAAAGTAGTGCTTGAGATTCATTCAAAGGTAAATGTTATTTCAGAGAAACCGGGACATGCAAAACTTTTATAAACTTACATATTTTGCCATATTCATATAGGCACAGGACAATGGTATGCAGGCAGAGTCTTTTGGGACGTGACCAATGAATGTACCTACACAGGTTACTAGTATGATTCCTGGCAAGCAAAGATCCCCTTTAACCATAAATAATAGTTAAGCTAGAAATGCATATATGTATATATATATGTATATGTATTCGGAAGAACTCTCTGATGAGTTGCTCTTCTTGTTTTATTCACAAAGAGGTTATATCTGAATAAGGCAGTAACGTTTTCAACTTGCAGGATAAATAGCTATTTTTTCATGGATGCTGATCATCACAGTGACAGTGCTAGAATTGCTCCTTTTTTTTCCTCTGTCAGGAGTATGAGGCTTCATGTTACTTTGTTTTCAAGGCAGAATTTTCACTTGGAATGTGTGTAGTATCTTTTTGTAGAAGGGGCACCCTGTTCTTTTATAGATACATAGGCGACAGAGTAAGTAAATTTTTGCGAGCAAAGCCCATGCTGTTGTTTCCCGGGATTTCCCTGCTGAGAATACAGTAAGATATGTTTTTATCCTGAACGCTGGAGTATTTTTGAGAATCTTAATCATGAGGGAGAAATCTGAATGACCACAATTACATCTCTCCTTCCCTATTCTTATTATAAAATGTGCATTGCTCTTCAGTGGTGCATTTCTTTGATTCTATTTGTCCTCAGATCAATGTTGTTTCAGGTGAGCAAAACACTGCAAATGCAGTCCAGTTTCATCCAGCGTACCTGATTTGAAGTAGGTTTATACATTTGCAATAGTTCTCCTGCTTTGAAGTTGTATTTGTGTGTTTGTGGGGGGTAGGGGGGGTTTCAAAGAGCGGACGTGTCTGTTGTATATAGTTCTGAAAACTGACTTTCATTTTCAGGGATAGTACTGAGGTTCTGTTTTGTATGGTGAAAAACACCTCAAAGTGACAGTAGACAGACTGTGCAATAAGAAACAAATCGCTCATCAAGGGGCTGATAGCAAAGCCCCTTATTCCTTTTATTTAAAGGAGTTAATACATTATATATTACTTAATTTTCACTTTTATTTATTTTTAGTTGTACAAGTTCAAAGGTATCAGTTGCACTGCATTTTGTCTTGATGGCAGCAGAGATATTGAAGAGAAGTTTGCAACTTTTAGCTTCTTTAGATAGTTCACCTCCAATGGAAGAAAAATGATAAGCCTTATGATTCTGGACATGCCTGCTTTTGTCATTGCTTAAAATTAAATACTATGCACAACTGTAAATAATTACTACCATGCACTGACTTTGAAAGCAGGTTTCTAGTTTGATTAATGAATAATGTAAAGGTTAGAGAGAACCAGCGAGTGAATCAGAAGTGAAGTCCTGCTGCTAGATGAAAATCTATCTAGAGAAATATACATGGCAATTTTGTCCTTTTCTATTATTAATTTTAAGCCTTGTATTCCTATGAAATGTATTACAGACCATTGTAATGAAACAAGGTAGTGTAATTGGATAAATGGGGCACTATTTATGTTTGATAATGGGGATTTTTGATCTCAAATTACACTTTTAAAGATACTTTATTTCACATCAACATAGAAACTATGTCAAATGCATTTTGATCTTTCCAGGGCTGAATCTTTTCTGAATCGTCATTCCTTTTTGAGATCATCATTTCCATTTCCATAATTCTTGAAGCAGATAGTTGCAGCTCTTTATACCAGTGCCTGCTTTAATATCATACTTCTGTTTACAATAAACAACCCATTTGTGTGGTAGCTTTCACCCAGATGAAATCACAAAGGCCTTTACAAACTGTGGGCCTAATTTTTCTCTTGCTCAGGTGCAAATCAAAAATAGCTTTACTATCAGCATCAGTGCAGTTGCAATGAGTACTGTCTGCTCCTGTGAGTAAGAAGAGACTCAGGCCCAGAAAGTACTTCGTCCTTCAATGAAATGCAGCCACCTCTGGGGTAGAAGTCTTGTAACGATTCCATAACAAATGGTAATATATTAACAGAAGGGTGGAAAAAGGGTGGGAGCAAAGCAGAATTGCTATTCAGATTTTATTCCTAGGGGTATGAAATAGCTTTCAAACACAATTTCACTGGATTAAACTCTCCTTTCCCCTGCAGCTTGTTTAAATGTACATATTTTATTTTGTGATCATGAATTGCTAGTTTGCTCTTTTAAAGCCTGCAAAGAGGAATCTGGACTTAACGCCTTTTCCGGCTGCAATTTTGTATTCTTTTCTTTCTCTCTCAGCTCGTATAGGCTATCTAAGAACCAAAGCATGGGAAAACTACAGCAGAAGCAGATATCAGTCGCATTTATTTTGTTTATTGGAGCTGTACAATAACACAGTTTTGGGTTTAGAAGAGTCCTCGTAGAGTAGCAAACAGAAGACGGTTAGCAGTCAGTACTTTAAAGCTGCAGTTTGCACCTTAGTAGTAAAAGGTTATTTAAAACAGAAACATATTTAGAAAGTGAAATTCTGCTTCTGCAGAGAGCAGAGTAAATGACCAGCTAGGTCTGATATGTATATTTCTGTGATGAATGGAAGCGCTATATACATGTATTAATAACCAAGAGCATTGTGGCTTTTTGAGTATTATTTGTATCCTTTATTACAGGGGCAATAGAAGCAGGCTCCCAGCAAGCAGTACTGAATGAAACTGTAGAAATGGCAGCACTGCTTTGTTTAAACATCCTCCAGAGAAGCAAGTGCACATCAAAACCACCTAAATAGCTCATGCCTCAGAACCTTTCAGTTACTGTGCACATCACGATGCTGACAGATGACAAAAAAGCCAAGGTGTTCACAAACTAGAGGAGCCTTTAAATCCTCGTTAATTAAATATATTCCAAAATAGGTACTTTTGCAACTAAAGAGGCACCAAAATTAGTCGCCATCTGCGTTAAATTCTGGAATTGGCTACTAAGCCCAAAGCTGCTGTGTAATTTTTTCCCATGTCAAAGCTCAGGCCTGAATGGGACAATTTGAATTCATGTTCATTTTAGTTACTGTTTCCTTATTTCAATTTTACTCTCGCGTATCAAAGCACAGCATATTATCACTATATACAGAGTGGGACTCACCAAGAGTTCAGCCCCTGTGACTGTGAAATAAAAGATGTTTCCATCAGTAAATGACACAATTTTATAGCACTTTTAAAAACATGTTCATTGTCAGAAATTCTTTTGCATAAATGCTCTCCCTCTTCTATGCTCTCTAATTGAAAAGCCCATTTTCTTCAAAACGGCAGGATTTTGGTATTTCCTCCCGGAGCTTTCTCCTCCTGATTTTTGCTCTCATTAGTAGCACCCACCTCAAGTAACTGTTTCCCCTAGAAGAGGTCCCTGGAGTTCCTCCATAGCACAGGGCCAGGGCGAGCCTTTCTCCCGTCATTTTACTTCCCATCCCGATGAGGACATCACTCCCAGAGAGCAACTCCAGACTCACGGAAAAAAAAAAGCTGTCAGTTGCTGTGGCTGCAATTCCCAACTTAGCAGCAGCAGAGGGAATGGAACTGTACTCTATCAATTACAGTTGGAACCAGAGGCTAAACACTTATTGTGTTAAGCTATTGTGCAGATCTTAAGAGCTCAAATGTAAAAAAAATATCACGTCAGCTAGTGGAAGGGAGAATAAGGCCTGGTTCTTCTACTGGATGACGTATTATTAGCAAATGCGAAGTAAAATTATTCAAATTCTATTTAATGCCTCTCGGGTTGAGACATGTGTGTAACATATTATGGCTTAAAAAGGGGGGATCCTACTGACTTTACTGCTAAAACAGGCCTTTGTTTTTCCCTCTCTTCTGCAAAATGAAAATATTTGTGAAGTTTTACCTCTAAAGCGTGCTCATGCAAGCAGAGAGACATTTTCATCTGTCTCCGAATCTGATACAGGAGTCAATTGGAAACACATTACACTCTCAGCTGAAGTCTTACATTTCACTCGTGCAAGAGCAGTGATTTTTCATTACCTATTTAATTACAATAATTTACATGAGAGTGGGTCCAGTTCTGCAGCTCTTACTCAGCACTTTGCTTCGGTGGGTAACTGGCCTGTGTAAAGACTGTCTATGTTAAGACTGGGCTGTTTAGGTGCAAAATTAAATATACATGTTTCTTTAGTAATGTTTTACCTCTGAAGAGGGACCAGATTCTACCATTAAGCTTTAAATCTAGGGAGAGTTCTGCTTTTAACTCGTGTTACTAATGGTTGCATGCTATTCTTTTATAAAGTCGATATGACTGAGATATTTTGCTTGCTTGGCTAACTTCACTTCTCAAACATGTTTCCATTCTCTGTGTTAATTATCAAATACTGTTTCTTGGTACCAGTAGGTGATACGGTCTTTTAAAGAATCCGTTTTTAACATGCAGCGTTAACATTGTGCATATGAGCAGCAGCTCTCAAGTAAATGCATGAAGATGTTTTTGCAAATCGGAAGCCTAAAAGTTCCATGTAGTTTTAGGGACTAAAATCAGTTCTTTCTCATTAAGGTGACCTCTCACTTGAGTGAGGCTGTTAGATCTTGGCACTGAGTCATTTTTACCATGTTGTAGTAACGGCTTCTGCAACTCAGAAATACCTTGACAGCAAACCGTGTATTTTTTAAGGTTTCAAGGAGAAACGCATCATAGAAGCACACTGTTTCCCATTAGATTTACACATCCCTCTTTAACTGTTGCTGGCTTTTCATCCGTTACCTTGTGAGGTTTTTCAGGCAAAAAGAAGTGGAAAAACTGGTCTTATGATCTAAGTGTTGCATTGAGTGTTTCATTTAGAAAAATGAAGAGAATCTTTGTTTCCCTAAAAGAAATGTTTTCCCCCTTTGCCCTAGGAAAAATAAAGTCACAAGAATAGCTTAAAAACGACAGGATTCGATTGTCAAGAATACACAGTTTTTAACGTGCAGCGCCTGATGGCCCCAAGAATTGGTAAAATTCCACAGTTAAATAGGACAGTCCTAAATGTATTGGAAACAGATCCTTTTCAGGTATGCACGCATACATACCTGCAAAAAGGAGAGACAAGCACCTGCCTGGGAGAGGGATGCACTGTTCTTATTGACAGAAACTGGAAAGCTCAGTTGTCCAGAGCAGTTTTTGATTATTCCACCAATATTTCTTTTAAACTCCTTGCTATTGAGAACTAAGGAGCTTGAAAACACGCAGCCTAAAACTTCTTATGCCAGAAGAAAAATACCATGATTCTCAAAGTGACTGTTTTTAACATCTCATAATTTTCAGCTAGTCTCATGATTTTTTAGGTTGTGCTTCATGATTTTTGAATAAACAAGGTTGGCAATATTGCTTTTGACTGATTCTGATGATGAACTGGTATATGTGTCTGCATATATAATTATATACATAGACACACATAATACCAGTAAACAAAATACATAACATAATGATGGAGTGGAGTTATGTAAATGGTAGCTCTGAATTTGTATTGCTATAAACAAAGCAGTTTTGAGACATCAGACCATCGGTTCTTGAGTAGTAGCTTTCAACTGAAGTTTTGTGGAGACTGGTTTTAGTGGCAACTAAATCTAGAAAGTTAATAGCCAGTAACTGTTCTTTAAAGTCTGAACACTTGCAAGACCTATAAGGAATGCACAGCCTACCTTTTATTCCAGATATAATCAGGTTCAACTTTATTGAAAAAAAATTTACAACTAGCAACATTAATGCTGTATTTTTATTGTATTAATGCAAATGAGATGCTGACTTCTTTCTTTCATCTCCACGGCTTGTATCTATTATAGCTGTATCTTATTCCTTTCTGTGTCTTTTCTCTCTGTGTTCTGCAAACTGCTATCATCTAATGATACTGAGGCTCATTTAAGTTACTCACGATACTAAAGAGACTATGGGAAGCATTCTCTCGCTCTAGATAGCTATAGAAAAGCAAAACTACTGAGTATATGAGGAAAACTAATCCAGATCAACAATTCCATTCTCATTTTGGGAAGCCCTTAAAATTGATAGGTCAAACAGGAAGAAAAAACTTGCAGGAAGGACTGTGTGCTGGAAAGAATAGGTCATTCTGAGTATACATCCCTACCTGACAAAGATAAAAAGCAATAAAGTTTTAAGGAGCTTTCTGGCTCTTCCTGCATCTCTCTCAAAAGACTCATTTAATTGAAAAGCCTGTTGTGCTTGTTTTTATGCACGTAAAAGAGAAAAGGGGTAATTTTGCACAAGGCCTAATATTCCAGCACAATATAATCAGAACTCTTTCTCGTTGCTTTTTAAGTCTCTCTGTTCATATAAAATTAAGACCCACTTATCTTAAAGTGTAGTAAATCTCATTCAATATTGCTTTCATAACTTAAAAAATGCTGTTGCATATTCCCAAAGCAACTTTGCTGAAGTGATATTTTGTCTGTTTATGTGGAATCAGTGCAGAATTTCTATTGAAAAAAGGAGCAGCACACAGTTCTTGTTTTTAATGAAAATAATTAAATTCTCTGGAATACCTTGATAGCAAAGATTTTTTTCCAGTGAAACTCTACTTAGAGGAGATCGGAATGAAAATCTGCATATTGGTACAGTTTGGTATGTGCAGACAACAAGCCTACTTCTATCACTCACCCTCCACTTGGACAGAAGTAATTTCGTTTTTTGGTAGAAAGATTTTACTCTGAATTTTCCATTTATAAATAATTTTGTGTGAATTACACTGGGAATCACCACCACAATCCATAAGGCCTGCAATATTCTTTGTACATGTAGGAAGAACTCATTTACTTCCCGCAGCATGAGTGGACTTCACAGAAAAGAGCTGGATCTTTTCATGATGTACAGTTTTGTATCGAAGAAACAGAACCTCATGCTAGCTTGTATATTGGTCTACCAAAATTAATTTTTTTATGTGTTTTTCGGACATGCTATAACATTTATAAGCACAGTACAAGTAGCATTAAATTAACATGTGAAAGGAGAAAGAAGCTAAGTAGTTATATTGATCATCTGTAGCACTAAATGATAAAAAAATTAAAAGCTTTCTAGTGCTTTTGATTATCTGCATGATTCCTGCTCGTATATGTGTGCTTTGTCAGGAAGTGGAGTAATATTTCTTCACACTTAGCACCTTTCTTCCAAGGATTTCTTACTAATGCTATGTACTCCTCAGAATAACCCCAGTGAAGTAAAATATTTTTTTCCCCATTTTACAGAAAGGCAAATTGAAGCCAGGAGGTATTAGCTGATTTGCTCAAGGTCAAACAGCATTTGCTCCTAATTCCCTGCTCTAGGTACTAGATCACATTTCTATCGTCAGCACACTTCCAGGAGAGAAAGCTGGGCTGGAGGCTCAAGGTAGCCACATGCCAGCTGCTAGGGTGAGAGGAGGGGGGAGCCCAGCTGGGGCACTGGGGAATCGGCTGTGGAGAGGAGCTGGAAAGGCAGATTCATCCCTTCCATGCAACTCCCCGTGGTGGAGGAGGCGGCACTTTGCTCGTGTCCGGGAGCTCCCAAAAGTGGGAGGACTCACAGTAAGAGAAAGCAGAGCTCTGTTAGCTCTGTTAACAAGCCAAGGGAGCCTTACTAGGCAATAGTTTTAGGCAGAATAATTTAAGTCTTTTACCTTCCCTAAATTATCCTCAGATGCATTTTTGGTCAGTGATAAATTTCAGGACCAGAGAATTTGGTTATGGTTACTTTTCCCCCCCATATACTGTTCTACATTTCTTTTGTCAGACCTGGGATCTAGCTTTGTACTTCTGACAGTATGTAATGCATTGCATTGCCCTGAGAAATATGAAAAACGTGGTCTAATTGCAACTAAACAGGACATACGCATTTTTCCTCCACCCAGACTGCCGGAGGTGGTTGGAAATCTCTGGTAATAGAGTTTGAGGCTCTGATTTTTATGTCAGCTTCTAACATCAAGGGTCTAAATCCTTACATGGACATCTAAAGAGAGACCTCAATTTTCAAAAGCTTTTAGCACTAAGCAGTTCCCATGGACCTTCCTCAGTTCCCTCTCTTGTGTAAACTGAAATTGTTAAGCCTCGATCGAGGGCAGTGTTGTTTTTCTAAAGTGGAGATGTATGTATTGCCTATAGAAGAAATATGATGCAAGTAATAGCCTATGGATTCATTAAGGATTGTTTATGTTTATTTTCACACCATATTACCTTTCAGGAATGGTCGTTTCAGCCATTATATTGACAGGAACTCAGAATAAATCTTAGGTAATATAGGGCTAATCTGCCATACCTGGGAGACCACCTGCTACCCTCTCGAACAGAGGCCAGATCGTTCGGTGCTGAATCACCAGGTAGGGCTTTCTTCTCTGGAGCTGGGGACTTGGGAAACTCTCCCATGGCTCCTTTTCATGTGGAAATTAATGCTTGCCTCTATTTCTGAATAGTAGGTTATTAGAGTTCGTATGCAAATTCCCAGGATGAGAATTTGTCTCTCTTTGATAATTGATATAATAATATGTATTTTTAGTGGTCCAAAGTCCTTGAGCTTGAGCCTTGTATACATAATTTATGTTTATTTCTTACTGTTATTAACTGTAATTTAGTTGTTGGTGCCTTTCATTGCCTTAGATTGAAGGGAGTAGCTCCATCCCATTGCCCCTCCATAAACAATGCCCTTTTAGGGTTCCTTATCCTGTATCCTTGCCCAGACATTTCCTAGCCTGTCAAATGCTGTCATTTTATTCCTTACAGATCATTCACAGTACGTCTCCTGTTGCACACACAAATAAGGAACAAATGCAATCAGGATGCATCATCGTTTAGCATAACAAATAAAAGCCGATCTGTGCAGATTTCCCTTAAAGCGTCTCTCAATATGTATTGTCAAAATGTCTGAAGATGTCTTTTACTCATAAGCATTTAATTATTTGTGACAATTAAACTAATATTCAGAGCAGGAAAAAAATGAGGGTATTAAATATTTTCTCTTGTCAAAAGCTAACAGAACGTCACCTGACAGAGCAAACTCCTTAAATTTTGTATTTCAAACATACCTTATAACTGAAAAAGCACTCAAACAAATTATGGGGCCCCATTTCACAACCTTGGATTTTGTATTGAATTTGAGGAAACTCTATTTTTAAAACAAGACCAAAATTTAAGGGCAGATCATTAAAGCATATATCAGTAATGAGCAGCTGAATACTTGATGATTAAAAAGGAGTTTCTATCAATTTTTAAGTCTGTGCTGAAATTTACGGCCGAGGGCCCCTCTGACTGAATCAGGGACTCAGACCTGGGTTTTGTAGCCTCGGCCGGTTGTTGTTTTACTTGTGCATGAGAAAAAACAGCTCAAGTAACGCAGAGCAAGTCATCAACCTTTTCTGTGTTCACAATTATAGATTTATTTTGTTGGTTTTGTCTGATGATCCCTCTAGCTGGATGGATTGTTTGAATTGGAGAGGCAGCATGCTGTGGATGGGGCAGAACAAGTAGCCAACATTGCTGCCCAGCGCTTAGTGCCTTCACCTGTCTGACAGCCCTTTAATGTGGCAGAAGTTCAGCTATGTGATAACGAAAAGGAGGAAAAAAACAGAGATCTTGAAAAGAACAGAAAACCGGTGGAGGCCTTGAGAGCAGTGTTGTAAGGATGCTGGAGTACTGCATAGCCCTGGGCACGGCAACTGTAACATCTATATTATGGGCGTAACAGTTCTTACAGTCCAGATTGTTTGGGGTTTTCTGTCGAGAGGTTTGATTTCTACTGGTTCTAATGTTTCCAGTTCTGAGCTGCTCAGAGCAAGCATTTCTATTATCAAAACCTATGTTTCTTTTCTTAAAAAGTTCTCCCTGTAATTTAGGGTAGGATGTTACTTGGCAAAAAATTAAAAGACATACATCAGGGTTTATTTCAAAGCTGTGGGACCACTCTGCTTTCTGGCAGTGACGTGAATATTTTTCAGAGATATCCTCTGCTTTCCCTGAGAAAATCCACCCAAATTTGTCTGACTTACAAAGTCTAAAAGTTGCTGTTGCCAAAGAATTTTTAGAAGGTGACACAGCATTCTCCAACGTGCCATCTCCACCACGCATGCTCCGTTCTCGGTTTCTCTTTTTCAATTACATTGCCTTAAAATACGTTTTAGCTGGGGATAAGTAGGACAATTGCTTTCCCTGCTGCAGGGACAGCGATGGGTCTGAGCAGTCAAAGGAGAATGAGGAAATGGTCTTTATTGTGTGTTTAGCTGGAGCCTGGGCCCTGCGATGGGAAGCAGGGAAATTTGGGAAGCAGAACGTGGACAAGCAGGGGTAAGGACAGGAGCAGAGGGCATAAAATTGTCAAATATCTGTAGAAAATGGTGGTGAAAATGGTGCTAAAAATGTCTACTTGACTCTATTGCCCGGTCAACATAGAGCATGATATTCAGCATTAACTCTTGCAGTGAGTGCGTCCAACAGTTTCTGTCTAGATTAAGACCTAGGTGGAACTAAGTGTGGTTCCACATGTGCCTTTCCTAGCTTTGCTCAGCTTGCTTTTTCAAAAGCCTGGCTGGGCCCTGGCTTCATCACAGGCAGGGGATGGACGAGTGTGGGAAATGAATCTGCCTCAGCTGGGAAGAACGGTACCATCTGTAGGGCCGCTGCTGGGTTTGCGGTGGCAGCACGGAGCGTGAGGGGCCTGCAGGCTGCAGTGGGCGCTCAGGCCCAGGGGACCTTCTTCTGCGTGGAAAAAGTAGAAAAATTCACTTAAAGTTTGCCAGAGCTGTGCCTCCCCATCTGTTGAATAGTGGTGGCAGTGTCCCGTCCCAAGGTGTTGTCCAGGTAGTTCAGGAGTGGTCGCAAGCCCGGTGTGAAACGCCATCGAAATGAGGAAAATCCTGATTCCCTGCTAGGAGTCCAGAGGAGACGCAGGCAGCAAGGCTCAGGGCCACACTTTGACTGGCAAGAATTAAACAGATGTATTGAAGAGTTCAGGCAGCACACTGAGAGGTTTGTGGAAGCCATACAGAATGTGTAATAATAATACATATAGGGCAGTTGTGAGGTATCAGTGTGTCGAGCTGCAGGAGCTGCCTGGTCAGCAGGCTGGGGTGGCGTGGGGCCTGGGGGAGCCTGGTGCTGCAGGTAGGCCAAAACAAAGCGTGGAAATTACTGGCAGTTAAGTAGCTGTTGTACAAAAGCAAGCAGCTCGGAGAAAATACAAAGAATAATGCCAGGAGTTTCAACCACAGATATCTGTTTAGATAAAAAAGGCTGTTAGTCTGAGATCTCTTCTCATGCCGCAACATGCAAATTGCAAAGGGCTGATCCCTGTGTCACTGTGTGAGTAACTGCCATTTACTTCAGCAGGCACTGGGCCCTTGCGAATCTGACTTTGGTTTTACTTCAGGCGGGGGTTTTTATTTTATTTCATTTGCTGCTCCGTGGGAGATTTTTCATAGAAATCGAATCTTTCTATCTGGAATTTGATGACAAAACTTGAACCAGGATCAGTGAGAGGTTGCCTTCAGGATATTGTACAGTTTTGGGTCACCTCCAAAATTTGTACATTAAATAACTAAAAACCTGAGAATGTTAATCTAGAAAACAGTCACTCTTGCATTACTCTTTTGCCGTTTCTGTGAAATTATTAGAGATCTTATAAACTTGTGATTTGTGTTAAACAAAGGTAAATCATTTGGAGAAATATTTGCAGGGGGGCAGAGGGATGTTATGATGCCATCTACATCTGGGTTTCCACTTGTTTGGATTAGGGACATTTTTCCTTAATCATTCCCAAGCATCACTGCTAAAATCCCTTCTTTCATTTTTTATCACCTCTGAGGTATAGCCAGGCAGATTTTCAGTTTGTGTGTGTTTGTGTGTTAGGGTAAACTGCTGAAATTTGTTGTTAGAGTGTATATGAACAGTCTTATTTTTATATTTTTCCTCTTTCACTAAAATTGATTGGAAACATTTTGATTCAGTTAAAATGCACTATTTTCAATATATATAGTATGTACAGGGGAACAAGGGCATGATTATGAGTTTCTCCAAGGAAATAAGCATCTCAGCCATCATCCTGCAACTGGGAAAGTTCTAATACATGACATCTATATAATTTAACCTAATAATTTTTTTTTTTTACAGTGATGTAATGGGGAGAGTGACCTGGACTTTGTAAAAGTTCCCCTACTTACTACAGATTCCCAAGGGCAATGTAACATTCTAGACAGTGTTTTATATGCCCTGATTAAAATGTAGCATATTTTTGCATTTCCTGTGCAGTGACCTGTTCGTGCTCATAGACAGAACACTTAAAGAACAGTTACAAGGAGAGATTTCCAAATATGCCTAATATGTGCGACTTTTTATAACATTCTTATTTCATTTGAAATTGCAGCTACAGCAGGAACCATTCAGACAGCGCATTGATTTAACTTTTTAATCCACTGTTTTGCTACGTCAAGTAAAATAAATGTTTGTTTTTAGCTCTGTTTTTTTGCATTGCTAAAACTCGTAACTACTTGCTTTAAGCTTGGGATTCTAAAGGGAGCTACATTATCTGAGATTTAAAGCTTGCTTTTTGTAGCTGCTTTCTCACAACTCCCCCAAGAAAAAAAAAATACAAAAGTACAACTTTAGCAAAAAGGGCTTTTATATCTCTATCAATTATAGAAGCACCAGCTGCAGTAGATTACAAATGTGTTTGGCTGATTGTGATGTTGTGTGGGGAAAACTGTCACAAGGAGCTGGATTCTGTTCTCCCCGACACCACCGGGATGTCGCACAGCTCCCCGGGCTGCAGCCGGCACTTCTGTCAAAGCTGGAGTGGGCAAGAGCAGGATCCGGCTCTGAGATTGCCAGATTGCATACTGCCAAATCTAGCTCTGTACTTGCGTGCACATCCTGGCACTAGGAAAAAATATGGAACTGTTGAATGTGTACACAAGTGCTAGCTGTGTGTCATTGCGTATACGTGTTTTTTTCTGTGAGCTGAAGCAAAAGCCACACCAATACATCCGCAACCTGGACCAGAAACCTCTGGGAAGAATCACCCCAGTTATTGTTGTTCTTTACTTTTTATAGCCAAGATATGTGTTTACTTTTACTTTCTTGAAAAACAAAGTGGAGGGAAAAGCCATCACAGAACAAAAACTGGTTGACCAGCCCATAAAGGTAAAGTAGCTGGAAGTCATGAAGAGAAGAAATACGGTATCATGACAGCAATGCAAGATGGGCAGTTTAGCATTTTTGGTGGTGTTGAGCTCAGGAATAACTAATGTATCAAAGTGTGTGTGTGTCATATTAATCCACTAATATCCTGGGGTAAAAGGGTAGCAACGTAAGGGCTTTCAGTTGGTTGCGTCTTGGTTACTGTTTCATTTATCTTACTGTGCTTTGGGTTGCTCTGGGAGGACATGGTTGGGCCCTGGTTTGTTTTAACAAAGAAACTGACAAAGTTCTGTGTATACTTTACAGCAAAAATGCAATTTTCTATTTTCATTTAATCCCAGGAATGTTGGGATTTTCCAGGCTGTCAAACAAATGAGTGCACTGGAGGACAGTTAGATGTGTCTACTTCATCCATCTAATCTACCTCATTTCTAATATGCCCATCACCATGGAGTCTAGGCGGAAAGTATCTGCCCTGATTTCACTTTTTGTCTTTATTGGCTGTGGTAACTCAATTGAGTCCTAAAAGCTTTCAGATTCGTCTGCAAAAATAATAACAAAAACATTATCAGAATAATGATTCATTTTTGTACTCTTACTCAGAATAATTTCCCCTTTCTCTTCTGAGTATATTTGGCTAGTTGATTATTGTTGCCTTATCTAGAAGAGGTTATATTTTAGAAGTGTTGTATTAAGTTGGAGTTTTACCTGAGTCATCAGTGACTCAAAACTTTATTTGGCTTCTAAAGTGAATTCACTCATGTCCTCTAACTTCCTTCTGCTTTTCTCTGCAGAAGCTGACTTCACTTACTAAGCCACCCAGTTTAGCAGCTGCATCTGTTCTGTGACCCTTTCCCATATAAAACGTAGGTAAAGGTAATAAAAAGTAACAGAAATTGTGCCTTCAAAAATTGTATCTTCATTTGGAAGCCCTGGTTTCTGTTAAATTTAATTACTTCTTTCTCTGCCAATTAGGCAAATATGCATCGTAAGACATAAGAGAGCAGTTGTTCAAAAGCAGAGGCCTGCGGTTCGTGCTAAGGGGAGAAAAAATCCCGCTGTTGATTAGCTGTATCTGTGCACATGGTTATCATGATCTGCATGCACGCGTGGGGACAGTGTGCTGCAATGGGGCACTACGGTGCTGCCATCATGCACAGTCATCTCGTCAGTGTGAGTGGTCATGATAATTTTAGAAACAAGTCTGCTGGGCATGCAGTGGCATCTGCACGGTTGTGTGCCACCTTCTGCTTTTGAAAAATGTAGCCTAAGTAGTAATCAGTCTGTGGAAGTCAATAAACTCTCGTGTGGAAGAGGCCGAGTAACCAGTGTGCTGCTCACTGAGGGAAAGAGTACACTGAAAACGCTGCAAATGTAGCTTTCTCAGCTATAATTGAATTTGATCTCAACTGTACAGTTACATACAGCCCCTTTTCTACTCCTCTCCTACGTATATTGAAAATGTCTTTATAAACCTACCCCTCAAAGATAATTTCATTGAAAGCCAGACGTTTCATACGTGACAGTGATTTCTAATCCCATCTGGACTGGCAGATCGCAGATTCCCAGCCTGTGGCCTCGGCATGTAACGTGAGTTCACACAAACACAGTAAACCAAGGCTCTGGCTGTTCGGTTAGTCCTGGAGTGATCAAGTAAGAGATGGATTACTCTTTGCAAGATTTAATTTCATCTTCCGGCTATTTGCAGTGGACCGAAGTATGGACATGATTACATTTCACAGGTTTTTCTGTGATTTAGAACAAAAATTATTAGCAGAGCTGGCTCAGCAAGGAATTTCTGATGTAATCTATACCAGTTACAGGCAAGGGGTGTGGT
>JAVKLA010000010.1:24425665-24510404 GCA_034782735.1 Sagittarius serpentarius
ATTTAAATAAGTCACATTCGCAACACCTTGAAAATATGCCTCCTTGCTTATTTATACTGAAATTCTTTTCCTTCCTGATCTGAAGAAAAGTTCATTTTACGGAGAGCAGATGTTTTTTAGCTTAATGCGTTTTTATTCACATGTTTCAGCTTTGTTCAATAATTCTTAAGTACACTCGGGAATTCCAGAGTATGTAATTGTCCTGCAAGTTCACTCAGAGCTATGAGATGGCTTCAAGCTGGTCTGTCATTCAGCTGGTGGACGTACCAATGGCTAAGTGTATTTCTTACGAGCTCTTTACTTACATATTTCTAAAACAATATCTGGGCAGCTTTGCTAAAGATTTATTTTACAGATTAGGGATATTCAGCACCTGAATAAGTGAGCAATCCCAGGTCAGCATGACACTAACCATGCAAAGAGTTGACCCAGAGCCTAGGAAGCTGAGGAGGGGAAATTTGCACCGGGTGAAACTGGTGTGACGTACAGCTTATGCATAAAGCATCATGGGATCTCCTGTACTGGTTTTTTTTTTCTGGAGCTATGAATTTTGCTATTCTTTTGAAAAATGGGTTTTCATATTCAAACCATACAAAGTGTCTCAACGAGGAAATGCAAGAAAAGCCTTTTGTTGGAAAGAAGTTTTAGATTTTGAACTTTAAAATGTTGGAAAATATGAAAAAGTGTCTGAGTTATTTGCTCTACAGTGGTCTATCAACTGAATTTCTAAAGGGCTAATGTGGAAAAAGGTGTGATAAATCTGTGCATTTGTGTTCAGTGCTGCTCTGAAGGAGGAGAGGAACAGGCTGTACTGTAGAAGTTCAAATGGAAAATTATTGCTTATGCAAGAGGGGTCTGTAATTACCAGAAAAGTAGGCAATCTTGTGAAAATAAATTGCAATAGATATATACATAGATCACAACATTTTCTGCAGCATCAGCCACTTAAGTTCACATCTCCCAGTTTCATTTTGAATTTAAAGTTTGAATCAATCCAAAACTGCAAGGCCAAACTTTTCTGAAATTTCCAAGTTTCATCTGCTTTTGATACAAAACTATAAACCATAAATTGACTTCTCACTTCGTAATGAAACTCCAGACTCAGTGAATATTTGTGCTTTTTGTTTTATTGTAAAGTTTGTCTTCCTATATGAGTATGAAAGTACTGCTTTTGCCCCTAAGGCTGAACTCACATGAACCCAATTTAACAAATTTGCTTTAAATAACTTTTTTGGTATTCTCTGAGTGCTGCTACAAAAGAAATTGTGTGGTGAGTAGTAGGCTATGAATACCCAAAAAGAGAAGAATGCACACATAAACAGGCGGGCACAGGCATATTTTCTATTGTAGTTAGTATTTGCAGAAAGAATCTGAACTCATGCATCTCTTTTCCATCATAAAAAAAGATTGTTTATCAGAGGTTTTAATGATACTGGAAAGTAGTTCCGTTGGAACATGACAACGAAACAGACTGCTGGTCAACCACTTTTTAATCTGCCTCTGTCACCCCAGTTTCTTTCATGTTAAAAATTAGTTTATATTCCATTGGAACTGACCATCAGTTCCAATACTGTATCTTTGCAGTAATTTCCCAAAATTGTTCTTTTAGGCAAGAAATCTAATAACAAATGTGGAAAATCAAGTGTAAACGAACCTTTCCTAGGCTGTCTTATTGAAATAACATTTCATGCAAATAATCTCATTAGTGTAAAGATTTTGTTCCCTAGTTTCTACCAGTAACTTAAGTTCACATGATTGAGCTATGAGTTCCTGTGGAAGACAGGGGGATTTGCAAGGATGACCATCAGAAGATCCAGAATTAAATAGTCAGAAAGCAGCAAAACCCACATCCTCTGGAGATTGCATCTCATTATGAGGGTGTGCCCTCTGTGAGGAATCATAGCACTCACTTCTGAGCTAGCCAGGCAGGCATTTGTCAAATGTTTCACAAAGTGGGGGGAAAAAAAGGTAGATTTAATGATAAATAATAACGCACTGTCTCCGACATTAAAGGACATCATTGGCTCTCTTCTCTATGGTGTAAATCAATGTAATGTGTGAATCCTTTAAAAGTAACATGGAATTTAAAATGGAAAATATGAGAAGCTAGTAGAATTACTGCTAAAATCATCCGTTTATTATCTAGGTGTGCTTAATAGCCTGCTAGCTGATGAAAAATCATTTGCTAACCCCAAGGAATGGTTCATTTTCCAACTCAATCACTCAGCCATGCATTGGCCAGAGCTTTTAAAAAATATACCTTGTATTACTTCTTTTGTCAATGTCTGGAGATAATTTATAATAGCAATAACTTCCATTATCACACCTACTAAGCAGTTTAGTTAGAACAGGTAAGATTTGCGGATGGACTTGAGAGGTTTTAATAGCAAACCAATTATCCACCAATGATTTCAACATTTTAAAGTGGGTTTTGGTTGGCCAGAAGTTAATTCAGTTATATAGTAATTAATAGACTCAGTTGTTCCATGGTAATCAAGAATCTATATATAGATTGGCAGGTTTGTTTTTTCTGTTCATTAAGGTAAACTTACATTGCTCTGATATTACACTTACACACCCTTAACAGAATGGCATAAAAGGGACCTTAACATAATTAGATTCTGTTTCCCTCTTGCCTCATTAATAAATATTTGGCATTTCTGCAGCAGATTTTTTCCAATCATTTCAAAACTCTTATCAGAATAGTCACTTCCATTTGTTCACACAGCAACTGAGTCTAAAAGTAGCTCCTCTCGGGCTGCCCCACACTCATGATGTTATAAGCCAGTTACATGTAAGTCAGACTCTCTCTCACCTTTTGTGGCAATGTGTAACTTGGACTCTCCTGTAAAAAGAAACAGTAGGGTTATTTTCTCTCTGTACCTAGATGTAGGTGTTTAGAGCAATGGTTTGACAATACAGCTGGTTGCAGCAAACTTGCTGCCAATGAGAGCACTCCAATGCCTGCCATCCTGGGCATGCATCCTCTCCTCTTCCTCCTTGCCCACAACACCTACATTCAGTTTTCCCAGGAACCAGCCAATTTAGAGTTAAAATGGCTGAGAAGTAGCCCTACAAAGAGAGTAAATTCAGTTTAACTCACTGGTTCGGGTTTACCAGTTGGCCAGATTAACACCAGCACGAAGCAAAGGAAGGAACAGGAACATGTGTGGAGCAGATCTGAGGACTGGAAAACTTCTTTTGGTAGCAATTAGCCATTAGATTTGCTCAGCTGGGTACTAAACAAATGAACCCTCTATAGCTTAGATTTAAAGAGGGGAGGCACTCCAAGAATGCCCGTAGCAAAGAAACTGCTTTTTATAGATGTAAGAGTTCCTATACAGTGCTTTTAAAGACTCTTTCAGTGTGAAGTTTAACAGAGGGTAGTTTTAAATTCTGAATATTTTCTTTTGTTCCTTTGATACCAGAATTCTTATTAGTGGGGAGAAAAAAGAGAAAAGAAAAATAGAAACCAAACCTTGAGCATCAGAAATCAGATCTAAGAAGATATTTGTTTCTTACTCCTTTGGATAAGTTCACATGTTTTATCTCTTGAATCCAAGTCAAAGATGCTTTTGGAAATCTATGAGATTTGTGCAGAACAGGGAATGTGTGTTCTGGGCGATTGATGCTGCTGTCCCATAGGTTTGCTGTGCAGTGTTGTTATGCTTAATTGGTAAGCTCCACATTAAGTCATGTGTGTGCTGAGGGGTTCAGGGATCATATTTTTTTCAGTTTCTTGAACATGATTACATTTTTTGTAATTTATGTTTTTAGCCACTAAACAGTGATACATTATATTTAGAAAATGAGATGCTCTGAGTGTTAGCATGATGTGACAGTGACAAATCTTATGAACGTTAATACTGAAACCCATCATAGTTCAAGTCCCACTTGCTGTATTATAGCTTAGTCTAAGGTTTGGGAGGGGGAATGTTCTAGTTATCAAGTTGTCATTGTTCAAATGCCATTTTTTTCTCAATTTAAAAACAATATGCAATTGTAGAAGCTGTATTTAGTGGTTATGAAATTTTTAGAAAAAAATACAAAGAAAAAGTCACTTCCCCAAAGGTCACAAATAAGTCACAGATTTGCAGCTTTCGCAGTGTGTCCTACATACATCTTGTGCTTATGTAGTCTGTACAAATGCTTTGCCAATGCCTAATCGGGAAAAAAAAATATCTTGAGCTCCCTGAGTTTGTACCACTAGTGTTAAGTGTCTGTCAGAGTTTCTGTTATGATCACCCTTTCAGGGATTTATCACTCAGCTCTAATACCTGGCTCCAGGCTAAAAATTGGCATACAAGAAAGCAGATTTGGTTTAAAGGTATATTGAAGCTGCCGAAGTGGGGAAAGTCACTCTCTGGCTTTGGAGTTCTGTTTTCAACAGTGTGCCTGAGTGAAAGCGTGGGGATTTGAGTCTCACTGCGATGTCTGGGGGAAGGGCTCAGGACCACACTCTCCTGAGATCCCGTTTGCCTCCAGGAGATGCTGTTTTTCAGCGCCAGGCCCTCGGTCTGTGGTGTCATGCTGGCAGATTCAGGGGCCAAACAGTCACCTTGCACACGCTTAGGAAGCAATGCTGTTGCACAACTGTTCACTTTGGGTTGGAAATCCCAGATACACCATGCCTTTGACCTGACAAGGCACCAGGACTAGTATTCCTCTAGTAAGTAAGTGATACATTTCTATGGGTTCTGAAATTAAAAAACCAAATATAATATACAATAGTAGCCGCAATGGGGGTAAAACAGGACATGGTTGTACAAAGCACAAGCTGTTTTCTGATGTCTTCTGGGATAGTACAGCTACTGCTTGTCCCTCATGCAAGAAGACTTGCAAGATAACAGCATAGGCACTTGGTATCTGGTCATCAGAAGCCTGAATTTCCTCTTGTTACTTCCTGAGGTTTTGGCCTGACACTTTCTCTCTGCAGTTGCCCTGTGATAAGTCTCTCAACACCCTTTTTTCATTCCTATTTTATCCTGCCCAAAGTGTGGTAAGTTTTTTTGAGAAAGCAAAGAAAAGAATCTTTGTGCTAAAGACTTTATTATCTGTAGGTTATACCCTGTAAACTTTCCAGCCTGGATGTGTCTTTCTTTCTGACTCTCCTTCCCAGGACTTACCCTAGATATATGTTACTGGGGGACATAAGCAGGGTACAAGGAGCAGCAATGAAAATGGTGGTGCTCTGTGGGGTGTCCCCATGGTGTGATGGGCTGCAGACGCTACCTAGCGATTCATGGGGCAGGGTCAAGTGCGCTCTCCTGAGCCATTGCGTGATGTTGTCGGCAGTGCGTGAGTGGGAGCTCTCACTTTGGGCTGACGTCTGAGATCATAATGACTTTTCAGGAGCTCCTCATTTGCAGTCCTTCATGTCAATTTTCAGCAGGCTAAGGCTTCATAGTAATACACATTGACACATTAGAGACCATATTGCTCTGTCTGGCCAATCATCCATAAATCGTAAGAGGAGTACATACATCATTTTTAAAAAAGCCAGGAAACTGGGAAGCAACAAATATGTATTCATGTTAAAAGTCTGGGCTTTGATGCATGCCAGCTAAACAAATGCGGAGTTAAAGCTGTAATTTACCCAGCCTACCTTTGTAATACTCACAAGCACAAGGGAACAGATTGAGTACAGAAGTACAGAGTGGAAGCATTAGCTCTGTATGGTTTTGATTTTAAGGGGGGATGGGGTTGCAGGACCCTTAACATTGTTTTGACCTACCATTTTTTATGTCAACAGT
Organism: Sagittarius serpentarius; assembly: GCA_034782735.1. NCBI lineage: Eukaryota > Metazoa > Chordata > Aves > Accipitriformes > Sagittariidae > Sagittarius > Sagittarius serpentarius. The sequence goes on from JAVKLA010000010.1 coordinate 24,431,419, forward strand.
GCTTCTATGTTGTTACCCAATGCTATAGTGTGTGATAATATGTGAAACAGCTTGGTATTTAAGTTAGTGCTCAGGTCTCTCATTGTGGGTGTGCTATCTGCATGCATTTATGATTCAGTTAGAACTATTTCAACATATTCTATACCAAGCTCATTGATCTTTTGTTTTGAAAATCAAACCAAAATTATGCATTTGTTTTGTGCTATTTGTTTTGTATTTTTTTAATAAAAAACAGTTACAGTAAACAGTAAAATATGCTACATTTGCATATTGTAACTGCTGGAAAGATTTTTGAGTCTTTTTACTGCAGTTATTTTGGTATTAGTTGACGTTGCTAGATAGAGGCAGTACATATATATCTATTTTGTTAAAGCTGGTATTTCTAGCAACTGGGGTTTCTACCTTTTGTCTACAGCAATCTATCAAGACTGTATTTCAGACTACAATTTTTTCTAAGAGGAAACAAAGCAGATAGCATCCTTTAGCAGGCATAAGTCCAACAAATGTCAAATTCTGAACAACATTACTTTGTGTCTCTATTTAACATTAAAGCTGATGCCTTTTTGACAGGTTTATAGCTGACAACTTCCATAGCCAGTCATGCAGTTTGAGCTAATTTGATGAATCAACTTGATGTTCTATAGTCCCAGTTGGCTTCAATAGCGTATGTGCTCAATTTTCTGCTGGAGGTCAAAAATAAGCTTTGAAATTTGGCTAATCCCATCACATCCGCAGAACATGTCTGGTGGAATAATCTTTGGACATGAAGTCTTGACTAATGCCAGAAATAGAAAGGAAAACTTAGTAATTTCATTAGACCCATCAATCATAAATCGTGTAGGCACAGCAATCAGGGGTCTCATGTCCAGCAATTTACTTGTAAGCTTTCAAATGCTTTAGTGGTTAGGATAGTAGGAGGAACATTCCTCAAGCCTAGGTCTTGTTCTAGAGGAAAATGCGCCTTATTGTTAATCTACATTTAGAACAAATGCTAACTGAATGGTGGCAGGGAAAGAGAATGCACAGATTTTTTAATTATGTCTTTCCTGAAAAGATGGGCTCTGCCATGGCAGTGGTATATATTAGAAATGCCTTGGACCTTGCTGGTTTTAGAACTGCAGGTTTTATGGTAAAATCATTACTAGTCATGAGACTGAAGTGTCTCAGATAACCAAGCAGCAGCAAATGCATTGAAACCTCTAACACAAGCTTTAACAGATTTCCCCAACCAATATATTTGGTCCTTATTAACTTTTTAATGGGTTTTAGGCATAGAAATTTCGGTCTAACTTGATGGTTGCACTTTTGGGCATTAACATTGATCCAAAGTGGAAACTAAAAGATTCGTCTTTCATGATAGCTTGGCATTGAAAAGGCACACACAGCTAAATGCTGCTATGTTCTGTCATGCTTTGGTAAAACACAGGTATGGGCAGTTAAAAGATCCAATACGACTCTCTTTGATTGCACACGGTGCCCATTGTGACTGATAGGTGCTCTAGCTCTCTCCCAGGATGCCAGTATTAGGCAATAAAAGTATTGCTTCCTTAAGACACAAACTGGTGGCATCTGCTGACCAGTCCCTGGCAGGGACAAGAGTATGTGTAGGTGAATATACCTTAAAGGGGCAGTGCTGGTGCTGCACGGCACTTACCAGTGGGTTGGCCAGATAAGAAGACTGTAATGAGTCTGCTAGTGTTCATTTCTGGCTTTATCTTGTCTTAAATGTGTTTTTCACTATATGTAGGCAAATCTATTGGATATGCAATGCAAACACTTCAACAAGAGATTTGGCTTTAGCTCTAGTACGTGCACTAGATTTTGGGGAGCAGAAGGATCTTCCACTGTGATGTTCTGAGTACCAAAGGGGATAAGACCTATGAGCTACATGCGGTTTGTGATTTGACTCCTTTGACACAGCGAGTGCTGTTGTGGTAGGGTAGCTGCTGCTGGAAAGAAGTCTCTTCCACAACAGGAAGAAGTACCAAGGCCAACGTTTCTAAGTCCTACTGAGCAGAACTCAGATTCTTCTTGTGTTTGGGTTGTGGTTCTTTAAATGCAAATATTTTCTTAAATGTAATGACGACTCATTGTCTTTTTCTGCCTGGGAGCCTCCTAAAAGTCCTTCACTCTATCTGAGTTACCCGATATGCATCTTGTGACTTTCAGCCATGTAAAGATTTTGGTGTGCACTTGAAAAGGCACTTGGCGGTAGCTGGCACAGAGTATAGGGACAAGAAAGGAGGCCTGCAGAGCTGTTCCCATGCAAGGCATCCAGATCTGACAGACACCCACGTCTCTACACTTTTGCTTCTGATTGCCCGTGTCTTATGTTATGATGAGGAAGGAACAAAGTTTGGACTCCCATTTCTGTTCCAGCCCTACACCTGAGAGGCAGAATGCATGAGTTTTTCTGAGAGGACTTTCTTGTTCAGAGAATACTGGCCTTGTAAATTGTATGCATTTTCTACCATATATATACATAGATACATGTATATATATAAAATGTCTGTATGTGTGTGTTTGTGTGTATGTGTATTTGTTTAATGTAGAAAACACTAACATGGGATGAAGCAGTTTTCCTGGCTATAGAGCTGATGACGCTCCTGCTTTTGCTATGTGCACTGTCCACAGCAGCATGCTCCCATTACTGAGCCACCCTTCACCTCTCTCTTTCACTCACTGCCTTATAACTCACAAGATATGGCTGAGATGAGTCATGATCATGGAGCTGTGTTTATTAGCAGTATGTACTGAATCACCAGATTGGATACAAGAAAAGTACTGAATACATACATATATATATACATGCATATGTGTGTGTGTACGTACTTTTGTGTTCTATTTCCAGTGATTAGATCTGAACTATTACCGGTACTTAATCAGGCAGCAAACAGATCTACGTCTGTTTCTCTTTTTTGCTCTGAGTAGTAATTCACGTTACATCAAAGGAGTGGATTTTTAAGAAACACTTTCGATTCTTAACTTGAATTTGTAACAATTTAAATGATTTACAAGGAGACACTCATTTGATAAGGAACGACACAGAGTCTGAACATTTATATGAATACAAAACAATTCTAATGAAGCTTGGAGACTGGACTTTTTCCTATCAGCATTTCAGAACATTTAATTCCCTTTTTTAACTGCCTTCTCCTTGGTGTATATAAATATGTAATACTAGCCTACTTTCAACTTTGCCTGTTAGAAACACATTGTTCTCTGTGTATTCATAACTGATGTTTCTGTGGCCAGTCTGTTTTCCTGAAGTTTGCCAGTGTGCTATTTCAACTTACCTTTTTGATTTGGGTATTTAATGAGAAGAAACAACTAAAATAGCCTGAACTAGTTTTCTCTGAAGGAGCAGTATCATACTCAGGCTGACTGCCGAGCTGGATATGAATTGCGTCAGCATGTCTTTGTGGGGCCAACTCAGCATCCTTTCTTTGCCTCTTGAATTTGACACTGCACTGATGGGCATGGTGCCAGCTGTTAGCAAATTGGGCCCAGAGTTCTGCTCATTATTCTTATTGAATCAGCATCTATTTGTATTATCAGTTAGGGAACTTCAGTCACTGTTGTGGCTAGTCCTGGAGCCTTCACGACTACTGGCACAAAAGCATTTAAAAAACCAGAAAAATAAGGAGGTTGGTCTCAGTGATTTGTCCCTGCATGCATTAAGCATTGCGATTAGCAGTGCTTTAACACCTTATTTATGATAAGAGAAGGAAATGACATTCTAGTACAGAAATCCCCTGAACTTTAATCAGCCTAGTCTCAAGGGGCTTTTGTGTTTTTGCCTCCATTTTAATTTAAACTTTTCTATGCATTAGTTCGTGGGAAGTTTGAGACCTGTTTACCACGTAATCTGATCAACATTGTGACTCACCCTACACTTGAAAAAAAAAGTAAAAATGAGACAGGGAGGTGGGGAAGAGCTTTCAATGTTAATATATTTATATTAGTTCTGAATGAAGAAAGAAAATTTCCTTCCCGAAAATAACTATTTGTTTTATATGCATAAGATAAAAATCTCCATGTGTACATGGATCGCCTTGATGTATTTTACCTGGCGCCTCCCTGCTACCAGGAGCCCAAGGTGCTGAGAACGCTCTGGGGCTTCCCCCCATGCACTGTGGTGCTGGCACTTTCAGGCTGGTGGGTTAAGGGTCTGCAGTTTGCTCCAGAGTGCTGAGGGGTGTCTGCAGTTTGTGGTGTGCATGTACAGGGAGGAAGGGAAAGCAGAGAAGAGAAGGAGATACAACTGAGAAGAGAAGGAAGTAAATTGTGTATCTGCCTGGTCAAAAGTCTACTACATGGCTGGACATGTGATGTAAAGAGAAATATATTTGCTGTAGCAGAAGGTCCCTTCCTCGCCTGTGTTTTGATGTATCTACAGTGCTTTGTCTGCTTACGTGTTCATAAAACATTATGCATTTGAAAATAGCAGCTTTCCCAATGCCATATGCTGAGAAATCTTAAGTACAGACTTAAAAATCATGAGTGGCTTAGGAAATTAATATTTCTTTTAATAACACATATTGAATTCTTACAGTTTGCTTTCTACTTTTAGAGCTGGTGCATTCTTGATTTCAGGCTTTTCCCTGTGACCATAAAAGCTGCATGCTTTCTTTTTGTTGTTTTTGGTTTTTAATGAAATTTGAGAGCTTCACAAAACTACAGAACTGGAGGAAACAAGCTTTAAAGACAAGTACTAACTATACTGAGACTAGTGAATAAGTAGAATTGGCTACACTGAAAAATGGTCATGATTTCACACACAGCCTCTGCCCAGTTACATGCGTGATTTATGTGCAGCTACCTTGGTTGTGCACACTAAAACCAGGGGAACTGCATGGGCAAATGGCTGATCAGGTATACTTGCGGACAGTTATCAGTCTTCCCCGTGCACGCTGGGAATGTGCATGTGTTTTGCATAGGCAATTGCAAATTCCATGTATGTGCACATTTGTCCCATAATAGTTGGCCAAATATTTGTTCTTAGCAGCTACTGTTGCTATATTGTCATATTCATTGCTAGGCTCCTTTGGCATTTACGTTCCATACAGTTATCATTTGAAGGGAACCATAATGCAAGCACATTATAAAAAAAAGAGTTGGCATGTCCTATTTTTCAGTTTCCAGTTACAGACGTTCAAAAGGAGAAGTCAGTGGTTACCCAGGAATTTCTGATCAGCAGATCCTGTTCAACTGTCTCCTGTTGAGTGCTCAGAAATAAAGGATACAAGAAATACTACTGATTTTTTAGCCACTAGTGCAGTGCTTCTCAAAAATGTAGCCATGTATCTTTGGTGATGCAAATCTGCCCAGAATACAACCTAAAGATTTGGTTTTACATCAGATTTTTCCTACCTGACTAACCTGAAACATCCCATACAATTATAATGCTAGGTACTGAAACCTATGATATAACAAATGCCATTTTTCTGTTTGCAACATCATGTAACTATGTTTTTCTCTTTTAAACCAAAAAGGAAAACAACTTAAAAATCTTTCTCACTTAGGTAAACTTTAGAAGTTACGGAGCGCTGTCGTCAGGCGTTGAAGGACAAAATATGAACTTAAGTCCTCCAAAACCCCATATGGTAATTCTTAAGTTTCCTTTTTGCATATGTAACTAACAGATGCTGCAGTGTCTTTAGATTCTTTCCATACCTTCCAAAATACGCACAATATATGCAGTCATTGTAGGTCTGGAGATTATATCTGTCAAGACTGGCTGCACGTGCAAGAAACATGATGGTAAAATATGTGGCAAGCATGGGAACTGCATGAACAAGAAGTTCTGTGCTTGAAACTCTTCAAATAAGTCTGACACTGGCCAACTGAAAAGTTGATACATTCAGGAACTGCATCTCTTGCCCCAGGAAAATCAGATGACCCCAGTATATCATCCACCATCAAGTTTCTTTCCACATTGTATCTGAACTACTTTTTATTTGAATGATCAGCTCTAAGTGTCTTGTGCAGCTACAGAGATAATAAAATAGCCTTGAGGCCACGGAGCAGGTCAGCATCTCCTTGGGGTGTGTTTTAGCTATGTGTGTTTTGGTATGGCAGTATTGATATCTTCCAGAGACAAAATATTCACAGATAGATAAGGAAAAAATTGAGCTGATATTTTTTGTTCTTTTTAGCAAGGTTGTGGTGGTAAGAAGGGAAATGGTATTGTTGAGTCTTTGAATCTTTCTAAATCCTCCCAAGGACATATAGTTTCAGGATTTTGACCACATGATGTGTCTTGTTCGCCAGTTTAATTAAGACTTTGTCCTGTGGCCCCACCCCAGCTGTGATCACAAACATCTCTGTGGCAAATAAGATAGTTGATTCAAAGTTGAGAGAGTGTTTGAAGTCTTAATAGCAGTCTTTTCTACTTTGTTGGCTTTAACTTTTCAAATAATAAAAAAAAGTACTTATCCACATCCTATTGTTCCTCTTTGGATCTACCTGCTGTGTTTCCCTTGCTATGCAGGAGGAGAGGCATTGTCTGGTCTTGCAGCCTCTGAGCTACTTCACACTGAGCATGAATTCACAGGCTTTCCAACTTTTTGAGAGTTTTCAGAGGTGCAGCACTTCTTTTTTTTTTTCCTGTATCTCTTACTCTCAGTATGTGAGTACTTCAGTGTCTTTCATCATACATCCCTGCAGCCCTCAGCTAAGGTTTTGATCACAGGGATCAGACGCACAGAGAGGAGATGTGTCCACACTGACTGAGGTTGTGTTAGAGCAGGGACTCAGACTGGCTTCCTCAGTGTCAGACCTTAGCTCTTTTTATTTCTTTGCAGAGCATAATTTACATATCGGGCAATGAAGGGCACTGTTGATCTCGTTTTATTGTATCTGTTCAAGACTACTAACTAACAGGCTAGACAAATCCAGATTTCTTAAGACTAAATTAAACTGAATTTTTTGAGTCAGAAAAACATGTTTGTTTCTTAGTTACTGTATGTGCTTCTCTGTTGACTTGAAATGTATTCTGTAATCCCATGCATATGTGATTTCTTTCTTGGTACTCCAGAGTGCACTCTATAGATAACACTTCCGTGGTATTTTAAATTCCTATATCTTGACTGTTTTCAGAGAAATGAATATGATTTAACCTTCTTTAGAGCAAGGATAAACTTTGAAATGAAAACTAACATATGGTCTGTATGCTATTTTTATAACTTTATTTTATAATTTCTGAGCTGAATTTGAAAGCTGATTGTTATTTAACAAGTGAAACAGTCTGTCAATGCAACGGCTGCAGTGCTCCTGTGGATTAGTCCTCAGCTCTCCAAAATTCAGTTGAAGGGAAGCCCTACAGAAGAGGGTATTGTAGGTCCATGCTGTGGCCCATAGGCAGAGCTGCTTGGGGAAAACTTTATGCAAACCCCTGATGTGCCTGGCTGTAGCAAGAGCCTGTTAGTCTATCACTTTTCCTAGCACTAAATTCACTCACACATTTTTTTTGTTACATATACTGGCTGTCAGACTACATTATATTTCTTCATGATCCACTGCATTTTCTGTGTGTTTCCTGGAGGAGATCCTCCATACTCTATCAAAGAAGACCCTTTCCTCCTTCCCTCCCATCTCCTAGGCATGCTTCTGCTAGTTTTGCTATGTCCCACAGATGGAAACCCTAGAATTGTCCAGGAGATTCCCAAACCACAGCTAGCTTCCCCTAGCTAAAGGACCCAAGAAATCCACTCATAAATCAACCCAAGGGTATTCTGGTAGGAATTCAGCTATCTTCCTGGGATTCTGCTAAGCATGAAGAGTAAGAATCCAGAAATAAAAAATCATAAAGGAACCTTCCACCTTGGAGAAGACAGCAGATACTGTGCAGCTATTGGCCTGGCTAATCTATTGGGGAAAGAAGGGGTGGATAAATGTAGATGTGCTGTCAAAACATGTGAGGAATCCATTTGCACATTACTATGGAAATTTTTTCTCAAACAAAAACTTCAAGTACAGATGTCTAAGTATTGCAGGCCTTGCTGTTTCATCTTTTGTGTGATGTTGTCTCTATTCCCAGTAGACTCCAAGAGTACACCTCAACTTCACTGCTTCTGCATACAAATATTTGCCTGGAATATATAGTACACTGTAAGGTCAGTTGCAACTATGCCTGGAAAAATCAGACAAAAAAACTGAGCAAGTTTTCACAATTGAAATTAAGTAGGTTAAGAATCCATCTAGCTTGTCTGGTAATGTGTTCTACAAGCTAATGAGATCTTGAGAGAAGAACCACATGTATGAGGTTGCCAAGGTGAGCATATATTCTCATTACAAACCAATGAACAGGAGTAGCAGTCTCTGATTTTTGTTTTATCTTTACCCAACAATGCACTGTAAAAATGCTTTACCCTGCCTACAAAACTTTCTGGAATGGGTAGAAGTGTGTTATGAATGTAATTAACTGCTCTGTTGATTACAGAATTTATCCCTTCATCTTAATGGGTGGGATGACCAGGCATATATACTTACGTACTTACGTTTCATTTGTATCTTCAAATAGATTAGAAAGATGTATTAAGTGATTATAGTATGCAGGATATGATGTTTATCCCATAGCTGATTATACCATAGGTGAGTTAAGACCTCATTAAGACTTTGGTGTCAGGTCTAGTGCTGACTTGCATGTTGGATAAAATGATTCCCATGGTATATAGGTTTTGTGAATCATTAAGATATAAAACACTGTTACAAGCACTGCCATGGAATAGGTATTATAGAAAAACATTAATACATAGTCATAAGGATATATAATTATATGTATGTGTGGGTATATATATAATGTTTAGTCTAGACATCAGTATAATTATGCACAATAAGATGTGACATCTGAGATTCATGTGTGTTATAAATCTTTCTGAAAAGGAAAATGGTTAAGTCTGGGAAAATCTTAATTTTTCCCAGCATTGCTCTGCCTCAGTGCCTTTTTATATGTGAGTTCTGAAAAGAAGACAAGGCAAATCATTTATTCTTGAGCCATTTTCTTTTAGTGTCCATCTTCTCATGTGGTCCAAAGGCCACCAGTTTACTCTCTAATGTGCAGATGAAACAAACTTTTTTGTTGTCCTCAATCAGAAGGCAGAGTTTGAGGCTGCAGAGTTGAAAGACATGGCTGCATGGTCTGAAAATAGAGCTGGACAATATAGTCTGTTATTTATAATATCACAATATCTTTTTTCTAATGGAACTTCTAGGCTTGCTCAGAGAGTCACGACATGACGTGACCAGAACAGAAACATTAAAGAAGTTCTCTCTCAAATATTCACATTTGCAGCCACTTTGGCTGGAAAATAAAGGGCCAGATTTCAAAACCTGGCCAGCTTCTTCATGCCTGTAATTTGCAGGAGAACGTGAACGGAATTAATTGTAGGTGGAACTTAAGCATTTATTTGTCTTAAGAATTTCTTTTTGTGAAAGAAAACTGACATTTTGGTATTTAATATGTGTTCTTAATTCAGTTACAGAACTAAACCTGCAGGGCTGCAAAAGCTGGGAAGGCCCAGATAAGGCCAGGATGAAAAAGTTGCTCAAAATAAAACCACTCAAGGTTAACAAATTGTAAGACATCTTAAACAATTTAGCCATCATATTGCTTGCTCACAACTGTATTTTCTGCTTTGCTGGATTTAACTTGTTTTGACTAGTGTTGAAGGTTCAAACCAGTTGGGGACCACACAGTTTTATATAATTAAACATTAAACTGGTTAGTGGGGTTAAAACTGTTAAATATATCAGACTTTCAGGGCATTCATTGAACAGTATGTTTATTTCATTTGGCATGTTATTTTAAGTATACCTAAGAAAACAGCAAATGCAAAATGCCACGGGTAATAGAGAAACTGCAGAGAATAAGCAGAGGACACGGGACGTTCAGACACTGAAAGTTTGCATCTCTGCAAACAAGGCATAAGAGATTCACATGCCATGTCAACTCTCAGATGCATTCAGAAAATTCTTCTGACAACAGTGCAGGAGAACGCAAGTGCTTTGTTGTGCATCCGACTAGAAATATTACATACTGCAGAGAAAAGAAAACACAGAGGGTTGGTCAATATTTTTCTTGAATTTACTCCTAGTGGTGGAAGCTCTGCCCAGAGTATTCCATTTATGTTTGGAGCTCTGCACTATATCATTGTGCTGCTCTGTAAAGTAAATTTATTCCTGGAAAAAAAAAAAAAAGGCTTTCTTTGTAGCATACAGTGCTGCCACAAAGGTCTGAGGGTTTAATTGATTTTTTTTTTAATTTGATGTGCAAACCAGAAAATAAAATAATCAGTTTATTTCGGGCATTATTGCACTTTTTAAAGTTTTTTAATTTATCAGATTTCAAAGTGAGATGTCACTTACAGATGAAGGTTTAAAGGAGTTTCATCTAAAAAATAGAAAAAATAGTTTTGACTTGATAGAACTTCAGGGTCTTTTAGTTGTTTTTTCCGCTGTCAAAACATTTGCAAATCTTGCCCCTCATCTGTGAATAATTATGACCTGGAATGCTATTTTTTTAGTCAGCAAACTCTTTGCATAAAAATTTCACATAGCCCAACACCGACACCTGTAAAATGCTGATTAAAGCTCTCTTCCATTTTTTAACTGAATAGCCCAAATGTGGGAGGGTGGATTCTATTTCTCAGAGTAATACTATATTGTTGTTTGAGTGTATCAGACACAACCTAACAAGGGGAAATCTCTGCATGCTTTGGGTGCCCTATACCTCAAGGAGCTACTTGGGTGGATATTTTGTGGCTGACCACTCGCAATGGAAAGCCAGTGTAAGTAGAATCAGACTACTGCCGAATTCCTTACTCCAGCTCAGCTCTATGTCTGTGAGTAAGGATGAGCCAAGGAAGAGTAGAAGCCAATGAAAATATTCTGACGTTAGTTCCTGGTGGTCTACTGTCACTATGTATATCATTTCATTAAACATCTTTGTCATGCAATATATAATGTGGCTCCAATCGCTTGGGTTTGACTTAAGCATAGAGCCAGACCATAGACTTAATTTAGACTTTATGCTTTCAAATTTCTGGCTTCTCCTGTGTTCTAACAAAAACATTTTCTGTTGACTTTTTAAAAACACTACACGCATTTCAGGTGAGGTTTTCTTGGTGCCTTAGAAGTGGTTAGCTACCAAGTTATCCGCTGCTGGCTACTATTCAATTGTCTGGAAGGCTGTTAGGAAACTAGAACTTTCAAGAAAGTATTGCCCAAAGAGGTCATTTCCCTCTCTCCTCTTTCCACACATGAATAGACAGATCTAAATTTTACTTGCCTTTATATTCCTGCTTCCTGATATGGGTACTAAAAAGGTGACAATTCTCTTATTACACACAGACAAAAGGGTCCTTCTCAGTGCAGGGGACATTTACTAGTTGTTTCTAAGGAGTAAGAACGTAGAATGACACAACAGGTGAAAAAATTTTGATTAAAATAGTTGATCTTTTGAAAACTTGTATATTCAATCCTATGGACATGAAATTTAGAGTGTGAAAGAGTAATCAGTTAGTACATATTTTCAGGAGGGGAGTTCTAAGCTGTGAGTATATACAATTTTTTCCCCAGGAAAACTGATATATACTTAGAACACTAAGTATGGCTACTAGTAATACACAAATACCTTAAACTTTTAAATATATTTGGCTCCATTCAAGAGATCAGTGTGGTGGTTCAGCTCATTAGCATTTTTGCAAATTTGTTGCACTTTTAAGGACTGTTTTCAGAATGGCCTAACCTGACAAATGCAGTGAGTTCCAGATGCTAATGGCACCATTTATCAAGACAGAGCTTTTTAACATAATGCATAAACCTTTCGTACATGGTAGTTTTACTGTGCATTCAATTCCATTGCAATTCACTGCTTCAGGCAGAGGAAATGAAGAACTTAAGCAATGTAAACACACTAAGAAAAGGCTTTTAGATCCATGTGGCTCCTGGAGATGAAGTACTTATTTCCACAAAATTTGGCTTCCACTGTAACAGAGTAGGGTGAACTACTTTGGGGACTCTGGAGTTAAATTATCTGTCTAGGTGTTTTTATGTTTCTCCTTTCTGAAACATCTGAGCATCTTGTACCCTATCAAAACTTCTAAAAAATGAAAATATCTTATTTTTCTGAGGAGTTACTTATAGCTTAAATTGCTTCGGCAAGGGACATATTTCTGTTTGCTCTTTGTTGGGTGGTGCTACACAGCAAAGCTCATGTTAACTAAACTCAACTAGTAACTTATTGTTATTTAGCCTGTTTACTCTCTGTAGCTACAGTGTAGCTAACTGTTATGATACCAGAACTCTGCTCTCTGTGATGTTTGCAATAGTATTAAAAGTAAGAAACTGACCATGCAGAGAATAAAAAACATTATTTTGAGATTGATTATGTTGAAGCCAATATTAAATGAGAAACAAAAATATGGAAAGAATCAAACAATTTAACATACTCCCCATCTCCCAGCTTACATTACTGTTTCTAATATCTCAGAATTTTCCAGTCTCCTTGACATTTGAAAGTGATCCCTGTGAAACCAGCTTGATGTCTGCCTCTCTGCTGAAGCAAATAGCAATGACCATATTGCTCCCATTCCCTGGACCCAAGACTTTTCATCTTTCTAGACTCTTGTATCTTGTCAGACTAAGCTGACACTTCAAAATATAATCACTGCACTAAAAATAAAAAATTGTTACATATTCCTTAAGGTCCCAGTTCTGGAAAGCAATTAAGTATAGATTTAATTTTACATTTATTCACCTTATCAGTTGGAGCGAGCAGCTCCAGTTTTTACCAGCTCACACTCTGACCAAAGGTCTATAACTGTTACCCATGTTGGTGTGAGATACTGGGATTCTTTTTCTTTTTCCTGCCTGTTTTATTCCAAATACAGTTGGCTTCAGGTTCCCATCTCCTATTATTTACAATGCAAGAATTTTGGGCCTTGATGCTACAAATGTTCCTGCATGTTTAACTACAAGCATATGAGTACTCCCAAATGAAGGCCCTGGAACTCTTCACGTCTTAAGCACATAGTCTCTGATCCTGGAAATTCCTGTGCATATGCTTTTCTTTACCCCCTTGAGCAGTCTCATTAATTTCAGCAGGACTACCCACAGTAGTAAAGTTAAAACACGTATATAAGTATTTGCAGGTTCAGGTCCATAGTGACATTTCTCGTCCTTCAATGTTATTTTATCCCCAAGCCTGTTCATTGTCAAAAAATGAATCTTTGAGTAATCAGGCCTCACAAGTCCCCTCAAACCCCTTCCTGGAACTTATTTTATATTCTGTTCTCTGGCAAGGCCTATGGACAGCAGCAAGGCTGTCCTAAGTCAAATAACCTTAAGAATCTGACATGAATTGACGAGAGCCAACTATGGCTGAGCTAAAGTTTAAACCAAGCTGAACTGAATAGTTCTCCCTGCTGTAGTTTAGTTTTAGTAGCACTCCTTGTAGTTGCTCTCTACTTCCTCTGATTTTTTTTTTTAATGATAGAAAATAAGCTGGATGGGAATTATAAATGAGAGAGATTTGACTGCCAAAATGCTAGAATTTGTGTTCTTAAATGACCTGGAAGAAAGGCCTCCATTGCAATTCTTAGCTCTTTACATTTTGTAACATTTTGCTCCAAATGGGCACTTGAGGCTAAAAGTGGAACAATTAAGTAGTTTCACAGCTTTGGTACAAAACCCATCTGTGTTATTGGAAGTTGCACTGTGTAGGTGTGAGGAGCAGAGAAGATCACAGTCCTGGATGAATGACTGGGAAATCCTCTTTCAGCCCCATGTCAGGTCCCTGGGCAACTACCTCTCCTCCAGAGAAGTGCAGAGGCCATTCTTGGTGAGGCATCGTCCCCCAATGCCTGCACACTTACATCTGTTTCCTTACAAAAGCAGCTGCACCACAGTAAAGGCCAATATGGTGACAGCAAGAGGGGCAGTGCAGCCCGGTGGACTCAGCTGAAAGGCAGGAAATCCTGACTGCTGTTCCTGGCTTGTACACTGCCTGTTTGAGGCCTTAGGTGAGAGAGTGGACTTCTCCAGCATCATCTATAACATCGAACAATGCACCTGAAAACCAACAGTACTTTACAGGACTTAATTCCTGTTGAAGAAGTTTTGGGCTCTTCTTTGTGAAGATATATTCCCAATGTATTGCGCATCCAGGAAACAATGAAAAAAGCAGATGAAGAAAATAGTTGTAACTTCTTATGTAAGCACAGAGATGGGATGTTTTAACAGGTTATATCTGTCAAATGTACATGTAGCTCTGTTCCTCAATAATGTCCAGAACTGCAGGTGCAAATAAAATATAATTTCTTTTGCAAAGAAGTGGACTTACTCGTCAACACATACAGCAACTTTACATGAATGTGAAATTGTGGTGATTGTGCATTCAAGACATGCCTAACTGGCTTAAAAATCAGACTCAAACAATCCCATAACTCCATAATCCCCAAATATAAACAACTGACATGGATTTTACGTTCCAGTGTGTTAGAAGTGGGAAGCATCAGTTGTTTTAAATGGCAACATAGCAAATTACTGTATCTGAAGCTCTGTCGCTTGCTCCAAGCAAAGCTCAAACAAATTATGGCTTATCTGAATGATTTCAGATAAAATTTTGGATAGGATTAACTGTGATGTTCTTTGTTCTCTAAACTTTAGAGCACTTAAGGAGAGGAGCTGGCAAGATGGACAGTGTTTTATGATAAAAAATGTAATAACAGCTTTAGAGGAGGAAAGACAGCTGCACATAAGCAAAGTTAGAATACACTTGGAATTTCTGGAAATTTTATTAGTGAATATAGAGCTTTCTTGCCCTTGGGTAGATAAGCACATGGGTATTTTGTAAGGAAGAGGGAAACACAGTTACCTTTATTACATGTAGAAAATAAGAAAGATCTAAAACTTGTTTTTTCTGCATGAGAAAAGATAATTCTCCTATTTTCAGAAATAGAATTTTTTAATTTTTAGTTATATTTTTCCCATAAAACTGATTATCAGCTTCCCTGACCAAAACATGTTTTCCCAAGTACTGCATTTTTGGAAGTTATTTACTAAGATTGTTTCAGTGTTTTAAAATATCCAGGCTGAGATTCCAGTTTTGGATTACATTAAATTTGAAATCTTCATATTTGTCATATTTTCAACTCCTAAAAGCAAGGAAGGAAGGAAAAGCAAACAAAAAAAGTAAAGTAAGTGTTTATTAAAAAGGGCCAAAATTTGTTTGCAGCTATAAATGAATGAAGCTTCATTAAATTCAGGGGAGTTAGACCCACTTACATTAGCAGAAAATAGGGTCCTTTTTTCTCTCCTTTTCAATAATTTTTCAAATGCTATTTTTAACAATTCTAGAGGGAGGGGGAAAGTAGGGTAGAAAACAGTTACAGCCATTTTATCACATTTTACTCCTAACAATGCAGTACAAATGAAAAGAAACCATAATGCTCTGTAGAATAATACATTAATCATCATCAGTCGTCATTCAGTGCAGTATGTTCTTTCCACACCATGCAAAATATGAACAGATACCCTCATGAGAAGGAGAAATGTCTTATCTAATCGTTCACCTAGCCTGGAATACATAATGGGTTGCAGTGGGGTTATGTGTTATTTGTCGTCTCATGTATGGGGCAAAAAACGTGATAGGTTTCTTTTGAACGGTAAAGAGATTTATGAAAAGTTTCACCCCTCAGGGGGTGGGAATTAAAGAGGTTAGAGGCCCATGTACCCCTAATATTTTTACTCAGTGGCAGATTAGTTGTTTTTCCTTGAGAAAAAAAAAAAATTCGTTTCACTGGAAAAAAACCCTCAAGTTATTTTTCATGAGGAACTAACTAGCTAAACTTAGTACATTGTGCCTCTTCATTGATTTATTCTCCAACTACATTTAACTATGTAGCAGCCCAGCTGTCGTCTCGTCTAGCCTTGCTCCCTCAGGAATGCCCGAGGGCCTGATCCTGCAAAGTGGAATATGCCTTGTGGCAGGGGCTCAGCACCCTTCACCAGCTGGAGTCAGTAATCTACCAGGCTGTCAAGATAGTAGATGGAATATGAAGGAGTTTGGTATGGAAATCTTGTCCTGGTGGGAAGGTAGGTCAGGAGAACTTCAGTCCCTTTTTCTCCTGGGCTGAGCAGGGTTGCTGTGATATTACTGCTCCTGCTGTGTGCTCTACCCATGCAAGGCACTCATCTGCCCTCGCAGGACAGCAAAGAGAGACTGGTTCAATATATCAGCAGTGGAGACACTGGCAACAGTTCCCGTGATGCACTTCGGGGGTGTTAATCTAGATCTTTTCCATTATTTGCACTGAGAAGTTGATGTTTCCTGGAGAGATCTTTGATAAATATTTTTATAATCTCCTCTGATGAGCTCTTCAGGATTGTTACACACAATGTGGCAGCGTGACACACTCCACGGCTTTCTGCATAGCTTAGTGAAATGACTATTTCACAACTTTTCCTCTTTCTTCATCAAGTGTCTAGAAGCTACAGCTCAATCTTAGTATTTTCCTTCTCCATTAGGCTTCTCCAGTAACTCAGTCTTCAAAAACCAGGACAGGAAAGTAGTTCCAAAGTATCCTAAATACACTCATGCAATCAAGCCTCAAACTCAAAATGGAGGTTTTTGTACCCTATGATCTCCAGCAATTCCCCTTCCCCCAGCTTTTTTACTTGCTCATAGGTCCCACTGTTACTCCTGACAACATAAAATTATTGCAGTTGGGAGCCAGTGGTAGAAGTATTAACAGAAGGGTGGTCAGGAGGTTTCCTAGAGATGTAACATACAGAAGAATAAAATTAGGAGGCAACTTCTAAATTACGTGGATACTTGTGAAAATTTCAAGTGAAAATGCTTGATGAAACTTTTCCCCTAATATTTCTTTCCCATGTCCCTCCCATTCTCTCTTTTTCTTATACAATATATATGCTTATATATTTCTACTGTAGTCCTTGCATCTGTCTCATAAATATATCTCATAAGTGTGCGCATGCTTAGGTATGAAAATACACTTTGTACAACGCTGTAATGTTTGTACTGTTTCCAATCTTCTGTATCTCTGAAAAATAAGTAGGTGCTATGCTTATGTCATTTATTGCTATTTGTTTCTTTATGTTGGTTCCTCTTAAAGTGCTCTTCTCATAGCATAGCTCCAGGGCATCCTTGCATACAGTTACGATACATAAAAAAACTGAAAAGCACAATTTATACTGCAGCACCTCATCTGCTCTCCCTGTTTGTCTGTATTTTTCCCTCTGCTGAACAACATATTCCTTTCATTTGGCAATATAATATGATCCACCATAAAGAAATATAGCACAATGGAGGGTGAGTCATTCTGGCTAAAAGGTTAGGGCAAGATCCTGCATTCCCTCCTCCAAAAAAACTCCCATGTGTTTGAGTAAGAGCATTTCCCAAGTTGGGAACCTCAAGACTCAATTCTAAATTATGTATGCTGGCATGGGCTAGCTTTTTTAGTTACAGGATGCTTCAGTTTGGAAAGTCATTGCCATTTCTCTTTGCATTATGCCAGTTCTTAAAGTTCTTCCTTAATCTTTGCTCTTGGAGGATGAGATTTACTCACACTAGAAAGAAGCATACTGTTTAACTAATCCGTATCTGTAAAACGGTTACAAGGAAATTTCAGAGGGATCTCAGCCTATGCCGTCCAAAGTCCGGGTCAGTGAACTGAATGGTTTTTTTGTGGTGTACATGAAGGACTTCAAAACCTGTCATGTGTAACTCAGCAAAACTCCCCATGGTTTCAGTGAAGGCTTTGTCTGACTCAGAGTTTGTAGCCCAAACAGGGCTACATTTGGTTGCCCTGTTGTTTCCTGGTGGTTTTAGCTCTGTGTTGGGCAGCCTGGGTGCAAAGGTCTCCAAGCAAGCAAGGTTTGCTGCTAAAAATTCCAAGAGGCCAGACTAGCCATCCAAACTAGCCAGCAGAGAGAGACCCTAAGCTCTCTGGCCAGCTCAATCACCTTTTTGCTTGGGGGTCCCATCCAGGTACCCCTACCTGGAGCAGAGCATAGTCTGGCTCTGCTATCCTGCCAACAGTCAGAGCTCTTCTCTGAAGCATGGAACTGTCGTCTGCCTAACTGGATTTGAAGCCAGTTCTGCCACCTCCCAGAAGAGCACACTAACCACCAAACCATTCCTGTTTTGCATAGAAAGATATTAAAGAGGGAATGAGAGGAGATAGAAAGACAGATTAAGACTGCTGGCTGGGGTGCTGATGCAGAATGTGGGAGTGTCACCTTCCAGTTTCTCTTCTAACGAATATTCAAATGTGTAGACAAAGTGCAACAGTTTCAGTGGGAAAGAAAAGGATGCTCGCCTCAGCAGGGAGGACAGTATCTGAGGACTTTTCTGTGAGATGAGAGTTATCAGAACATGGAGGTGTTCGAACTTGAATTTCCTACACTGAAGGCAAATACAGTATCCTAACTGGTGAGCTTCTGCCAAAGGCAAAGGTGGTGGCAGTCCTTATCCATGAGGTCATCTCAAAGCACCACTGTTGAATCAAGCCATGTGGACAAATTCAGGCAGGACATTAGGCATTTAGCTTGTGGATCTTGTTGCAATATGAAAGAAAATTGCAATAGAAGGGCAAACCAGCAAAAATTCTGGTGCTTAGCACATTTTATTGGTGGAAACTTAGACATCTGGGGAATCTAGGCTCTTCCAGACTAGCTGAATGAGGTTTTTGAGTACCTCGTTCCAGAGTTAGTGACTGTTAATGTGTCAGTTAGGTGAGCATGTCACTTCATGACCCTAAGCTTTCTAGATTTTACCTTGTTTGGTCTTTTAAAATTCTTCCTGTAGCTGTTCTCCAGTGATTTTTTCTGTTCCTTATGCTGCATCAGTCATATATCAGGTTGTGGCTACTCCCCGGTGGCTTGCAGAGAACAATAACATAGGTGAGAAAATATGCCCACTCATATATTTTGATTGCTTGACTTTTCCCTACATCTCCCTGGAATATACCTCTACCTGTGTGCTTATTTACATATTAATGTGCAAGTATTTGCAGACCCACATATTTAGCAGGACACAGAAACTAGGGAATAATCTGTAGATAGTAGAAGTATATCATTTTGATTTACAGTCTAACATTTAAATGTTTTGAGGTCAGACCTCTGAGCGAAAATAATTCACAACTGGATATACAGCTTCCACAAGCTGTACATTTATTGCCAACAAGTACAACACAGATTGTTTTTTACGTGCCTGCTTTTTATTGCTTTAGATGCTGTTGCAGGATAGTTCACATAAACATTTATATAGGGTTTAGAAAACAGTTGTTAGCGAGGAGGAAGCTTTTTCTGTTTACACAGCCTCTGAACAAAGCCACCGCGCGGAGCTTCCTGTAATTGACATGTGGGCGGGTTTTTTTCAAGTCACTGACTGGAAGAAGTGAGTGTCTGAGATTTATTCCTGACAGGACTTAAATTACTGGTAGCCTGACACATTTGTGAACAATTACTAGACACTGAGGTGTTTAAAGTAATGGGTACTGTTTGCTCGAGGGATGGGGAAGTTTCAAAACCATTAAAACAAAACAATTTTCCATTTGATTAGTAAAAAGCAAATGCATACGTTTATTTTTTCTAAAATGCACACATATATTTGACTTCTTAAATAATTTTTCTCCCCACATGCACATGCTTAAAAATTCCCTTTATTTCCTTAACAGTAAGTTACTATACATTTGTACAAGCATTGGTTAGCTGAGCTTACAGTCAGCTCTGAACTTGACATCTATGGGCTTGCAGTCTCCCAAAGGTGAATCCACTAACGATGTCTTGATTAGAAAAGGATCTTATTGTTCAGTTGTCCGAAATAATAATAATATCTGCTTTTTTGTCCTGCTTTTATTTTTAATTTTGAAAGAAGAAAAGTGAAAGGCCCTAAAATTTACTGCTTTATCCATTTGACCATTAAATACTGCAAACATCTATGGAAAATAAACTCTGCTTAATTCTGTCATTAATCTACACTACATTTATTCATTTATTTGTAACTCTTCAAGGTAAAAGTTATATCTATTTCCAGCATTTGCATTCAGTGTTCATATGCAGAGATTCCTTCCATTCCTCATTACAGAACCTGTGTCTAGGAAACGCACTTCATCCCAGCCCCCAACTTCCTAGTAGCCATTTGAGAGACTTCTGTCACATGAGGAATACGATATTGCCCTGGATTATTAAAGGTTTTTTTAGGAAGCATCCTACATGCACACTGAACTGCATGTACACACTTTTATTCGTCTTCCCTCATTAATCATGATCTGTTGTACAAGTGCTGTCTCTGCAACTTGTGTTACTCTGATGTTCTATGATGAAAGTGAGTAAAGATATTAAAACTACATACATCTACTAAAAGTCAAAATAAAAGATTTAGGTGGTGAACACAAATCAGTATTGAAGAGGAGGCTAGTAAGCCTGCGTCACTGCTGGTCTAGCTACTAGAAGCCAGATGATTGTTCTTCCTGGCTGAGTCAATAAAAATGTTTATACATGTCTTCAGCGCAACGCGGCCACACAGAAAGCTGCAAGAAATGCTTGTAGTAGTAGTAGGTTAGGATGCAAAGCTGAGAGCATTGCTTGCACTACCGTTGATCCAAGCACTCAGATACTCCGTCAGGTTGCCCAAAATCATGACACTGGTTTAGGCATGTTAAGCTTTCACCAAAACAAATTTAAATTTTGTCCCATTTTTTAGTTATTCCTCCAGCCATAAGGGTAAGACACTAAGGAAACAAAAAGGCAAAATGCTTATGTAATCACATTGTTCCCATCAGACGTTCTCCCAGTATTTTACTGGGACTCTTACAATGTAAATGTGAGTTTTTCTCATGGGCAGTTTACTACTTCACAAAATAAGCCTTTTCCATATAGTTACTTAATATTCTTCAGGAATAAAGGTGCATCTGTGTGTTTTGCTAGCCTTCCTGAAAGTGCAGACTTCCAGATTTCAGCAAGCTCACGTATTATCAGAGCAGCTTAATTTGTTGCAAAAACACTGGACTCTCATTGCTGAATGAGAATTCCCATCCCTAAGCAGATTGTTCTTGAGTACTGTTAGAAAATCCCTTTCTTGCCACAGCTTCCTTTTTGACAGCAACTTAGGAGGTGATCTGGGAGCTGGGAACTACCTGGGGTTTTTTGGTTTTGCCATAGTATTGGGAAAATATGAAGACAGATAGTAGATACAGCTTCAGCCTTCATAAATTACTACCTGTCCACTGCTTGCTGTAACACAGGTGTAATCAAGGTAGGGTACATGGGAGATGTATTAATTGCTTAAACTTTTTTCCTGGCCCATCCTGAGACAGAAGTCAAAGGTCCCAGTCTTACATGCTCTCTCCAGGAAAAAGGCAGCATTCAGACTCCAGTGGCCAGTGGGCCAAAATTCTCTTTTAATGCACAATAGCAGTACATACTTGTCTTTTACATTCATGGAAAATAAAGACACTCTGTGTCTTTTTGATGTAATTTCCACAGTGATTTGCACTGGCTTCATTATGGTGAGAGCTCCTGAAAATCTGTCCCATGTGCCCTGTGTATGACACTCTCCACTACCTCAGTCAGATAAACCACTGCTCTTCATTTGAACCTATGTAGAAGGTTCTATAAACCCTACAAAGAGGGAGTTTTTATTCCCTAGTTCTTGGTTTCTGTGTCAGTTCTTGATGCATTGAGTAGTAAAACAATTTGTAGCATGCTGTTAGCACAAAAGAATGAAAAATAATACCAAAAATAAAACATGAAACTGCAATGAATGCATCTATTTTTACACATTGTGTTCTGTCTCAAGGAAATGTAAGAAGCTTCAGCAAAAGAACCCAAAACACTTTCAGGGTATCAAATCACCATAGGGATGGCTTTCTCTTGGTTTTGCAAAATTTATTCTTCTTCTTGCTTATTTGGGGAAAGGAGAAAAAAGAACTGCAGATGTTCCAAACTTTCTATGGTCTTTTACAATTATTCAGGGTGGTGCCTCTTCTGTAGACTAACTGTGTGCTGTTTTGCTCACATATTCATAAATTTTTCTCATTTGTGAGAGTCACTGAATAGAGCATGTGAATTGTTTTACCCAGTAGGTGGTGGAGCAATAATGAAGCATTGTGATTAAGTAGTGTTGGAACATCTTATCTTCCTCACTGAGTGGGAGGCACCATTAGTAGTAAAAGTAATTACCTGTGTAGAACGTGCTGATTGCACTGAGTATCTACTCCACGACACAAAGAATGTCTTCTCAACTTTAAGGACTTTAAGAGATCTCCATTTGCTGCTAATTTCACATTTTAAGCAATAGCGCATAATTCCTTTTGATTTTTCTTTGGTGTCAAAATTACAAATAAACTTTGCAAGAGCTTTTTCTCCTCATCAAAATTCTGTCCTTGTCATTGGTAGCTACAAAAAGAGGGTGATCGAAATACCACACAAAAGAACTAGAACTGTAAAAGCAGGCCACATTCCCAGTGTGGCATCTAGACTTGCTTGCAGCTTGGGGGGTGTCCTGCAGAACGAGACTGTAGTGCCCTGATCTACCCGGAATAGTGTTACTCTATAGAAGGGATGCAGATAATGATTCAGAAACAGGACATCAACACTGAGCACTGAAAGAAGGTCTCAGCTTACAAAAAACTCCTTTAATGGGGGTTATGTGGGAGGCTGTTGCCACTGATGGCATCAGCCGCTTACAGGGTTATTCTCACAGAAGCCAATCTGTAGTATAATACACTCTGTCCTAAGGCCTGCATTTCATAAGCATTCATCCATCTGCCTGACAGTTTCTAGTAACTCGGGGAATAAAATATTAAGATATGATGGAAATAAGCAGTTCTTTCTATCATAGAAAAATGGGTTTATTTTTTATTTCATCTTCAGATTGTACCTCTGGTAGTTTTTGTATCTCATGTAGCTGTGAAAATAAACCTTAGTGCTCACCTCTACACTTTTAAACCCTTTTAGCTACTTTGAAAAACTTATAAAAAGTCCTGGGATCCAAAGAGGCCCGTGACTTTCAGGATAAAAAAGAAAACTAAGAGCATTTGTGGTTTATTTTAGGTCTGATTCAAAGCTTGTTGGAATCACAACAAAGAGATTCTCACTGATTTTTAAGATTAATATCCAGGGTTTGAACATAATGTCTAACATAAATGCAATGTTGCTACTCTCCTGAAAAGTACCTGAGCACACTTGTAATCATGTAAGGGTTAGATGACTGTATTGGGCAACATTTATAGACAGGTAAAGTCAATTAAGATAATTGACAGCAGAGAAAAAGCCTTGTGAAGGGGCTGTATTTTCTCTGTTCTCTGTATTACTTTATATAAGCATTTCCTTTGGTTATTTTGGAAGGATATGAGGTCATAGTGATTGGAGACAGGCAGAAACTTTAATGAAGGTGACACACTGTCATTGCATTGATTGCTTATTTCTCTATCATGTACGATCTCTTCTACCTATAAAACGGCAACATTCGTTTAAGGAATGGTATGGTTTTAGTCAACAGGCTTAACTTCAGATTTTTTTCAGAAGCTTTTGCCAGTTTTTCTGCTACAAATACAGTTTCTAAATGTTGTTTCTAATTTTTTTTTTATAAGTCTCCTGAGAGAACTGTTTTTTTAAATCTCTCTCTGAATTACACCAACATGCTTTTTTTTTAAGATTTTCTTTTTCTTGTATTTTTTGGTTAATCTGTGATACATTTTACTACATACCAATAGGGTCCTGGATAAACTATCTGTGACCATGACTGAAAGTTTGAGGAGCAAGTTTAGGAGTGTGGAAATACTAAATTGCTGGAGTCACAACAGTGGAAATACATTTAAATAATCAGATAAAAAATTAACTAGTGATTTTATGACTTAAGTAAGCCCAGATAATGATTAGCGCCATGTGAAATTTGGCTTCTTTTTTTTTTTCAGAAGTGAATGCAATGTTTTTCTTTGGTATTAGTTTCCATGGGCTTGGTTTATCTGGATTAAAAATAAATGAAAAGTCAAAAAGAATATAATTCTAAATGAGTAAGATCCACCCAGGTCTGTGCAGAACGGTGCAACTGCATGTCTTTTTGTGGTTCTAGTTTGTAAACATAAGGTTGGCTTCAAATGGGCCTGAGCTGATTTTATTCTTACTGGTGTTAAGCAAAATATCTGGAAAATATTTCAACAAAGCAGCCTGGAATTTAGCTGAGACCAAAATCAGGCAATTTTGCATGGTAGATTATATTACTGTAATTGTGAACAGCAATTTAATGATTAAAAAAAATATTGTGAATATCTGTTGTTCATTGCTGGTGTTTACAGGGACTAGCTCCCTTCAAGGACACCAATCAGACAATTTCCATCCCTTAGTATGGCATGCAAATGGTGAACAGAGATTTTACTCATAGTAAGAACATAAGTAGCATAAAAATTTGCACAGTTTAGCATTCTTTTCCTGAATTCTACTAAAATTCAGGAATGCTCCTCTTCTGCATGATACCTTTCAGTATCACTCAGGGATACGTTTGATAGTCCAGTATGCATTCTTATGCTTTAAATCATTATAATATTAAAATACCAAATTAACTGTGCTCCTTAAAGTAAGATTCCAGAATATTTGTGTCTCCAGCTACTAACTGTAAATGAGAACACCTTTATCTTGTAATCAGGTAGTAGATAAATCATTACTAGTGGCAAACTTTTATATTGTGCTGGGATCCCATTGTGCTACAAATAGCACAATCATTGAAACAGGCAATTGCTGATCTGGCTTTCTGATTAATCCAGTAAATTACAGATGTGCATTATACGCAATAAAATTGTAGCTTTTCTGAAATGTGTTCCATAATCTGTATTCAGAAAAATACGTAACGTTTCCACAAATATGCCGGCAGATCCTAGATTTACTTTTTCTTTTAAGATAATCTAAACTGCTGATTGTGAAATTTAACTACAGTAGAAGGTAGTGAAATATGTGCCCTACATGTATCAAACCCAAAATATACTGGTACAGATTGATGGTTTGTGCAGATATTACGCATGTAAGGCTCATGCACACAAGTAATTGGGGAGGTTTGTTCAAGAATTGTTTAGGTCAAAGGAATCTAAAATCTGAGAAGGGTTCTGGAGCAATGCAGACATGCATGTGCCTAGTTAGCACCAACGAAAACATTGCAGTTCTTGTTTTAGGAATAGAATCCAAATTTTGAATCTTGATTCATATCCATTGCTTAGACACAGAGAAATATAACTCCAAGCAAAAACTTACACAGGAGGGAGAGAAAAATGAAATGTGATGCTTTGGTCCAAGTGAGTTTGTTTAAGAAAGAAAAATTGAAAAAGCATTTTTGGCAGTTAAAGTGTTTTGTGGGTTTACAGTCCTTTTTGGAATATGCAAGTATGTCACAATCAATATTGTTCTTGATAAAACTGAACCACAGACAACCTTTTTAAAAAAGAAGCAGACCCTGATGCCTGGACCAAGTAATGAAATTTGCAAAGGAAAATTCATAATATGTGATGGAAAAAAGACGCTTACACCTGATGTTAGTTAGTGGGGGAAATATTGGACAGAAATTGTTACCATGATGGGAAATTAAATTACTTTAAACAGTATTTGAACATGAAGGGAACAGAAACTTGATTAGGGAAATAATTTCAGATATTCTTTTAATTCTTTCTAAGTCCAAAAAGCTCTCCCAAAAATCCCTAGAACCAATCAGCCACAAACTGCTACAGCTATAAGGAGACACTGTGGTCAAGTGACTAGTATGCAGATGATCTCCCTCTAACTCCTGGCTTTTCCATGGCTTTCAGCACCTCATCCAGGGCCAGTCTCCAAGGCTTTCATTTACACTGAGAAGTATTATCTCTTGAGTAATCCAGCTGAATCTGATTGCAGCCTAATGTACTTTTCCACATGACCAATGGCCTCTTGATCAGATGAATATGCTTTCCATACAATGAACTAAGGGTATTTCCACCCTGTTCTCCTTTGGTGTCTTCCTTTGTAAACTGTTGGGGATAAATGCTATGAAGTTGTGTTTGTAGAGCATTTGGGGACATGAAGTGGAGGGAAGGAAGAGAGAAGGCCAACTGAATTTCACAGCTTTGTTCGATTTCTGGTATCTTTAAGTCTAGTTTCTAACATTCCCCCAGTAATGCATTCAGACAGAGAAGAGTCCTGCAGGGCAAGAGGCACCTCTTTGGCAGGGACCTACCTACAGATTCTCAGATGTATTGAGGCACTGACTGCAGTGAGAATTAAGCACTTAAACAGGGACAGGAGCTGCAGCTGCCCAAAGTCATAGAAGAAACCTGTAGCTAACGAAGTCTCCTCCAGTCCAAACATTCCCCTGCCTGCTGAATCATCTCTGAGTTTTCATAGGAGCTGCCCCTGTTAGTCCAGTCACAGCAGAGGGGATGCACCCATGAAAACATCAGGGTGTTTAGGGAGAAAGGGGAGAACTACCTGGGCAGAACTATGGCCAGCTTGCTGAATTTAGCACCCCATCTCTTACATAGTGTTAATATGGAGATCAGAGTCAATAAAACACATGGAGGCAAAATGTATGATCCCAATTTACATTAAGGAACTTAAAAGTTGTGAAATATGTGAAGAACAAACTGTTGTGAGAAAATAAGTGCCAGCCTTCCTGCAAATTTTATATCTGATTCTGCAAGCATGGGAAGTCTTCAGCACTGTTCCTGACTTGGCTGCCAGTTTATGTGGGAGGGGAAACAGCCATTTTGCTCAAGGGAAATATTTTTTAAAAGTTCCATGATGAGAACGGGTTTTGTTTGTTTGTTTATTTTTGTTTTCTGCATGAAATGAGTTTTGCAGTTTAAAATAATGGCCCAAAGGCTGAATTCTGACTCCATCGGCTTCAGCTGAGATGTTACATGTGTGCTTCTGTGTTGAGATTTTGGCAAGTTAGCTTTGTCTGCATACAGATATATATACACACACATACACTTTGTCTGTGTGTGTGAATAAATATACACAATTCTAAGCTTTCATCTGGACTGCATTTTTGAAGAAAGTGTATTTCAGACAATGCATTGTTCCAGTTTTATGGATTGCAATGATAAAGCACAAAAACCCACAAATTATAATGGAGGAACACAAATCTTCCAGGCCCTGTCCCAGCCCCTGCCTCTCATGAAGTGGCATGTTTGTTTCTTAAACAGGGGGACAGATTTTTTAAAAAAACAACTGGCCACACAGCATTTTCCACGTAGGAGGCTCAGGAGTGAGTGGATTTCAGGCAGGTTTAGCCAGCATTAAGGGAACAAAATGAAGCAGGAAGTTCTTCAGATGTGCTTTACTGGGGTCCCACCTTCTGGGAACAGGAGGAGTTTGGGAGTTTCTTCTGAAAATCTGCCTTTTTCACGTAGTTGTTGGATTGGAAGCTGAAGCTTTGAAAATCTGGCCTGGGAGGCCTATTTTTAAAATATGATTTCTGCTTTTTCAAACACAATTTTGTGATCCCAGCTAATTAGGAGAACAGCCATGTGGTTAGACATCTGAGTGCTAGTCTTATTGCTTGTAACAATGACCATGTTAGAAAATCTGGTCCGATGTGGTTTTGTTGTTATTTTGTTTTTTTGCTTTCAGAATAGACTGGAATCTATTTTTCAGGCTGTGTTGGACTCCATTTCTGATGTTATAACAAATAAAGTTGCTGTTCAGTAAGACTGTTGCTGATGGACTTGAATAAAATTTCAATTGAAGTGACATCTTTTATTTTCAAATGTCAGTTTCTCCGTTCTGTATTCTACATGTGCTTTCAGACCACTGTTACAGGAAAACTACTGCATGACTCTTCTTTGATTTACCATTCAGTCATCCAAAATCAGAAATACAAAAAAGATTTAAGTATCAATTGAAATTAAAATTTAGGTTTCAAAAGGAGTGTTAGTCAACTTTGCAGACTGAAAGCTTACTTACAGTTGAGTATATCATACTAATAAAATTTTAGGTTTATATTACAAAGTGACTTTAAGAGACCCCAAGTAAGAGAGTGAAATTAAGTACGTTATGAGAAATTGTGCCCTCATTTGACCTCTTTGGAACAGGAAAAGAGTACTCAAGGGCAAAATTTGTTCTGTTTTGTAAAGTTTGGCTAGCAATTTGAAGGAGAAATTACTCCATCTAACTAGCTGATATTGCACCAAGTACTGCAGAGCTTGATCGCCAAACACAGATACATCTGATACGTGTGTGTAGGTTTCATGGTGGTTATTCAGAGAATTAGAGCTGACGCCACATTCAGGAAAGAGTATAGGCATAAAATATCTCAAAATGTAGCTGCAAAACTTGCATGCCAACATTACGAAGGAAATATTACAGCTTTTCTGTGGTGCTGATTTCTCACAGAAAGCCGCTGATTACAAGCACAGAGCAACTATGGGGTTTTTTTACTTCGTTCTTACTAATTGTTCATGATCTCCCAGGATATTAGAGCCTGAACCTGTTTATGTCACAAGCCTGCTTGTCCCCCAGGTACAACCGTAAAAACAAAACATAACCCAAGAGGTTTGTATCAGGATTACAGAAAAAATGAATAACATTCCCTAGTAGAAGGTAGGTCTTCTATTTCAACAGCTGCTTTTATATTACCATGTTATTAATTCTATACTACACCCTTGCTAAAAATGTCAATAGCAGTTGCTCTGTACCATCACTGTGCTGCAATTTCCTCCCTATCATAGTTATTACTTGTGATATAACAGCATTCAGTTGGGATTAAGACCTCATTGTGCTAGGCACAGTATAAATACATAACAAGATACAGTCTCTGTCACGAGGAGTTTACAGATTGTCACCAGCCCTGAATAGGAGCAGATTCCTCACTCAAGTCAAAGGCACTCTGTGTGGGCATAACAGCCTGTCTTCATTTTAAATAATACAGGATAGCAAGAAGCAGAAAGAGAGAGTAACCGATGACTGAAGGCGAGAAGCAGCAATGGGCAGATGTGTTGTGGTTTTAGGAGCCGATTCAACCACTACTGAAAATAAAATACTTGGTGATTTCAGTGTAGGAGAAGCCTAAACTGAGTAATCCTGTGTGCAGGTGGTTGGTATCAGGATGTTTAAATGAATGCAGTATAACACGAGAGCTCCACAAGGCTGGTTGTTGGCTTCTTTTGGGTGGCGGGAGGTTAGGAAGGATTATGCGAATGTGTCTGTGGGGAGGATGGAGATGGGAAACAAATCCTTGTGGTGGCTGGTGGGATATGGATGTGGAGGCTACTATTACTGCTGATTTCTATTTGAGGTAATTTTTATTTAGGATATTACTAATATCCTGTTTAGTGTGAAGACAGCTGATTACTAAAGTCCTGCACTGCATAAAGCATATAATGCTGGGGAAAATGAATTTTCGCTTGGTTACACAGAGTCTTGTTTTGACACACTTAGCAGTCTTCCATCTCCATTGAAATCAGTAAAAACTTTTCCCTTCATTATTCTCTTCATTACGTGCCAGAGAGCCAAGGGTCTGATTCAGAGTATTTGAAAGTAAATGAGAAACTTGGTTTATATTCTGGACCTCATTTAAGGTTAATGAGGAGTGTAGCCCATCTGCATTCAGCTGCTTTTCTTGTGTCCCCTTGCACTGACAAGGCAAAAGTTGTTCTCACTCTTTCCAGGGCACACTTCCTCTGACTGTGGTGTTTAATTCTAGGGATTTCATTGCAGTTGGCTATTATATAAGAAAACACCAAAAAGTGAAAGAAGCAGATGTTTTCTGAATCTTCTACCCATATCTAGAATCACTGTAATAATTCTTGCCATATTCATCTGGCTGGACCCATTCATCTCAATGCCATTCTCACTCCAGCTTTGCAAGCATCCATGCTGACAACGTGGCTTGAACATCTGTATCAAGAATGTCAGGAAAACAGGTGTCAAAATTTTTTCAGAAAACAAAAACTGAGTCCCCTGTGGCTTCTCCAGACTTCCTAGAGTAGAGCAGACCTACGGTGCTTTGCATCTTTGCTTTCTGTAGCGCAGCGATGGCTCCCTGCTGGAAATCATCTGGATTTTAACCAGTAAAAGAGAGTAAGAGGGGCAACAGGGCAGATGTTCTTCCTCTGCTTTCCAGTGAGGACCCTTCAGGGTGGGAGTGTGTAAAGGGTGTATTATTTTTTTCTTACCTTTACTTTTGCTGTGGTGACATTGACCTATGTTAACTCAAATCAAACACCTATTGAAGTAGGCACTAAATATATAGGTAGTAAACCAGGCACTCCCAATCATAAAAGAGTATATGATCTAAAAAGACAAAGAAAAAAATTAAGAATGACACCCATTTTACAGATGGGGGACCGAAGCTGAGATTGAGCAACTTGCTTAAAGTTTCACAGAGAATAAATATACCATGCTGGGACAGAGATAAGGCTTATAGTGCTTCTGCCCTGAGTATTACATCTCCACTGTGCATTTCTCCCCAGCATATTGCCTTATACCAAAACCTCCCTTTTTTTCTAGCACCAGAGTCCTATCTGTGTGCTTGGGATTCCAGCATGTTATAGATGTCTTTTCTCACAACTCAGGATCACTTCTCAAAAAAAAAATGAAGCCTTCAAGATTAAATCCAGCACAGGATTTAGGTACTTAAAGTAGGATTTAAGCAGTATTTTGATACTTAAATGCGAAGTTGAGACCAGTGAGATGCTGCCAAGATACTGCATTATCCCTGGAAATGCATGTGCTCATTTGGTTACTCAGTTTATGATCTGAAAATGTCTTAGGAGGCTGAAATTTTTATTTCAAAACATTTAGCGAATGTTTTGCTTGACAGGATTGAATATTTCTGTCCCAACCACCTTCATAAACATGGGTGGGATTCACAAACTGACCTGTGGGTCTTCATCTGGTCAGCTTTCCCAGGGCATGTGTATATACCCTGACATTCCCTGACTGGGCTTACTGCAAAACCCAGCAGAATGACCACTTCCCTTTAAAACTTGGCACCCATGAGAAATGGTTATCATACCATTTCATCCCCTCCCAGGGTCCAGGATATCAGAGTTCCAGTGTTACAAACCCATGTCTTCTGCTTTTGAGAAGAGCACTCTAACCAGCAGGTTTTCAGCCTCTTGGAGGCCCACGAGAAGATAGTCTCTACCAGCTGAAGCTATGCAGCTAGGAAGAAAATATTTAGATTAATTGATGCAGCAGAAAAGGGAAAAAGAACACTAAAATAGGAAGATGCCTTTGTCACCTAGTGGTGACAATTTACTGATGAGGATGAATTATGGATGCTGACCTGGCTCCCAGGACTGTTCCTAAATTTTATCTTGTGACTTCAGAAAAGGAGCCTGTAAAGTTCTGAGAGCAGAGACCAGAAGCAGGACTGTTCCCCTTCTGTGTCCCTCAGGTCCAGTTAATTTTGCATTATTCTGTGTGCAGCAAAACAGCTTTTACAGAGAAGCCCACCACTCCAAACCCAAAGCACCTGACAGAGTTGTTTGAGGCATCCGTAGTAGATGAGAGTTTAACTCCCAAAGGCAGAGAGAGAAATGAACAGGCTTGAGTCTCTCCTGTCCTGGGTGAATGTGCTAACTGCTAGGCTGCTACCAGAAAGTTAATGTTTCTGTCCCACTGGCTGCAATTTTCAGAGTACTGAGCCTTTTCCCTGAAAGAGACAGAAGTTACTCCTTTCAGGAATAGCTTCCAGACTGGATGTTGGCTGGGGGGAGACACCACCCTGCAGCCCAAAGTGAGGTGCATGGAAGACAAGACTAAAGAGTCAGCCCTGGCCTGGAGCCTTTTTGAGGGCTCGTCCTAGGCAGCTGCTTGCAGCACCTTTGACTCCAGCCTGCTTCAGGGGAGCACACCTTAACTGATCTGGATGCCGTTCTGATAGACTCCTCGCACAGCGCACGGGGGGCCTCGGCTCCACTCGCAGATGTCTAGATCCCGCTTCAGGAGCGGGCTGGGTCCTCCACCGAAGTGGGCTGCCAGCATCTTGGCGTCCGCCAGCACTTCCCCCTGCAGGCACCGTCGGTGGGCCGGGAGGTGTCGGAGAATTGTAGTTAAAGGGGTGGAAGCAGAGGTACGTATCTCTTCCTGTCTTGTTTTCAGTACTTTGACGTAATGTGAAGCATTTTGCCAGTTGCGGTTTTCTGAGAACAGATTGGTAAACTCTGACTTGTTGCATCAGCCTGACAGCTGACTTCCCACACAGTTCAGTGTCTGCAGCGCTCCGCTGGGGCCAAAGCTGAGCAGTGATTCATCCGCTCAAACAGGTCCAGCACACCAACAGTCTATTAGTTGTTGTAATAATGCTGAGGATGGGTGGGAGGTAGTTTAACGCCCTTTGGACTCACTTTAAAATATCTCTTTGTCCTCTCTGTTGCTGGGAAGTCAAAAGAATATGCTTTGTTTGAAATTTTCCAGGAAAAAAGTTTCAGAATACCAAAGCTTCAAATAGAAGCTGATGGCTCCAGTCTGGGCACAGACAATTGAGTTTGAGGGAATTTATAGCAAGCCTATCCTTAATGTGTCCCAGGAATGACTTGATTTGCTTGTTCTATTCCCTAGCAGAAGAAACTGTGGGGATACAAATTTAATACAGTCTAGGAGCTTGTGTTACAGTTTACTGTGTCCTTGGACAGCTGTAAATCCTCCTCTGATGTATTTGCTTAATATTTAGGCTTAACATGTTTTAACCACAAATCAGGCTACAATAATGAACCCGGAATCCGTCCAACCCTTATCCCAGAGTCCCCACAAACAGCTCCAGTCCCAGAGGTGAAAAGATGGTGATCTACCTGTGAATATCCCGAATCCCCCCCTCATTTTGTTACATGTGCTGAGAATAACAAGACACAATAAATCTGGAGCCTGATCCTCAGCTAAGACAAAGATTTACATTCTCCTGTGCTGATTTACACCACTGGAGGAGCTGATTCCACCATGAACAAATATAGTGTTTTAATCTACCAATCGATCCACAGCTCAGCTAATGAAACTTTGCAGCTCTTAAAATGTCCTGGCTCCAACTTGAATGTCTCTTGCATCTGGGTTTTCTCTCATCAGCACTTCAGGGCTGGTACTGCATTAAAAACTGCACACACAACTACAGTTAAGCTTTTCAATAATGAAGTCACTTTATTTATTGAGAAATTTCATCACAGGATACATGATTCTTGGCAGGGCAACTCCTGAGCAGGAAGCCTGCAGTTACAAAGGTATGCATAAACGTGTATAAGGGCATATTGTTTGCCTTCTTTTTATTACAGGAAGGATATGGTTTAGTTGTGTTTTTGATGAGTTTTATTTAATTGTACACCGGGATTTTCCTAGATTTTAAGTTAAAACTTTACAAATACTTTTACCCCTCCTGTTACATAGATGTGGGTAGAAGCTTGCTCTGTGTTTTCCACTGGTGCTTTGCAGACACTACACACAGGTCTTCATCCCTTGGGCATACCTTCCTGGCCAGCAGAGCTGGCATAGACATTGAGTGGGCATGAAGACTTCAGATAATTGCTGGGGTTAATAGACACTGGTCTAAGATATGCATAAGAAGGATTCTGGTAAATGGATATTATTCCTTTTTAAATTTTAGTCTGTAATCTTAGGGTTGTATTAAAAAAAAACAAAAAGAACAACCTTACAAATAAATCCACTGACAAAAGGAACTAGCTAAAGACATTGATGATTTCTGCTTCCTATGGCTATTTGATTGCCTAATTACAGTCATTTTGAACTGATTGCATGCTCTTTTAATTTATTTCACAGCATTTGGCTGTAAGGAAGGACCTAATGCAGGGGTTTTTTTACAGAGGAGAGTAGGTCTTCCTGGAAACAAATGTTCAGTCCTTTCTAATTGAGGACCTCTCTGCTTAGAAGACAGAAATGGACTTAAAGCAAAAGCCTGTTTTACCTGTCAGGTAGAAAACTGAAGGTTTTGAGTAAAAGAAAGTCTGGAAGCTTCTCTGGTTGGGCTGAGCACTTATCGAAGCCCTGGCTAAGAAGCCCAACTGTTGTTACCTCTGGCTGACTCCCAGCCTCCCAGGTTAGGAACTGTGATGGGGTCTTGCTCCAGAGAGTATCAGTCTCCCCATGCCAGCTCTCTGCTTCTACTCCAACCTGTGATGAACTCAAGAGATATAGAAATGTGATTAAAAAGAAGCAAGCTGGCTGGTTTTGAACCTCAAGAAACATTTAGTCCAGCCCCACTTTGAATTGGGGGTCAAGGCTGCATGTAGTTGTTTTAGGCGAGCCAGCTCTTTCCTTGTTCCTCATATGGTTGTTTCTCTGGGGTGCTGTTAAAAGCCAGACTCCTCCTTCTGAAATGTTATTTGCAACTATAACTACTGACTTCCTTAGTGGCTTTCTTAATTGCTTTCTACTGAATCATCTTTGTTAATCCACTGTTACATGATACAAAAATGGAACCCAAATGTTTGTTGTCAATTTTCTTTTAGGACATAAAGTTTCAGACAGTTTTACTATTGACTTCTCTGCATTACGGCTCTCACTGTTTTAGGCCATCAAGGCAAAACACTTGTACTGTAACAAAGAAACAAAACTGTTCTTATAAGCATTGTGTATTCTGAGAAAAATGCTGCTATCAATCCAAAATACAATTAGAATTACTTTACCAGGTTATGTCAGGTTGTGAAAACTATCAGTAGAGGAAAAGAAAAATAAATAAGTCTGCTGTGTTTTGCTAACTCTCCGGTTCTGGGCATTTAGTCAGGCTGGATTGATGGTGAAGGCTACAGTTTGTTATCAGTGGTT
This sequence comes from Sagittarius serpentarius, assembly GCA_034782735.1. Taxonomy (NCBI): domain Eukaryota; kingdom Metazoa; phylum Chordata; class Aves; order Accipitriformes; family Sagittariidae; genus Sagittarius; species Sagittarius serpentarius. The sequence continues at coordinate 24,466,183 of JAVKLA010000010.1, forward strand.
TCACTGATGCTTGTGAATGGTGCCTCTCATTGCTAGACTAGCACTTAGGATGATTCAAATCAATCTCAGGGGGATAAAATGTACACAAAACAACTGCTACAAACAAGTCAACCAATACCAAGAGTTAAAATTCAGGAAGTTGACTCCATATATATTTTCAAGGTGTTTAAGTGCTTATTTTGACTGCATAATTACCACAAAATTTTCAGACAAATGCTTGCAAAGTCTCTCAGATGCACAAGGAAAGCTGTGATTAGATATGTAGTCATTGGTGCAGAATTTGTGGCAGATGCCTGTAATGTTTTTAAGATCCATATTACTGTGACTCCTGGGGCTTCAATTCTGCAGAGGGCTGTGCTGGGCTGGGTGTTGTATAAACACGAACAAAAACAGTGCCCGTGTCTCCTCAAGTTTCCAACCAAATAGACAGTAGTTATTGAACTCTGCGAATACCAATACAGCATTAATTTCACTTACAAATGGTCCAGCTGTTAATGTCACACAAATGCTTGCTCAGTCATTTCTTTTAAGATGAGTTCTGCCTGAAATGGTTTTGCTAAAAAGAGCACAGAAGTCTTTTTGCTCCAATAAATTAACTATAATGGGGGCTGATTCTGAAAAGCCTTGCACAACGAATAGCTTTGCTGATAAGAATAGCTTCATTAAGGAAACTACTTTTCCTCAAGAAGTGTTTGCAGAATTGGGCCCGATGATAGCAATAAAAATTGTTTCTGCACAATTATTTTAAGAGCATTTATATTGTTTACTCTAACAAAGAGACTCTGATGATAGTGACCTTTGAGCTTTGGTTTTAGAAGTTATGTGACTAATCCCGTTTTTACAGATGGCTTTTTTTTATGTTCATCACAAACTTCAAGGGAATTCTTGAATGAGACAGGATTTGAGCCTAAGCTTCCCAAGTTTCAGCTTTGGCCTTGTACCAGTAATTATATAAAGCAAATTGATTTTATAAGCTTAAACTGTCATGTTAGTGAAAACTTTGTGCAAGGAACTTCGATTTTATTGGGTCTCACCAACAGTGACGCTTACCTTGCTCAAAAAGGCTGAAATGCTGGAAGTTAGTTAAAACCCCCACAAGAATCAGTAACAGCAACAAAATCCTGAAACTTTATTGCCCTGACAGGGACCTTCTGAAGTGCAAAAGACTAAGTCCTGCTTTGGAACCCATCTGGACCATGATTAGGGGAGCTCCTCTGTAGTGCCATATTTACTAGTCTAAAGCATGTGTTGTTAATTCAGTGTGTCTTAAGTCACAGCCTCACATCTATAAAGTTTAAGCTCAGCAGGAAAACATGAAAAAGCACTCTTATATTAATCAGCAGTGCCAGAAATAAACCTGGATATCAGGAATTTAAACCTCATACTGCTCAGATGAATGTTGCAGCCTACAACATACAGCACAGCTGTGTATTTCCTCTCTGTGAAGGATAGATGTTTAAAAAAAGGAGAAGAATAAAGAAATGTATTTACTTAAAACACTTATCCTTGTAAGAGCGCTACATAAAATGTACATAAAAAGGTATTTTTCTCCCACAATTTAGGCAAACAGAATTTTTAGTTAGATATTATCACCTGGAGAGAGCCCAATAATAAGTAATTTAGTCTGGAGAGGGGTTTTGTACATTTCTGATTAATATTTACAATAGGCTTTGTGTATTTTTGCTCTAACGCTAATGAGGCAGCAGATCAAGTTTAACAAAAAGGACACTGTAGATTGAAATATGGTATTGTGCCCATCAAAGTCTGCCTCCTCTCTGCTTGGCTTGTGATGAATACCGTTCTTTAATAGCAGGCTGGTGTTCGTGAAAAACTTATTACAGAGCCTAAGAGAGAAGCCAAGAATGAAGGAATGCCTGACTGGCAGCAATCAATCACTCCCTTTTAAAGATGAACTGATCCTTCTTTTTTTAAAGTAACACTTCATAAAAAGGTCTCAAACATAAATATGCAAAGCATTAGAGCAATTACATTCTGCGTGATCCCTGCAGTATTTCTGGTACATAGCTTGACTTTAGTGTGGTGTATATAATGAATGCAGTAAAATGGCAAATCTCTCTAAAAGACGACTGATATTTAGAGGAAAGTTCTTGCTGAAGAGTGTTAATTATCTGGAGCAGTAAAGTGAGATTATTTAGATTACTTTCAACAACATGTCTGCATATAGGCTTTATTTTATTGAAGCCTTTTTTTCTTTTTTTGATAAATGAATTTGATATATTAAAAAAAAAGGCAAATACATATAATCTATATACAGATACCAAAAGTGGACAAGGGACTGATATATTTAATGGCCATCACATACAAATGTGTTCATCTTTACATGCCTGATTTGCATATGCACTTTCTGTAACTGTGATTTTACATGCAAATTAAGTATGCAAACATACACAGCTTTAAAAGAAGTTGAGTTCTTTATATGTAGTGCAGAAATATTGATCTTCCTTTAACATGTATTTCTTTGGTTCTGACTCCCCAACTAGCAAGTTGCAGACCCTTATTCGCTATTTAACAACCAAATCCCCAGGACAAAACGTACCACTTTTAATGCAATATTAAAGGAGCGCTGGAAACAGAAACTGATGTAGAAGAAAATATTTTTTTTTCCAATCACCACAAAAACTTTGCTCTACACAGCAAAAGCTTGGAGCTAATTTAAGAGGTGCAGCCCAGATATTGCATCCAGGTACTAGGAATTTTTAATGACTTGTTATTTTTACCCTGTTTAGAGAATACACTTTCTGTTCCTAAGGGTCTGTTACTCTTTTTAAAAACAATGCTAAGAATGACTGGACAGTTGCTGTCAAATGTTATGGATGGTAAACTATAAAATGTTAATGAACTAGTAACTGTAGAATCTAATACTAGATGCAAACAGAGTTGTTTTAATATGGCGTGGTTGAAAAGCATGAGCACTGAAACAGCAAAATGTCAGTAGTGAAATACCTGGTGGGTATCTGAGACCTCCAGTGGGTTTAGACTCTGTGTAAACACTGTCAGGAGAGGAGAATCAGCTCGGGTTTGTGGAGTTCAGTGAAAGTCAGAAATATTTTCTTCCTTTCAGAATAGGAAAATGACATTTGGTGAAAACGGAGGTTCTTTCCCCCAGCAGAGACAGTGTGGGTTACTCATAAAAGCATAATGGCTTTCATTCAGAGGTGCCATATGGCTGCTTATAAGATTTCTGCACAGCACTTGCTGTAGCAGTAACTAAACAAATGGCACTATAGTACAATATAATACCTGTCAAGAGCAGTGATAAAGAATGTTTTATTTCTCTGCTCTCTGTCCTCTTTTCTTCCTTCTTCCTTGGAAGCTGCTGCCTGTGTGAGGCAGCACCCACTAGATGGTACTGCCAGGCTTCCCCGAGCTGTCGCTTCTCCTCAGCCTCCCAGGCCAGTCAGGCACCGCCAAGTGCCCCGGGGCAGCGGTCCCCATCGCCTTCCCAAAGGAGGGATTGCGATGGGCAGAGACAGCTGGACAGATGTGGCAGGCATGTTCTTCCCACAGCACTGGCGCCTGCACCAGCAATGGAGGAGTCTGGGGGACAAAGTGCTCATTATTTACTCTTTTTAAGCCTTAAAATAAAGCCCAGATCTCCAAGTGGTGCTCAACACGGTGGTGACACCTATGGAGAGAGATCCACGATGGCCCTGAGCCCAGACCGTGGGATTAGGGCCTTTAGTCCGCCCTAGCTGAGCTGCTGAGAGCCCTGTCACCGTACAGGGAGCAGAGGGGATTCAGCACCTCTGAAAAGCAGGGGCAGACATCTCGGTGTCTCTCACCTCCTCTCTGGAAAATGTTTATTATCTTTCCTTTTTGAGGTTAAATGTGTGTGTCAGATGCTAAGTTCCTTCAGTAAGATGCCGCTATAAAATACCAGCAAACAAATATTTTTAACTTGCATTAACTGCTGTCTCCTTGAACTCTCTGAGCTGGTAAGCAATGGGCCTTGTTTGAATGTCTTAATTTTGGTAAAAGATGGCTCCACCTGCTTCACATGAGCAGAGGGATGGAAAATACTGCAATCTCTGATCACCAGATAGCCTTCACATGTTGTTTACAAAATAACACATCTTCTCTCTGCCTGTGTTTTTCCCTGTAGGATCAATGCAGGCTTATACTGGCTCTGAAATATATTGGCTCCCTGATCGGCACCCTAACACATACGCTCTATCATCTTCTCCTTAGGAATCACACTCTAGGGAAATTTGGTTTAAACCTTTCCTGATTAAAAGCCAGCAATGACCACATATGTAGTAAATGTGGTTTCTTGTATGTGCTTGTCTCATTTCTTAGAGTACTTCCTTCACACAGTCTGAATTCAAGATTTTGCATGATGTATTTCTCAGTCCTTCCGTCCATCTGTCCAGATAGGCAGCTTGTTTGATGAGTTAACCATTCCGAACGTTTTAATATTTATGTGACTCTTGTGCAGCTCAGCAGTTGCTTTATGTGGGATTGCATATTTGATAAGATCACAGATTCACTCTGTGCCGAAGCTGAAGTCCTACTGAGGTCTGACTGTACTTCAGATGTCAAAAAAATATGAATAGGTGGTCTTAATGTTCTCCTCTGGTGTTATATCTGTCTATAGAGAATATAGCTTACAGCAGATTAGAAGCAATAGAGGACTTGACATATACTGAGAGAGCAGTAAGAATGATGCTTGTTGACATTATCGGCTAAACCTGTAGGGGAATTTTCTTTTTTTCTCTCATTCTTTCTTCCACTCTTTCTTTCTGTGAAATTTGCTTATTTGTTCCTGTATGCCGTGCTCTTTCTACATCAAGTTCCACTTTCTCTATCTAAAATACTTTTGTCGATCTAAGCATTTTCAACACACTTACCTATCTATGCAAGTCCTTGTTTGGTACTCATTGCTGTTCTACCCAAATGGCTGCCTATCTCTCTGTTGTTTAAAGAATATTTATTTGCAAACAGACTGTGTAACACTAAATCATGCTTATTCTGCCTAGTTAGGAATTCATTGAACTAGACTGCCTGTATTTCTGCACACCGACATACTGCGTTCCCTCTGCACTTCCGACTTCATGTGTAAAAAGGTTTGCAGCAAATGCAATTGTGTACTGAATAGATTTGTGCTTATGTCCACTTCATACTGCTTTGGGGATGCACCCGTATGTGTAAGTAGTCTGTGATGCTATGCATTTGGCATGAAAAGATGAATTCATCTCTTAAGCAAAAGAAAAAAAAATCCCGATTTTCAATCTTTTCTAGTAGTGTCATAAATAAAGCAATCCTCATGAAAGATGGATTACCGTTGAATGAGTCATGGAAATTCCTACCAAAGTTTTGTCAAATCTGAATATGCAGTGGACTGAGGGAGAAGGAGAGGATATTACTGCTGACATGTAATATCTTGATCCTATCTCATTCTTGTTGTTAGGAACAATTTCTGTGGTTAGATGCCCACAACAGAGCTTGCAGACTTGTGGATTTCATAACTACCATTGGGAAATTGCATCCTAGCATCAGGATACGGCTCTCCATAGCACACGCTGACCTGAGTATTGAGAATGTCACCTGAGTCCTGTTAAGACCAGTTTATAAATGTTTATTCAGAGCCTGGCTCCAGAGATGGTATTACAAATGTGCAGCGGGTGGAATATTACTTCCTTGTCAGCTTTAGATTTAAAAAATACAGCACGAGACATACAAAAACCTGGTATGAAACCTGCTCATCGGTGCTGGTGCGTTCAGAACAATTTACATCAGGAGGTGTCAATAGCCCATATTGGACAGTAGTTCTATACTGTCCCTAATTCACGGCATGTTAAATACAAAATGGATTCGTTATTTGGGCTCACAGGCATAGACAAGCCCTGTGGTTCCTTCTCTATCTGTGGTACAGTCTGGTTCTCAGCTCTGCCCCTCAGGGTCTCCGTAAGAACTGACTCTGAGCTGGTTGTGAAAGAGACTGCAGGCTACACTGCATTGTCATTGGACTCGTGCTGAACTGTAACCAGTGCTGTATGTCTTGGCTGAATTTCAACACCGTGTGTTGTTGGAATTCATGGGCAACATACCAAGATGATGTGAGGACCCAGAAGACGAATTTGCTAATATGCAATCACAGGACATAGACACTGCTTTGTATTAGTACAGTATGAATACATATTCAACCCTCCCCCAGCTGTTAGTATACAAGAGCGACCAAGAGGCTGATTTTCCAGTGTGGAGGCTTTAACTAGATTTGAAAAGAAAGGACCATAATGCAGGGCTACAGAGTTTCTGTTTTTCTGCACTTGATACATCGATAGGTCACTGGAGAAGAAAATCTGGGACAGTTTCAAAGATGCCACTCTGAAGTAGATGGCAGATGTGGAGTATCGTGCCATTTCAGCTTGTGCACAATATGGCACAGGCTGGAAAAGAGGAGATACAAATATGAGGCCATATTTGATGTGCCATCATCTCAAAGGTTTGTTCCTTTATCTGAGGAGGGAACTGTAATCCTGTGGAAGCACTAAAGGAAATCTAAATTGTGAAGAGTTGTTGGCATTCTGTAAAGTAGGAGTATGCCTAACATGCCATAACAAGAAAAGGTAATGCAGAACTGTAATTAACACGATGTTATTTTTAATTCACAAAAATACTGTTTATAGAGCTGCAGTGAAAGAATCTGACTCTTAATGAAGATTGATTGCAAGTCAGACTTTGCCTTTTGTTCTGCAGATTTTTGTGCACTACCAGAAGAAAGTGAGCTGGGAGTGAGATCATTTGTTTGTAGCATAGAGTCCCTTGAGTATCTTCTCCTCTTTCATCACAGCCAGGGGGACTTCTGCTTCACCCAGCTCAGGTGCTGCAGCACAAAGGGATCATAAGGCTTTCTCCCTTTTCTCCCTGCATATGACCTGCTCCTCCCGACCTCTCAGCAGTTTCTGCTCCAAATAACAGAAGCCCTGTTTACTGTAGTGCAGTAGGTAATAGCATTTGCATGACTACTGCCCCCAATCAGCTTGATTGAGCTCCAGTTATGAGGTCTTCTGCATAGCGTAGCACAGATCAATAGGGCTTAGTAGGTTAGTCTATCTGAAGAGAGCACATTTTTTGGCACGGGACATTTCCAAAGGACTACACAGCCTCTAGGGAGAAGTGAAGAGGCTCCCACATTTCTGCCAGGTCACACCATCCACATCAGCATACTCAGGTCTATACCAGGCCACAGATTTTGCAGTGCTTTATGTGTTGCACTTTTTGCTGGAGGTTACACAAAGGTATTTTGGAGATCTGAGAGCAAAGGCCAGTGTGGGAAAAGTGAGCCTGCAGAGCATTTTGTAGACAGCAAATGACCAGGGGTCCTCATAGCTCCCTTTTCTTCCTTGCCAAATGGCTCTGGGTGGGATGAGCAGCCCTGTCTTGCAGCCTTGCAGCCTTACATCCTTCCTCCTATGGGCCACATCTTTGCTGACCACCACAGTGATTAAGAGGTAGTCTCATGGAGCCACTCCATCTGCTTCAGGTCCACTTTGCTTCCCCAGCCTGTTTTGACTACAAGTTAATGAGGGATCATACAATCAGCTCAGCAGAAATTGTACAGGGGTGCCCTTGCAGTAGCAACTTAAAGAAGAAACTCATTGAAGCAGGAAGAAGTCTTGCTCAGTTAAGCAGTAAGAGAAAAAACACATTTTACCATAAAAGGTATGCAACACAAAAGTTAAGCTACCCTTCATGTGTCTGACAAAGAAACTGAATATATTTCTGTCAATTCTTGTTTGAAGTATTTCCAAGAAATTCCCTACACCCTTGTACTGCCATAAATAAGTGTAGAAATACCGTCCATTATATGAAGTACCATGCAAGAGTCCCTTCCCAGGTTTTGTAAAGCCATGTTCTAATCACACCACGACAGTTTTCATTTCTCGACTGCTAATTAAAACTGCAATGCTGTGTAGCAGTAAATTTTACTGATGATCAAATCTGTTTGTATATCTTGTCACATAACCTATGCATTCCCAGGAAACGAGAGAGCTTGATTCTGCCTTCAGACAAGACTAAATTTGAAGGAAACTTGAATATTAAATGACACAAGTTAAAAAATGTGAGACAAGATTCATAAAGAAAGAGGTTTTCAGATCAGCAGTTGAAAGTAGAGCTGGATGAAACTATTGTATCAAACATTTCTTCAAATCTAGGCAAAGTTTTGACTGAAGCTTGTCTGCACAAAAAGTAAATTGGAGCAGAGTTATGACTCCATGTGGAAAGTGAATCTGGGTTGAAGTGACGCTTCAGATCCAGAATCTGCTTTGCACTTCGAAATGGGACCTATCTGAGCAGTTTGTTCCCACCCCTACAAAGGGCCACCTCGCAGCTCTGACCTCCTCTGAACTTTCAGGGTGTTTGAAGAGCAGGGCTCTAATCTCAGCGTTATATATCCGCTCACCTCTACTGAAAAACACGTCAAGGGAAATGCAGAAGGGGCGCAAAACCCAAGTGAATGGAAACAATCAAACAACAGAATTTTCTTTTTTTTTTTTCCCATGAAGCCCTGTAAGTTGAAACTGCTGAAGTCTGCACGGGAGTAATTAAAATGCTATATACCATGTGTTTCAAAGACTATCTATATTTTCCACTCTGCTGCTAGTATCTAGTAAAATCAGTCCCTGAATGCTGACTGCCATTCAATTGTGAGGCAGAGAAGCTTTGAATTCATATCCTGATTTGATTTGGGGGTTGTCTGGAGAGTTAAAAATCTGGGCCTTTTTCTGTTGTACAGGTCTGTTGTTCCTTGTCAGGTTATCATTGCTCCCTTTACTTTCTTCAGGGTTTATCCAGTTTACACATATTTGAAAGGTGAATTCATCCCACTTTCAGCAGCTCTTTCAGTTTTTATCTCCAGAAGTTGTGTGCTCTCATGCTGCATTTTTTTTCACTGTGTATATTTAAAAAAAAATGTGCAGTTTTGGCAGCATTGTAAGCTACCCTCTTAAAAGGAAGCAAGAAATTTTGAATTACGAGTAACTCAGTATGGTGTGACACTGTCCTCAGCTCACCCCATTATTCCTGTGTGGTGTGGCACATATGGCATTAGTACAGTGTGTGAGATTTCCTGCAAAGCTAAGGAGAGGTAGGTTGATTTAAGGACATGGTTTCCAGCCAGATTTTCAGCTTTAACTTTAAATTTCCTTTGTGTTTGGGGAAGAGAATTTTAAAGTGGATCTTAAATGTTATTTCAAAGAGTTTGAGTTTTTCCCTCAAAGCTTCAAGTGACAGTGTCTACTGGACATTTTAGCTGCAATTATTTTAGAAAAGAGGCATATAATGTAAGTGAAAGTGTAACATGTCGTGCCCTTTAGGAAACTCATGATATTTGTTTGTATTAGTGACAGTGGCAGTCTTCTTCTAAATGCTGTCCCTTCTTGACATGAACAGAAGTACCTGTGAGCAGGGCACTGTTAGCAGGACAAAATATCTGTTTTGAATCCCCTGATAATACTTATATGTTGAATACTGTTTTGGCCAAAAAGACCATCAATTATTCCGATCTTCAGGACTTTCTGTTGGATTGTCAATAATGTGCTCTTTTGAAATTAATATTGCAGCATTTTGCTCAAGAAAAAATTAAATGCAGAATAAGAGGTCCTGACACTTGGAATGTGGTTTGAAAGGTTGCTTTTGTCTAAGAGCAAAAAAAAATTCCAATCATAAATATCTGCATTTGAGATATTTATGTTATGCAACAATCTGCTCAAAAGTAAACTAAAGTATCCATAATAAACACCTGGTGGATACTTTCAACAGATTATTTATTTATAAATGTGAGAATATTTAAGAAAATGAAGTATTTTCAGACAGAATAAACAAAACCATTTGCAACTAATAAATTTATTCCAAATGATCCTCCCAGCTCTCACCCAAAGGGACTGTATATTCTTGTAAGAGTTTTCCATTTCGAATCAATCTTTAAGCAGGTAAGAGTTTTATGCCATGAAATACCACCTAATGATGTGTTTAGGATACAAAAGCTAATGTAAGAGTAGCAATAGTGGCTTTAATTTGTCAAGAGCTTTCCCCATGAGAGTTTCATAGGGTTTGCAAATACCCTAGTCATTTAAATGCCTTATTTACAACTGCATTAGGCACTTGTATACACGTCCTCATAAAAATACTGCTTCCTATTTTCATTCACAATTGTTCATTGGGATTACAATTTTTAGGAATTTTGATTCCTAGTTCTATGGTGCTTTTGTTAATCCCAGTAATTACAATCAGCTTTTTAGGCTTCTTAAGTACTTCTTAGTTTTCTGGGGTCTTTTGGTATAAGTTTACAGTTACATGAAAAGGAAATGGAATATTAAAAGAGAATGCATAGCTTCCTGCCTTATTTGGCATAGGGCTAGACCCACAAAGCTCCCAGGAAGTTATAATTTGATGGTAGAAAGATAAGAATAACAGATATGAAAAAATGAAAGCTCCCCTGTTCTCCAGACAAAGTTACGCAAAGCAATAAATGATGCAGGTGACAGATTTTTAGGACCTGACAATAACATTGTCCATTATTGCTTAGAAGTCATGTGTAGGGTGAAAAAGGCAACTGTTCAACAGAGCAGAGCAACATTACACAAGAGTCAATGCCAAAAGGAATAAAACGGTGTGTCAAATTGAAATTTTTAGGGGAATGCAGGGAATTACCCACATTAAAATTTGGCTGTGAACTATGAGGCTAACACCTCTTCTCATATGCAATATGAATTGAGCCTTTTAACAACTGCAGATGGTCAGAACCTGTATTTCACTTGTCTGAGCCTGTATTTCTACTATATATTGCAATTAAACTTTTTCCTTTTTTTTTTTTCTGTAGCTTTTTCACGTAAGAGGTACATGGCTGTCTGGTCATGTTTGCGTGTGCATCTGTGTCCAACAGCAATACTCATGACCCAGTGACAGCATCATGATTCAAACAGCACACAAAGCTAAAAAACTCCAAAATATTAGATAGCATTAGAAGCATGGCATGCCCCTCTTTACCAGGCTGTATGAGATGCATTGGCCCTGTTCTCCACAATGGCTCCATTTTCTTCTCCATTGGGGCAGCAGCCAGGGGCATGGGCAGGAGCTGGGTCTCCCTGGCTCCCCCAAATTCAGCTTATCCTGTTTGCAGTGTGAGGGGATCACTGGGGTTTGGGGGCTCTGGGAAGTGAGTGGATACAAGATGGGGTACAAGATGAGGGGTAGAGTTTCTTGCCACATTGAGGTGGAGGAGGGAAGAGGATATAGTGATATACCAAGTGTCCTGGTTTCGGAGGGGATAGAGTTAATTGTCTTCCTAGTAGCTGGTACAGTGCTGTGTTTTGGGGTTAGCAGAAGAATGTTGATAACACCCTGATGTTCTCAGTTGTTGCTAAGTCGTGTTTAGACTAACTCAAGGACTTTTCAGCTTCTCATGCCCAGCCAGCAAGAAGGCTGGAGGGGCACAAGAAAGTTGAGAGGGGACACAGCCAGGACAGCTGACCCAGACTGGCCAAAGGGGAATTCCATACCATGGAACATCATGCCCAATATATAAAATGGGGGGTGGGCCAGGGGGAGCAGCGCTGCTCAGGCATCGGTTGGCACGTGGTGAACAATTGCATTGTGCATCACTTGTTTTGTATATTCCAATCCTTTTGTTACTATTGTCACTTTGTTGTTGCCGTGTCATTGTTAGTTTCTTCCTTTCTGTTCTATTAAACTGTTCTTATCTCAACCCATGAGCTTTACTTCATTTTCCACTTCCCTCCTGCATCCCACTGGGGGTGGGAAGTGAGTGAGCGGCGGCGTGGTGCTTAGCTGCTGGCTGGGGTTAAACCACAACACCAAGGATCACCTTACTATGGGGTGGTCCCAAGCCCTTCAGCAAGAGTGGAGCCCCTGAAGAGGAAGGAACGAAGCGAACCAAGAGGGAGAAACCCTCGTCCCCTCTCACAGTTCCCCTGGATTCTTGACCCAAAAGATTTCCTAGCAAAGAGTCAGCATTTGAGCAATTCCTGTTACTTTTTGGTGTTGTGGTCATGAAGGACTCAAACGGTATTAGAAATGGCTAGGAAGAAATAGAGAGGCACAGTAAATATGATCTAGATTTTGTGGATTAAATTTTTCATTGGATGACATGTTGAAACATAATTTATTTGAGTGAAAAGGTTTGGTTAGAGAAATATCAGTTTGGAAGTTTTAAAGAGGCATCCTGTCAAAATACTCTGTTTTCACATTGCTTAAGTAGAAACAGCTCTTCGTTTCAAAATTCGAGCTAATTGGAAGAAAAACTCCTATAAAACAAATAAATGAACATGTAAAAACATCAACACTGGGAGAAGGTGATTTGAAATGATCAAAACTAAACACTTCAGTAAATATGATTTTTTTTTAATTAGTCAATGACATAAACTTTTCTTCATGACTTGGAAGAAGGAAAATTTTAAAATCTTGAAAATTCTCACAGGATAGGAAATTCGTTTTCCATCCTGTGCTAAGACATAGCTATACAGCACTTTCTTATATTTATCTTCCTATCCTTCTATGCAGGATAAGCAGGAATATAAATCTATAAGTGAAGAGACAGGGTAATATAAATGGTTTGAGTGAATCTCTTCTTTGATCATTTTTTCCTTCCCTTGCTTGATGTCACTGTATGAAAAATCTCACAGCAGCAACAAAATGTATGGTAATAGTTCAAAACAAAATTGAAAAATTTCTAAAAGTTGAACTGGAAGCATTTTTGTCAGAGTTTATTGGGAGTATTTTGTATTTTTAAAAGTTTGGAAAACTTTTATGACAAGTAGATAAATTATGAAACTCTATGAACATGGAATTAAATGGAATCTGAAAAGTGACAAACAGGGAAAAGAAAGAGCATATAATTTTAGAACACAAAAATGTAACTAAATTTGAAAAATTGCATTAGTATATCATTTTCAGTATGTAAGCCATTAGAGAAAAAGTGTAAATTACACCCTGTAACAAAGTAAAAATGTTTTCAATGTTTGAAGGTAATTTTGTATTACTGCTACTATTACTTAAACTCTTAGCTCTTATAAATATCTAAAGACAGGACCCCTGGTGATATTACCTGTGTCTTAGGCAAAGAGCAACAATTTCAATTCCATTCAACTACATTTGTATTTTGCCAAGTGCTATCAAGCACTGAGTTGCATAATTTGCTATCTAAGTGAAATAGATATTTTTCGTGCTGCACATTTATCACTCTCCTGTGGGCCTCGTTACTGACAATCAAATCATAAAAGATGTTCAAAATTGTCATGATGCACTTATTTTCTCATGATATTTGATACAAATAGTTTCTTCTACAAAAATGGCCTTTTTTTACCGTAGCATTTTAGAGTAGTTCTTAAAGAAACAGGATACAGTTGTTTTTTAGCAGATTCTACATAGGCATTTGAAAAAAAAAAAAAGCTTTTGGTGGGTGATCCTATTTCTAAATATATCACTTGAGTTTCATTTCTAGGAAAGGAGGAATTCATACTAAGTGTAAGCTGATAACTTAGCAAAATAAAAATATAGATGAAATTCTATTTGTACCTGTAAGACGTGCATTTTTTTTCTTTTCTGTCCTTTAACATGAACTCAGACATTGTAAAACGTAATTTTTAATTTATAGAACAGTAGCAGTACAGGAAGCTATACTACCCGTATCATCCACACTAACTCCCTATACTGTAAGATTTTGGGGAGAATCCTCACAAGATCATTAATTCCCTAGGCCCATGGAATCCTCGCTGCTGTGACTGATAAGCCAGCACTAAGAATTTCTCCTAACATCGAGTAGGAAGTAGACTGAGAACATTAAACTCATTTCATATGAAGCCACTGAGCCTCCAGGAATAATGTATGTGTCAGTCATGGAGGGGATATCTGGATATGTCATCTACACAGTACCTTAAGCTGACCACTCCCAAAGTTCAGAGCCAGCTGTGGTTTTAAAAGAGCTCCATCCCCAAATCAAGGTAAAAATTCACCCCAAATAACTTGTGAAGCAGCCTTGAAGTATTTTATCATATTGTGCAGTAGACCCAACAGATCTCTCCTTGAGCAGGCAGTCTCCTTAAAAAAGAAACGAAGGAAGCCGGATGGCAGGAGGACGCCTGCCTGCTCTGTGAGTTTTCACTGCATTTTAAGCAAGAGACATCTTGAGGTTTGTGCTTACCCAAATACTTATGCTTGCAAAAGCAAAGCCCATAAACATTTGTTTAAGGCTGCCCTGACATACAGAGTATTTAAACTTTTCACTGCTGCTGCTTGTGAGACATATCAAAATGTACATATTTTTTCCAAGATTTTATTCCTTGCACCCTTCTCTATGATTTGATATGCCAGTTAAAAACTGATAGTCTCTAAGGCTATGATGGAGATAGGTGATTCATGGTAGAAATATGGCACTGCTGACCTCATGCAAAGGAACAGCTGATGTTACAGTAAGAAGATGCTGGATATTTATTTGTAGGTATAGGGGAGAAATATATTTGTTAGTGAAATGGAGCTTGCTGCAGAGTGCATAAAGGTGAATTATTTGTCAGAAGACTGAAGGAGGTTTATGCAATATAGTATTATTGAGCCGGGCTATTAGCAGAGTGAATTGCTATTGTGACATGCCATTAAATTGTTTTTAGTGTCCACAAAGGTATCATTCTGGAGCAGGCTTGGTTAGTAACAAAGTTATATATTTACTGGACAGCAGCAGATCTCAGAATAAAAATAGTCTATCTGACCATAAAGTAAAATAAGAGAGAGGAGGGTCCTGTGCTGGAAAATTTGACCTTTCGCACCGCTTCCAAGCACTGCTGAAGTAACCACGAGCAATTTTTTCCAACATGCACAACCCTGCAAAAACAGGACTTGGTCCTACTGCCTTATGTGCAAAAAAAGAGTCCCAGTGAAATAGCCTGTGAGCAGATAAGGAGTCAGAGCAACACAGAGGATTGGCTTCGCCTTGCTGCCGGCTGCCGCTTTGCTTATATGCATAATGCCTTCCAGCATTTACATATGGCACATAAGCTTCACCACCCTTGTCAGACCACCTTATGATGATGACTCCAGTCCCATCTAGTCTCCTCTCTGTTTCAGGCAGGAGGATTGTGAGTTTCTGCGGATTTCTCCAAATCTCAGGCAAGGCTTTGTTCAAGCCCAGGAGGGCTGCATGGGCTCCTCTTACTGATGGTGTTGCTATCTGACTCAGCTTGGAGTCATCCAAGCATTGTTCTTCCCTCGGACATTTTGGGACCAGAGTTCACATGCTACTTCTTTTGTATGTTGCAAAGGATGTTAATAACCTTCCCCATGTCCTCACACAAAGGCAGGTTACAAGCAGATGAAACTGCTAGTAGAGAATAAACTCAGTGAAAACATAGGCACAGATAGAAATGTTAGGACTGATTACAATGTTCCATCTTTAAATTTGTAAAACATATAACATTACAGCATTCAATCAAATGTCTTTAATTTAATCATCTTTATATTCTGATTGGAAAAAGAAGAAAAATTTGCCAGGATTAACATGTTAATTTAACAATGCAAAAACAAAGAGGGAACTCTTAACTTGAGATTTGTTTAGGGAAAAAAAAGATAATTAAATATATGTATATATGTATATATAGTAATACATATTAGATTAAATGTTTTAGAACATAAATCAGCGAAAGAATATTAATAAATAATGCATGGTGAAAATGTTATAATGTTTATTAAGAAGCAACAGCCTTGTCATCTTCATTTTCTTCTTCAGTGATTCTCCCCTCAAAGGGTTCACTCATTTGGGACTCCCTGCAATTTAGCCTGAGGCCACTCTCTCTAATTCTTGGTTGGAAATATACCTGCTTTGCAAAAATAAGTTAAAAGCAGAACAACTCTGCACACTGAAGGTCTCCCCATTAAGCTCCTTAAAGGCCAGATAGTGAATTTTATGCTCTTGTTGCTGTGGAAATCTGGAGACAGACAATAGCAATCCAGAGAGAGAGGGAAGGAGAAGTGGAAGAAATGTGTGAGAGGAGACCTGAGCCAAGCCTCCTGGGCTCGAAACCTCTTCCTTCTACTTCTTGCTCTTCTGACCTGAAACATGACATATTCCTCACTACACTTTTCTTTCCTGACCTATAGAAAAAGCTTACTGAATCTATAGCAATGAGCACAGCCTATGCATCTATACATATAGATGAAAAGGGCCAAACAGCCCTTCCTGCCTTGTGGAGCTCCGTTTATCACCACCAAAAAGCCCTGCTCCTCCACAGGTGGGAACTGGCTCTGCTGGAGTGAACTGAAGCCTGAGGATTTGCATTACCTGAGAAGTGAAGGTCTGGGAAAGAGCATAGAAATGCAGAATATTATTATTCATTACAACATTGTTTGTAATCAGGCACCTTTGCCCTTCTTCTTTCTTTGTCTAATCTTTTGTCCCTAGCCAGAATAATGAGGAAATTTAGACTACCAGTTAGAGAACTTTAGTACTGATAATTTGCAGTAGCTAAAACAATATCTTGATGTTAGTATGCTGTGACATATAAGCTGCTTAATTAGAGTTGCCATTTAATCTGTTTCTGTTCATTCATTTGCACTTGGCCAATATAGGAAAGAAAGTATACCCACCTAGGTTTAACAAACACGAGTAAATCTTCATAGTGTGCAAACCAGAGCGTAATGATGATGTGTGCATAGAACAGGCTCTAAATTTGTACCTTCAATCACATACGTGAATGCAAAGAGAGATCCACAGCTGAACATGTGTTATTGTGCACAGATGTAGCTTCTCATTTCTAAATGTCTCCCGCAGTGGATAACATTAGCTTGCCGGTATATTAATGCTTTTATTATTTACTGAAGCTTTCCATGGGACATAATTCTAAATTATCCTTCTGTGGTTTATTAGAGTCTATGGGATTTTATTCATCAGCCCAGCAAGGCATTAGCAAAAATAAAAAATATTCATGGTGTTCATTGTGGCGTAAATAGATCAAGAAGATACACTTGGACTTTAGATAGAGGGTAGATACGCATTACAGAGGTAAAACACAACCAGTAAGAGCCCTTTATACTATGGAGCAATTTAAAGAGAGCCTGAAAGGGTGAAATTACATTTACACTCCCTCTAAGGCCCTTTTATTGCCCATGCAGAATTCGCATCTCTCTTTCTCAATAAATGAGATAACATTCATAGTAAAACTTACTTTACTTCCTACTTTACTTGATATATACGATAAGGGAAATGTTCAAAGCCTAGAGTAATGGAAGAGCTGAGTGAAACACATGTATGTACAGACACCTGTGCACCTGCTCGGCTCCCCAAGCCATTAATGCAACCGTTTCTCTGCAAAACAAGAGTGCTAGCTGTTGGTAATGAAATGAGAGCCAAAAGCAGACAAGTTTTTTCTTGAGAATATATGTGAAAGCTAGAGAAGAGTTAATATTGTTGTGCTACAGAAGAAGAAGCTAGAAGTACATCAGAAAAAGAGAAGTCAGCACAGAAAAAATTTTTAAGATGAAATTCTGACTGCAGCCTTGAGGTCCGGGGTAGGGACAACATCCATGCATCTGTCTTGGACACAAACTGTGTCCATTCTGAGTGAAGTGACCCGGTGAATGGCCCTGCTTCTGACATTTTTACTCAGGAAAATTAATATGTAATTGGTTTTACTTCTGGTTTTCAGTTAATAACAGAAGCAGAAGTACCTAAAGTGCTACAGAAGATCATGCTCTCAGGCTAATCAGAAGTGGGAGTGCTTGAAATCCCCAACTACTAATTTTAGCCCACCTTGCAAAATCAGGGAAATAGATAGTTTAGATGAGTGCATGTGAACTCCAGCCCTAGAATTTTTGAAGTTTCACCTACCACAAACAACAAAAGGCATCTCAGAAACTCAGGGGAAGCAAAAGTGGATGGTCTGATATTCATCACCCCACCACTAAAACCTTCCAAGGCCAAAAAATGCGGATAGCATAAGAGGAGGACTCAGAGTGAGAAATACAAGATAAAGAACAGTGCAGCATTCTTCAAATAATAGATTAATTTTTCAGGATAGCTAAAATTGCTATAACCTCAGTTTCATGAGTCAGCAAGTCTGATAACATGAATATGTAGTAAAAAAGAGTAAGGTAACACCTGTTTTTTTATTCAGCTAAGCTAAATTTGGATATAAAACCAGACCTGCTTTTCATAATTAGAAATTTGGTTCAGCTACCATGAACCAAGTGTATGTTTAAATGAAAAGATCTGATCCTCATAGGGATTAAGGGCACCTTTACACCACTGTAATAGTTAAAGAGGACTCAAATGGTAAAACCTATATTTAATCATTTTAAACCCCCTTAATAATAACAATACAGTACAAAGTATAAAGCAAATCAATATAAAAATCTTTTTCCTTTCTATACTTGCAATAAAGTTAATATTAAAGCTTACTTTCCTTCCATATTTATGCAAATATCCTTACCTAAAAACAGCATCAATTTTATTCCATTAAAAAGGTCAAGGAAAAAAAAGAAATTATTCCTTTTATTTTCCATTCAGAACTGATTATCTGAGATCTTGGTGAAATAAATGAATTTGTTTTGTTTAATTATTGATATTAAAATTGTTGAATCAGTATCTAAAACAAAGGATTAAGAGCTGCAGTTTACAGAAGAATCTGTAACAGGAACTTTCTCTTCCATTATGTATATTAGCATCCACAGCTGGGTCAGCAGATGGATGTGTGCTTAGAAGCTTGTAGGCGTTTTTCCCCATAAAACATTTGTTGAACAAAAAATGTTTAAAGCAGGGGGGGCCTTACTGGAACAGATCAAAATAGACACTCTTTCTTATTGCTTTTTAAAATATAGCTTTACCTATGCATCCTGCTTTCAGCCAACAGCTACCACATGCAAGTACAGCTCCACTACATCTTGCCATTCCTAAGCCTAGTAGCTTTTAAAGATGTTCTTGAAATCCTTTGGTCTGCATCACTGATACAAATGGATCTCTCCCTGCAGTGGGCAATTTCTTTGCATCATCAGGATTTAGGATCGCTACTTAAAGTGCAAACTTTTCCTGCTGCAAAAGGATAGTTATTCGTTTCCAATCTCGATGACATAAATCAGTCAATAGGTTCAAACCTCTGTACCTGGGGTAAACTAGGGTAGTCAGACTTTATGTCACACTTGGCCACAAGCAAGCCAGAACATGTCTATCTCTACATACAGTCCCATCTAACGTAGCATGTGGAATTCCATAAATATACAAGTCCACTCTATACTGTCAAAATACAATGTCCCCAGACTGACAGAGAAAAGTCCGTGCAACTACTATAGTCTCACTGGTGCTGTCTAATAGTCCTACACAACATATAAGACCAAAATGACTATTTTCAGAAGAAACCATCAGTCTGTAATTGGGGAGTTCACTTTCATCCTCATACAGGTCAGGCGGCTTGTCTGATTAAACAGCTGGATGCTCCTTACAGGTGCCTTGCTTTGGAGGAGTTGACAGCATAATTATCAGGGATGAGCAAAGAGGTTTTGCCTAATTTTGAACCCACTCAAATGACCTAATTTTGAAATTTAGCCTTGAATTTACAACTTACTGAATTTACAGTGCCTGTGTAATTACACTGTAATTCTACATTTCCATACTTGCCATAACATCACAAGGACTAATCAGATTGGGTGAAATTTCTATCCTGACTTGCACTGACTAGTAGTTAAATACATTGATCCTATTGGTTGATTCAGTGTTAATGAAAGTATTGGAAACCAGCCCATCTGAATATAGCCTGAGTTACTGAGAATAATATAGATGAAAAAATGACTCACTGGATATAACATTTCAGGTATTTGTAGCTGTTGTTTTAATGACAGGCTTAGTTCTGAACCCTTTGTACACAGGTTATTAACTTCCCTGGATGGCATTAAATTTCCAGTATTGGGAGGAAATTGGTTTAGAGTGTGAATGTTCATGTAATTGCTGAATGCACTGAAATGTATTTGTCTTTACTGTCTTTTACTGGAAAAGTTAAAGTTTGTCTTTTTATGAGTTAATTTTGTTGTAGGAGAACTGTCTATTAAATACAAGTTATTAACAATTACTGTTTATGGACAAACTCATTTGAAAAGCTGCATGTTTAAGGGTTTTAACTGCAATATTCCTTTTGAATGAGTTTTTTAACTGACTAGTAACTTGTTGATATGTGCTACTACTCATTAATATAATGTCTTTCTCCTAATGTGCACTTTGGTTATGTTCATTTGATTTCTTTTGCAGACAAAAGTATCAGAAAGAGACATATATCCACAGCACCAATAGCATGTAAAAACATCTATTACAGAAAAAAAATGAAACTACATTATAGTTTAAGTGCCAATGTGCTGTAGACCCAAAGAAATAATTCTTATTGGTAGAAATAAGTTTTTTATGTCCCAGTAATCATTTTGGTCCTTGTGCTACAGAGGGTCACAACAAGGGGAAGATTCCCATCTTGGTAGAAAACAGAGCAATCTAAAAGACTTTTTTTCTTTTTCAGCAGCAAACAGATTTGTTGACAGTAAGGCTGAAAAATGTGTCATTTCTGACCAGGATGTCATCAGGAAAATTATGTCAGCTTCTGGTCGCAAGCACACAGAAAAGAAGGAAAGGGGGGTATAGGAGAGCCAGAAATGTAATGGAGGTGCAGTCATCAGGAGTATGATAGGGTCAACATCAAGTCCATGTTCTGAATTCAGAAGAACAGGAACTCACACTCAGGTCTCCCACATCCCTAATGAATTCCCTAACTATTGGGCTGTTGAGCCATCCATGGTCTCAAATTGTGAAATTTCTGCACTTTGTATACATGATCAGACATTTATCAACTGAGAGAACATGACAGTAAGACCTTGGATTAATGTTTGTGTACGTCATAGGTTGGCCCTATTAGAGGCATAGTTTTGCACACACGTTTCTGTGTGTGAATAGATAAACACAGCTCATGCTGAAGGTCACAGGCACAGCTGGGTTCTCAGCAAGCACAAATCCTCTGAATGAGGGGTTCCCATGTACCGTTAGGCATGTGTAAACTCCATCAAACTTACATGAGAGACTAAAAGAAAAGCTCTGCCTTTTCCTCAGGAGGGAAGGGGACCATCTGAATGCCTTATTCTCTTAAACGGTCTGAGCGTTGAGAAGAGCCAGTGCCTCCACTTTCAAAGACAGAGGAGTTGGGGTGGGAAGTGGGCTGCCTCCTTTGCAGTGCGTGGCCCTCTGTGCAGCTTGCCACCCAGGTTGCGAGGGGTCTATTTGTTGATGATGTTAATGATAGCTCTAGGGAGCCAGAGCCACCTACAATCCTCCAGTGGTTATTAAAAACCTTTGCCTCCCTCCTTGGAAAGGCTGAGAGCTGAGGTCCTGCCCCATTTTTCAATGTAGAAGCTCATAATCACTTGCAAGTTATTTTCCATATGAAAATTACTATTTCAGCTGCTGGGCACTGCAAATCTACCTGGTATAACCCACAGAGCTTCCACTGGCCCGCAGAAGCGTCTGGGACTTGCACAAGACTTGCTCTTTCTGTTTGTTAACCAGAGCTTCATGCAGTTTGGAGGACAGAGCTTGTGACAGTCTTTGCTGGTCCAGCAGTAAGCACTCAGGGTCCATGTGCAGTTGGTGGGTTTACAGCAATGGAGGCTGGGAAGTTCTCTGTGAACCTTTCTACTGTACCATAGACCTACGGTCATGGCAAACTGAAACTCCGTATTGCATGCTCCTCTTTCACTGCTGAATGAAAGGAGCCTGAGGGATCATTAGTATCCTTCCATCACTTCCTCATTAGTTCTTAGATAGTGTTTTAATGACAGCTTGAGAGGCTCAGCATCCTGCCCTCTTACTATTTATGATCCCCACAGTGCTAATGTGCACTTAATGAGAAATTCTTGTCTTGCTTGTAAATCCTGTAGCCGGCATTCAATTTATTGACAGATGTTTGCTTGGGCCTCTTTAAAATTACTTCATAAATCTTCCAGGATAAAAGGCCTCAAGTTTGGTTATTAAGACAGGCCCTTGTTGACAGTTTCATATTTAACTGTTTGGAACTGGACTGTCAGGGCTGTAATGGAGTGCATGGTGGAGGGTTTGCATTCTTCGGGCTCATTTACCATGTTTTCTGCACCTATCACGTTTTTTCTTTTTGAAGTGTGTTGACTGTCCCTTATAATCCCTTTAGTTAACTTCTCTGTGACCTCTTTGTGCACCGCACTTACTCATTTAGCATATCAGCGTGTCAGCTGTGATGAAGTGTTTATGCTGATATGAGCTGAGGGCTGAGCAAGCGCTACATGCCAGAACCTACTGGATGTAATGCTGATACGAACTGAGGGCTGAGCTAGCACTTCATGCTGAAGCCTACTGGACATTTCACAGAAAGCCAGAAGTTTGCCGCCTCCTTCTTCCACCCTCACATTTTGTTATTTTCTCCTGCTAGTTCTGAGGCCATGTCTTGTAAAACCTGATGGAGGGCTGTTCCCAGCAAGTCAGGGCAAGTGGGATTTGGAAAGAAATCCCCGTAGCCCTTGAAATGCATCCTGAAATGATTTCTTTCACTATGTGATCTCCAGCGCTCCTAGTGCTGTAATCGTGTCTCTAGGTATCAGCGCACTGCGTCTGTAATCCCTCAAACCTGCTTTTAGCTAAGGAGCTGGTGTTGTGTCTGTGTAGCTCTGTTTGCCACAGGTTACTCTGAGGAACAAGGACCAGGTGATAGTTTTCCATTTCTCTCAAGGCTGTTTGAAATCTCACAAAGCTTTTAAAAATGTACCAAGTGACATGTATGAGAGAGGTCTGGTCCAAATGCTGTAGCGTTTAGAGTGTGCAATGACAGCATTTTAGGCCATTATTTTAGAAGAGAGACTTTTTTTTGTCCTCATAGTGAACAGAAAAGATTAAAAATTTAGTGAGCTGCTAGAAGATTGGAATAATTCAAATAGCTGTTAAACCCATGACATCAGCCAAATTCAGTCCACTTATGTCCGTCAAAAAACATTCAGATCAGACATTGGACGGTAATGAGCATCTCAGCTAAAAATAAAATGTTTGGGCTTTTTTTTGCTTACTTGGTGGTGCCATGTTATATTACATTGCTTGAGTAGTGTCACATCACATCGTGTTACTTCTGTGGGATCGTCTGCTGACATGACATAATGCTTTTCATACTTACAAAATATTTTCATTGGATACTTGCCATCCAATTTCTTTCATTTAGCCATTAGGTTTAGTAAAATTCATAAATATATGTATTAATTCAACTGAACAAGGAGCTGAGATAGTTAGCTATCTACAACTGGAGCTAGTTAATTCCCTGTATACTTTTGAACATGAGGAAACTGGACTCCAACAAGCTTAGAAGTCTACTAAGGTCCAGACAGTGTTCACCTGAGGAACTCAGTGAGGCATGAACAATCCCATTAGGATCCTTGCTTAGATGAACAGAACACGTCTGTGTGCTTTTTCCTGAACAGGATCCAGAAAAGCCTCTCCAACAGAAGTTAGACCCCACAGTATGTTTTTGCATTCTCATCTTGCAATTAAGATGAATTTAAAACCATATTAAGCAGGAAGGCCTCAAGGAACGGATACCAAAGGCAGGAGGCCTTGAGATAAGGCACTAAAGAGAAAGAGGGGGGGGGAAAAGCAGTTAAAGTTATTTTTTAGCAATTTTGCTAATACATCTAACATCAGTGAATGCTAAAAGGCCCAGCAGGCACTGACTAGATTGTGAATACAGCCAACATAAGAGGTTAGATGCTGCTTCAAATTTAAAACAGCACTATTTGTGTGAGGTGCTCTGTCCTCCTGTTAAAACAGCACTATTTGTGTGAGGTGCTCTGTCCTCCTGTAACTTCTAGGAGGAACAGAAATGTAAGACTCTAATGCCAGTGGTTAGGTATGGGCATTTATGGGTTCTGTAAGTGGATAAAACCAGGATGACAATGACTGGGATAAGGAGAAGCCTGAAAGACCATGCACCTGCCACCATCATCTTCAGTCTGATGAAACTTGGAGTTATCACCATCATATTCCACAGCAGCTGAAAGAACTGAGATTGAAGGGGAAGGAAGAGAAGAGAAGCACAATTAGTTGGGATAAAGAGGTCTAGGAACAACAGAAGGAGCAACCAGGCACCCCACGTTTATGCCGTTTGTCATTTATTTTGATAGCTAATGTCACGTACTGGCAGGTGTAATGGATGACAGCAAACACATTTCACTAAACGTCTTTGTCCCAACATGCTGCAAGGGACGTGTGAAGAAATTACTATTTTGCAAAATTTTGATATATGTGAAGTCACCTTATTAATAGCTTGCTACTGCTCCCAGCTGGATTCAGTAGTATAATCCCTGTTGGGTTGGAGAGCAACAGGATTGCACCCTAAAGGATTTGTGCTTAGCTGTTACTTCAAGAACAGATTTGCCAAAGAAATGCTCAGAGGAGAGAACAGAGTGTTCCAGCACACACAGGTAGAAGCTGGTATTTCAAACTGAGCACACTGGGCAATCTTTGCTCATGATTCATCAGTCAAAACACGTCAATTTTATCCCAGAACAGCTAAAAAAAACCTACTTGACAAGTACATTTTTGGTGCAGGTCCCAGTTCTTTCCCAGTTGGCCCATTGGCTTGTCTGTCAGCATCACTAGCACATAGTGGAAAATTAACCCTGCAGCGTGTTCTTTGCTGTTGTCCTGTTTTTCTTGAGTGACTTCATTACTTGAGATTCTCAAAGGTAAAAAGAGCAATCTGGCACCAAATTCTCACCAAAAGTCAATGGCAAGTGGGCATCTAAATTCCCCAAGTGCTTTTAAATACCGTCTCTTCACAACCAGGATTGCCTTTTGGTTTTGTTTCATATTCTGTTTTAAGGCTCCACCTGATCATCTCTCACTTGCTTGGTTTAGTAAATTTTATCTACTGGCTCAGGATCTCTGTTTGGTTTTTGGTTCTCTGGAACATAATATTTTTTAATTGTCATTACAAATTTCAGACTTTTGCTACATGGGGTTATAATTCTGCCTCAACAGATTCACAGCTTTGATCAAAGCTTAAAATATACTTGGCTAGATCTATCCTGATGCAACAATATTGACATTACAGAATGTTTTTTTCTTGGCATTATCCTAGTTATTCTTTTTTTCTAATGTACAGTGTTCTGTTCCGTAGTATGTTTTCAGGATATTCTTCAGTGCTTGCAGAAACCCCTTGTTAAATTTACAGAACTGTTATGTATTCCCTCCTGAAGGATATTTTAATTTTCTCTCCTAATGGAGAAGGATAGCAGCGGAAATTCTACTTGTGAGTTATCTTTCTGAGTGAAAAACTGCATCTGTTTCAAACTGAGAAGTGACTGTGGAAGCCAGAAAGTCACACTCAGCTGTATCCTCAGGAAACAGAATAAGAAAAGAAACTTTGCCCCAGGTGCTCCAATTCAGTCTAAGTCCAAGTTTCACTATGAAGTCATGTTTCTTCTCCTGAACCGGAATGAAGTATAAACAATAGATCGACCCGTGTAGAGTGTTGGTTCGGACACTTAAAATTTCTTGCAGTTTACTGTCATTTATATCTGTGGTTCCAGTTCATTTGTCATCATGGTATAAAATGGGATTTGCAGTTAACTGGTTGCAGCTTAAGATCGAAAGACACACAAGCCAGCACTAGCCTCTGTCACTGTTGGTCTGCTGAGGGGTTGCATCATTAGTGCTAAAAGTGTTTGGACCTGCACAGGCACAACCGCATGTTGTTCTTGCCTCCATCTCACTTTTTATATGGGGGCTTGTGATGCTACTCCATTTATCATGACAGAGAGATATAACAACATGCTTTCGAACTAAGATAGGGCTTGATCTTTATTTAAATTTGACAGTGGCCCATTGGACCCCCACCATACTCTTCCCTTCATTTCCTTCAGTTGGAATAGCACATATCTGTTGGCCAAGTAATTTCACTACATCACATCTTTAATCGCTGCTCTTTGGTGTGATCATTTCTTCTCCTATATCCTTAGAAGAGTTGGGTTTTGCATCTCTAACCCATTGACATAATAGGTGGACTTGATAGGCTGAGCTGCCTGATGATTACTACCTTTCTTCTTTCTGTAAGAATCCTATTCTTAATTTATAGAAAGACAAAAATCTGTCCATGCAATGAAAATTTTCTGTGATCTATGTGGGCTACCATTGATGGATGATGAAAGGCTTGATATTAATGCCTTGAATATGTATAATCCTGAGCAGTCCATGTTCTAGGGTTAGCAATTATTCAGTTCATTTTATACATTTCATCACATTGACAATATAGAGCATGAAACCATACTGGAGCACTTATAGTAGCCTAGATAGTGTTGGAAAATCTGAGGAATTTGCTCCAAAGTTCTCCCTAGGCTATTGCTGCTGATAATCAGCATCTAAAATGTGATGAAATTTCTTTTGTTAACTTTGCCTGCATACTTAGTTGTATTTCACGTCACTTTGGACTCCTGATTAGTTTTTTGTACACACAACTGTACACATCAAATTCAATAAATGTGCAGGAAAGCCAGCATTATCACCCAGCTCCTTTTGAAAATGCAGCCTTAAGGGATATATTTTCATTGCAGCATGTGGAGATTTTGTCACATGACATTTGTTAATCTTTTCAGAAAGCCTACAGCTGAATCACAGGGAATGCTTTATAAATGTACCCCTGCATTTCCAGCACGGGCAGAAAGACAAGCCAAAATTTTTCTTTGGGTCTAATTTTGCTACCTTTATTCCATGGAGCTGTGTTTACCTGTGAGAGATGATTTTGTAAATAAGTACAAGTTCTGTGACTAAGGGTGTAAGAATGGTTCATTTGCTTTATCTTTGTCTCAGGAGGCAATGGCATTGTGTTTACCCTGTAACAAAATCCGGAAAAGGCTTTGTAATACGGTCACACAGAAGGGGAGCATCCAAGAGTTAGCTGCGGAGAGCAAGAATGCATTTTACCCTCACAGTAGTGGTAGTAAGTTATTTGTAAAAATGTCCCCACTTAGGGATTAGAAAAGACTGTCATTCTGTCTGTGCAAAGTCCTGCTTTCTTTACTCCGTGTGCAGTCCCAGAGAGACTCGCCTTTCTCATGACTGCTAAATATTCTTTAATTACCCAATGACCAGTTGGGCTCCCTTTTCCTCTCCAGCTGCTCTGTAAGAGGAGAGTGGCAGGACTTAATTCTTTTATCAAGAAGGACATCGCAGGGTAAAAAGTTCTGCACAGCTTTTGTCAGAGCTCTGAGCTTATTGTCTGCCTGCTTGGCAGTGAAAAAGTGGCTGCATGTCCCAGGCAGCCTAAGTGAGTTGCCTGCAAAAAAAATTCCTTGTGAAAACATGAGTGATTTTAAAAGAAGCTTAAGAAAGACCTGTCTGACAGAAAATGGCTTCAGAATTAAATTTCCTCATTTCTCAAGCATTCTTAAAGCCAGGATTTTGGTTCAGTTCCATGACTGCGAGAAATTAAATCAAATATAATTGTGGATACATCTAATCCAAACTCCGACCTCGGCTCATGCAGGGTTGTCCAAGCTGCTTTCCCAGGCCAGCCAGGTGCCCAGGCAGCTGCCAGCGAGGCTCTGGAGCCCGGGCGGCCGTCCGAAGCCGGTGCTGCTGGAGGTAGATCGTTAGCGTGACATTAGTGCAGGTATGTCTGGAAGAGTTGCAATTGCACCTTCGGGTTGCCATTTAGACATACTTTGAGTCTTAAATCGCAAAGCCATTCAGACAGCCGCAGTCCTTAGTCATTAAACTGCAGCTTGCTACTTAAAAACTACTAGTTCCTCTGCGCCTGCCTCCCTTCCTCCTCCAGGCAAAGCCCCCTGGGACAGCCTCATGACAATGTCCTGGTCAGCTCTTTTCTGTTTTTAAAAAAAAAACCAACCAAAAAACCAACAAACTTGATTTCCTGTTCTGGTGAGCCATATATCACTGACGCTCCCATCTGTGCTGTTTGTCTGTGACAGAATGACAGGTGTCATTTATCATTGGAGCTTGAGGAAGCTGTGGGAAGAGGGATTGAAATTTTTTCTGGAAGCAGTCAGTGTCTACAGACTGCCAGATCATTAAAAAGGGGGCTTTCCAAAGAAAGCTGTGTGTAATGTGATTGCACTTACTGTCAATGACAGGCTGAGAGAAAGAAGAAACATCAAAAAAAGAGAGAGGGGGGGAAGGATCGAAAGGGAGAAAGGGAGAAAAATGAAGTTTCTGCCAGGGGCATTTAAAGCTACAGCACAACAAATGCAGGAATCTTTTTTTGGTTTGGTTTCAATATCTGCATACTAAGTAAGGCCTTTGGAGATTTTAGCTCAGTTTGGGCTGCCAATAAGGAAACCAAAACAGGAAACTCCTTTAACAGCACTTATTCGCATCACATATTATTTAGGGCACTGTAACAGAGTTTGTACTTTAAGGAGCGTGTCTTAAAGCACAATGACTTAAGACTGGAATAGGAGCTAGCAGAGACAGGAAAACCTATTTGGTCTGCAGCTGAAGCTCCTAATAAATCAAAGGGCAGAACTAAGACCAGATACAAGGCCCTTTTTCAAAAAAGAGACATTTACAACATCCTGTTTGCATAAGGACATTCAGGAAAAGCAGCATAATATCTTTATTTCAGCACCACCTAGGCAGGCTCTGTTTGGGGATTTGAGCTGAATCTTTTTTTCTTCTTATGGTAAAGAATACTTCTCATGCTGCCTATTACAGCAAATTGTCCTCCTACTTGAGGTACATGAAACCAAAAATAAGTGTGTGTTTATTGGGAAAAAAAATTGCAAGAGATATAAAACAAATGTTTTAACAACAAAAAGAAACTGAGTGAGAGAAAACAGTGTTTCTTTTTCTCTGTTGCTTTTTCTGGTCTCCTTAAGTTAGTTGTGTATGCTTGTACCACACGCTACTTCTTAGCATGCTTCTTTCTGCAGGAGCTGTATCATACAGCCAAATTATAATTTGTATAACAGGCTGGGGATTGCAAGGGTATTGCACAGAACTTGGTCACACGTGTTAAAGGGTAATGCTGGTTAGCCTGGAATAAGTCATTTCAGTCCTTACTTCTGTGAGAATCTGTGGCTGTATGAAATTCCAGCGTGAGGCTCAGTGAGTTACAAAACTGAGGGCCAACTAAGTAGACAAATCTGGCTGTATTAATAATCGAGGGATTCAATGTCAAATGTGTGAGTGCAGTGTGAATCTGGTTTAGAGAGATGACCCAGGGCATGAACTTTCTCCTCTGGGCTCTTTTTAGAGTGATGGTTTTTCCTGCAGGCCTTTGGGAAAGACAATACAGAAAAAAACCGGAGGAATTTTCAGTTCCTTTCACAGGGTATGTAAGGAAAAGGGGGAAATCATCTCCCACTCTTCTGCCGCCAAGCATGTCCATGTAAAGACAAGGAGAATCCAGCTGTGCTGGATAAAAGCAGGATCCATCTTGTAACTGAGGTCCTCCTAGGGGAGTCTGTTCAGTTCCCAGCTGTGCCACAGGATCTGTAAGTGACCTCGCGAAAGTCATCCGATTTCTCTGTGTTTTCAGTTTCTACTCTTTAATATCTTCTACTCAGACTCTGAGCTCTTTAAGATAGAAACCATCTTGTAACACCTTGTCTTGCATGGGATGTCCTGCTTTTAGCTTGTTTCTTCCTGCAGCTATGATAAAAAGACTATAATTGCTGTGGTTATGAAAAATGACTATTCTGCCTTATGCTTAACGGTTTAATTAATTTATATCAGTTGCATGTATTTACATAGGTATGTATTGATTTATGCCAACGTTTACCTCTATGGAGAGCTTCTCCTGAAATCACTGAGATCAGATCAAATAGAGACCTAATGACTTAACATACGTAAGTGTGATAATACTGTTCAACTGGATGATAAAGTTGTTACGTGTGTTCCCATGTAAGTTTGTTTGTACACTCCTACCAATGTGTTAAATGACATTATATCATTCTTATCATCACCAAACTCAGTGTCATTCTTTTCTGGCATTGCAACTGCATAGCATGTGTGCACATGGATATACATATATCTATGTATACATACACATACACACATATAAACATATTTATACAGCAGATTCTAAAACATTTTTACTAGGTTAAGACGAATAATTTTTGCCTGACGTTTTATTTTTGAAATGTTGGACTGTAGTTCTATGTGCTTTCCTATGTGAAGGAGATTGGGTCAAAAATGCTTTAAATGTCATATCCCTGGTGCAAAACAGATATCCCTGTTTTCAGCAGCTACATGAAGGAAGCAGAATATAAAATCAGGCCTCAAAGTCATGTATATGGTTCTGTTGACATTTCTTTCTGTGGGGTGACAGAGGCTGTCCCTGTCATTCTCAGCAGACTACACCTGTACTACTTCTGTAACATTCAGGTTTGTCTATGGTTGAAAGCTTACCTGGAAACATTTCCTGTGGGTCCATTGGCAGATAAGAAAAAAGAATGACATGCCATTGACACACATATCTCAGGGGAAACTACAGGTGGCAACAGATATCAGCCTCGCATTTTAGGATGTTTGCAGTAAAGTTTGTATCCAAGAATTTCAGTTCAAAAAGAAAAATGTTAAATTATTGCCAGTGTGGTTTTGCTTTGAAAAAGGAATTGCTGTTCACAGAGATAAGATTTTGCCTTCTGGCCAGGTGGTTATAATAGTGAGATCTGGTGAAATCATTTCAGCTCAGCTATTTTTTGAGACTAAACACTGTAGTCTTTACTCAGACAATCCTACTGCTAGTTCTACTTTGAATGGGTAAGGAACAGTTAGGGATCACAAAACGTAGACCAATGTGCACAGCAAAGGCTTCATTAGGCTAATGGGGAATTAAACAGGACCAAGGTATAATTTATGCTTGGGAAAAGAGGGGAGATGATAGAGACTGAAATGAAAAGGGGATTCAACCCCAGATTAAAGAAGTTTGTGGGGCTGGAACCACTCCACTTCGGTCAGCCTCGGCAGCTCACAGGCCATCGTCACCAGACTGTGTCACAGCCAAAGCCTGGCTCAGCTCCAGCCTCTTTCAAAACCGTCAGGAAGTCCATACTAGTGTGCAAACGCCTGTCGGAAAGGTGCAGCGGGGAAATGTGGTTATGTAGATATTATTTGTATAGGCTGGCTTGCAAGTCAAAGGTATGTTTCTGAACCACTGTGGCCCCTGTAGCAGCTTGATCAGAGATGTTTTTCATGTCTCGTCATAACCTGATTGGCTTTTAAAATCCATTGCTTTTATTGAATTTTCTATGTCGAAAAGAATGTCTCTACAATCATCCTGCTAGTGGTACCTGGAGGTTTATTTAGACTGTCAGCAGTTATCCTGTAGTTAGAGACTTCTTAAATAAAATGTGTGCCCAACATTGTCTGAACAAACCTAAGCCTAATATTTATACAACCTTAAAACTAACTGGAACGCAATCCTGCAGGTAAATATCCCGTGTTTGGAATTGCATATTTTTCTGTTGGTGTTGCAGAGGATGTTTGCTTCATAACAGATTCCTCAGTAATAGCTGAACAGCCAAGAATTACACAATCTGAGGCCATAGAAATCTTATTTTGTTGGTAAGATTCTGGACTACTTGTATTGATAAAATTACCAGTTTAAAAAAAGTCAGTAGAATTTGGGATCTGTACTATAAGTAACCACATCCAAATATGTCATCCAGGATCTGTCATATGTGCTCTGTTTTGATCTGGTGCTGAATGCAGTTTTCCAAGGGTGATTCTTTAAAATTAGGAGGAATTATACTATAATCTGCGATAGTCTTCTGGCTTTTGGTCTTTATTTAATTTCTGTCAACTAGAGAAAATTATTTAAACTGTAGAGGGGAAAGAGGGGACCCCATCAATATGTACATTTTTTTCTCCAGAGATTAAATAAAAGTTTGTGCATGTATTTACATATTTTCTTCCGTAGTATATACTGTACAGTTATATTTGGAATGAGTCTTCAGAAAAGCTGCAGAGGAGTTAATGAGAATAGGATGTTTGTACAATTCTGTAAATATTTTTTTATATTTCTGGGAGCAGCGATCATATATCTTGATTCTTTCTTTCTCAGCTAGCCGGCTCACTTGGACTCACATTTAGGTTAAACCTTTGGCAAGAGTTCAAGGAGCAGGGAAACCAGCTGAGAACCTGGTCCAGTGGGCGAGATCCAAGAAAGCTCTTAGATTCCGAATGTGCAGCTGACATGGATTTTAGGAGCCTGAGCTCGAGGATGAAGGAGAAGAGGGGAAGTTGTGCTGCCGTGCATGGCCAGAGCTACCAGCAGCTGAAGCTTTAGCCAGTATGTTCTTCGTGAGCCCACACAGGGTTCACATATGGGCTCCACTGTGTTCCCCAAGAGCTAGACACGTTCACTCATAGTGTTGCTAATGCACAGGGAAATCAGAGTTCAGCGTAAAGCCGGTTTGTATCCCAGGTGTCTGGGAAACTCTCTTTCCAAGACACTCCCCCTCTCTAAGAGAGCATCTGAGATGGTATTTCTCTCTCACTCTCTCTCGTTCTCTCTTTTTGCTTAAACTCTGTAGGGCAGATGTAAAGGTCAAGTCAATTGATTTGTCTGGGTAGTAGGGCACTCTCAGTGGAGATGCACGGTTTCGTAAGTCTGCTGATACTGGCTTAACTCAAAGTTTTTGAGGAGAATCTACAGTTAGGGAGACTTCCATCATTGTTTAGAGCCTCTCTGTTATTTGTCTTGAAATGATTATATTTCAAGTTCCTTGCTAAAACAACTTAGAAATGCTGGTAGGTATGTTGGGAAAAAAAGACACTAAATATATAATCCATGTTCCCTTTCTGTATAACTATGAAATGCATCTTGTTCACTTTTATCTTTGTCACAGAATGATTGACATATAATATCTCAGCTTGACACCTTGATATTGGTGATCAGAGTAATTTGTTTCAACCTGCATACTAAACCCGCAAGGTTAGATATTCCTAAAATATAAACATAAAGGATGGATTACTGCTATCATTTCCTAGTTTATAATCTGTTCTTACAAGCAAAGTGCTAGTATTCCGTCATAAAATAGCTGATTTCTTTCTATAAGTAATTTCAGTGTCCATTTTAACTGTATATTTCTCTTACTCTTTAATTGTAATACTGAGTTATTCCTAGGCTGTTCAAAAATAAATTGAGGTCGTCGAAGTAAACTAGCTATATCCATGAGTTCCTATGTGCTTCGTGATGTACAATGTAGAATGGGGCACTGGTTTGGCAGAAGACAAATCACATCAAACTTATGAGAACAGCATCGGTGCTCCTTTTCTGTTTTGTTGCAGCACATTGTTTCTTTATTCTTCATCTTTATACATTGCAAAATATACCTAAATGAATCATTTTGATACTTGGAAAATAATATATAACATCTTTCTTTATTGACTGGGCTTTATAATTTATTTAGTGATACTTCCGATCTCCTTCCAGCAGTTATATGAAGCTTTAGAAGGTATCAGTGAAGTTGGAGGAGAATTTATAACGCTGACTCCCTGTTGCCCACAGGCTCTCTCACACAAACACACCCACTCACAGCCTCAGCACCTCGGCACTGAGGTCCAGACCAGACCTTGCCAGCTGCTGTGGAGACCAGCCTCATCATGGTCCATCCACATTCTTCTGTTGAGCTTCTCAGTGGCATTATCTGACACTGACAAATCTTCTGTGTCTCAGTCTGTAAAAGCTTTTACTATTTTCCGTGTTTACGTATATCCTATTTAATACTGAAGCATGCTTTTAATCAAAGTCACTAGACTGAGATGCATGAGCTCTGGGGGTGCTGCTGCCATACTGCCTGGTAACCAGTTCAGCAGTGTGACGATGTCTGTGTTGGTCAGGATTAGGGGCAAACTGGGACTCTATTGGGGGAACCTATGGAAATGCTACTGTGTGTGTCTGGGACTCTGCAGAGGGTCCTATTCCTAATTCTGGGATAGACATAATTTATGGCCAGCTTCTCCCTTTGTGGTGCTTCTCTGCTGTTAAAATTAGAAAACCCTGCCTTCTCCTGGGGAAGGAGGGCTAGACTTGTTAAATAAAAGGGAGTTTGTAAGTGTAACAATATTATTTACAATTATATTTTTAGCAGTTTTCTGGTGCTTTTTCAGATTTGAAACCAAGAGTTCTTTGAGTTCCCCTTTCCTTTCCTGCAGATACTCAGGCACACACCTTCCCACACTCTGAATGAGGGAAGAGAGGTTTTCTACTGGTGTCTTCCACCAAAATTTCTTTGCTCTCTTATGGCTCTGCAGCATGAGTCTTGGTGTTATCCCATGGTGGAAAAAAAAATGGTTTTCAGGCTTATTGAGCTTTTGCCTGAGTAAGGACTGATTCATCTTTGCTGATTTATTACAAATTATCACTGAAGTCCAACTACTTCGAATCTGTTTAGGAAACTGTGTGGATCATATGCACATATGCAAATACACATAAGCACCCCTAATTTGGGGGCCTGGTCTTAGGCTGACACTGCCATTGGCAATTGCTTTATACACCATTTATTTGTATGTTCCAGCTACATTTTATCTATGCCTATCCTCTCTTAGCCTCAACTTTTTGTACCCATTCTAGCTAATATAAATGTAGTACACACAGAGGTCAGAAGCGTCTTTCCCCGCACACCTACTTTACTTATACTGTGAGGTATAAGTAAAATAGTGCTGCAAACATTGCACCATCTACCCATCATAGCATTTCACTTCAAGATCCTCCAGAACTGAAGGTGCTATTTAAATGTAAATTATTATTTACAATGTCTTATGCTTGATATAAGTTTTTGGGAAGTTTCATCTTTACACTTGTTTGCAGCAGCAAATCCTTTCATAGCGATAATTTATATGCAAAGATTTTCCCTGTCCTATCACACATTTTCCAATATGTTTTGATGAAGTCTGAATAGTTCAAATTGAGCTCTACCATTGTGCATTTTATTTATTTCATATCTTATTTGTATTAAGTTTTGTCATAGGTTAGGACTTGCTTTTATATTCCAGTAAGAGAAGATATAGAGTATGTGATTATGCAAGGTCTTTGTTATTTATATATACTGCATCCTCTGTGTGTGCGGCTCTGGTGTTCAAGTGAAATGCAGGATTCTATTTTAATTCTCATGACTGTATATGATCATTAACAGCTACTGCACACAGTAAAAAATAAAAATGCAATTCAAAGAAGTGTGCATATAAATAAATATAAGTGAGCACGTAAAAGAATGAATGAGATAAATTGGTTCTTTTCAAATATCTAACCTATCTTCAGTTTAAGGGAGGCATCCTCTGTGCTATCTCTGCTCGTACTTTAAAATGGTACTTTAAAAAAAAATTAAACATAACAATAAAAAAGAATTCATTGCTTTTAATAACATTTTCAGCCATGTGGTGAGGGTGGGCTTCCTTTTTTTTATTTTTTTCCCTAAGATTGCAATTTTGAAAATAGCAGGAAAGATCATAATGTATTGAACATTGCCTTGCCATTTCTTCAGCACTTCTGAATTTCAGTTGGTTTTGGTTTACGTCTTTGCTGAAACATTGAAACATTCAGCATCTTCCTTATTCCCTTTCCAGTCAGCAGTTGTAAGGATAACCCTCGCCCCCTTCCATCCAGACGCTTGTGTAGGGCTTATTTTCCATTGTTCTGTTGAGCATCTGCTCACCATCCTGCCTGGGAAGAGACACAAGGTCTTATCTCAGAAATTTTATCCATCAGCTCGCTGGCAGCTGTCACTACAGTATCTAAACACCATACGCAAGATGAGAGCTTATGCTTATGTTTCCCTGTAAAATAGGAAGTTCCTCTTCCTCCCCATTTTAAACTGATTTCTCAAGGTGTGTAGATCAGCATTGGTCATTTTACCAGGAGAAAAATTGTTGAACTGTCATTACACTCTACTATATGGATTTACAACCAAAAGCAATAATATCAAGATATTTGGATGAAAAGCAGAGACTGTCAATCCTGTTCAACTTGGAGAAGCTCTGAACTCTGGAGGCTGCTCCACATTTGTCCAAGCAGTTTTCACTCTTGCTTTCCCTCTTCCTACCTCGACTCTTCTTGTGACCTGGGAAAGCAATGAACTCAACCTTCCTCTGCTCCACTGGCCCCATATCCCCTTTGCTTTCCCTCAGTCTTGCCTTCAATGCTCAGTAAGAGTGCAGTGCCATGGTTAAAATAGAATAGAATATATATAAATATACTAGTGAAATAAACTAGTGAAGTCTGCTTTTCTCTGGGAACAACCAAACTGAGTTGAATTGCCTTCTTTTACACACATACAAACTCATTTTCTTTTTCTGTTGCAAGTAGACATACAAATATGTAATATTTACTTGTAATGAAGTTAGAGAAAAAGCAAATGAAAACTCAACAAATTCAATGAGAAGGTGGATGAACATTTGGACTCACTGATGTGCTATGTCTGGACTAAAAGTGGAGTCAAAAAGAGAGCTGTGAAACAGGGAGGCAAGCTCTTACACACGCACACATCAGTGAGTGGGTTACAGTAGTAGCAGAGCTTTACATCGTCCAAGCAAAGAAAGAGGGTGTCCTGACTGAGGAGGTGGTAGAAAGATCAGGCATATTAATCCCCATTTCATTAGAAATTATTATGTATTACTTCAGATTCAGTCTGAATTTCAAGGGAGCTTTCACATTACTGAAGGTCTTGTACCATGCTGCTCTAATCAACTTCAGTTCTACATAACAGGACAGTTCATCCTTCTTGAAAAACCGGGCTTTTCTACCTGTGTTATGCTTCGGTAGGTTTCTATGCTTAGGTTTCACGGTATTGTTTCAGTATATGCATTTCTTAACCCAAAGAGGAAAGATGGCCTAATGATTAGAGTATGAGCTTCACCCTTCAAAATACTGTACGTATGCAAAATACTATAGGCTTCCTACGTGACAGTGGACATGTCAGTTAGCCTTCCGTATGTCTTTCTTTCCTGTCTGTAAAACAGGAATAATAGGACTTCCGAACCTGCCCAGGCTTGTTAGGAGGAGAAATGCATTGAAACTGGGGGTACCTGGTAGGACAATGACAGAGCCATGTAAGGAGCAGCAGTGGGTATGTTACACCTTTCTACGTGAAAGGTGCAGAGTGACTTGCCACTGTTCCTGATACCTACCACAGAGTAATTCTACAGAACAACTTGGAAAAATATAATAAAATTCTTATAGCAAGGCAATAAAAACATCTTCTCTAATACAGCCTCTTGGGACTCAAATGTTTTTCAAGTAAGGTAACTACCGCCAACCCCCCCACTCCTCCCCCAAAAAACCCTGAGCCTGAAACGTATTCCTCGTCTAGTTTAACTGCAATTTTTGCTCCACCAAAAGACAATGAACTTCAGTGCTTGTGAGCAGCTAGTCATTTTTGAAAATGCAGGGCTTCTGCTGTATATAGTACAAGTACAGTATTTATAATGTTTCTGCAAGTGTCTGATTGCATTATTCCTTTGTCTGACCTATACTTTCAGATAAAAGTGTTTTGCTTAGAAACTACGTAATAAATCACCTGTAGGAAACAGACAAGTTCCTTTTCTATCAGGGACTAAATGTGAAAAATGGTTTAAAAGAAGCTAAGTGTAAATGATGGAGTTCTGTTACCAGTTTTGGCTTTGCTGAAACAAAGTAAAGGTAATGTACAGGAGCCATATCTCAGGGTCACTGCAGTCATATGTCAAATGCTAGAATAGTACTTTATTTGGCAAAGAGATCAAAGAAAAGCTTTTTGTTATTTTTCTTCTGTATGTTGAGAAATGGAATAGGTTTTCTCCCTTTTTGTAGTTACTGTAACTATGCTATAGTTTTGCTGATCCTAGATGAGATCACCCACTCCAGAATATGATCACATTTCAGTAGTTAAGAAAAATTACATAAGTTGCTAAGCATGATTTGACCTACCTTTCCTGTGTCAGACTGCTGAAATTATTTCACATTTATATAAATCCTAGCTGCTTTGCACCTTTTTGTAGCTAAAATAAATGCTATCTTGGGAGCCAAGGGTCTCATGGTGGACAACTTACTGCATGTTAAATGTGTCACAGTAAATCTGCAAGAGGTTTTAAGCTGAAAAGAGAAAAAAATCTTTTTTTTCTCTTAGAAGGCTAGAGGAAAGTAAGTAAATTAATTTCCAAAGTAGAGGAACCAGAAAAATGCCTTTTCATATTCTTTTCTCCTTTTCTGAAAGCACCATGCCAAAAAAAAAGAAAAAGTAAAACAAGTTTCAAGTGAAATAGCCAGTTATTGAAACACTTGCAGAGACAAATCCTGAAGTTATATAGGCTGCAGTGATCATATTTTTGAAGCCAGGCTTTAGAAGGTGTCATGATATACTATAGTTGTCTTTAATGCTACAGTTATCATATATTAAATAAATGCTAGTGTCTTCTTCCTCTGCATGTGCATGTTATACTTAGAGACTTATTCTCCTAGTAGGTATGAGGTTCAGGTCTCACCAGTAGCAGATTAATTTCTTGGGAAGAGTTGTTATTAAAGGAGCAAGCGTGTTTCATAGTGGAGCATTACAGCTGCAACGTTCCTCAATGCCCTGTAAACCGTTTGGGAAGGACAACCTTACCTCCCTCAGAGGACAGGGCCTCAAAACACGCCTCATCTCCTTTCAAAAGAGTACATACAATGGTTGCTGTGTTTGTGAGTGTCCACAACAGTGAGTTTATTTACCATAACTTAGGCTAAGGAAAGCAGCATCCCTTAAGACTTATTTACAATGTTACATATAGTTCCTATCTTACATCTTTTTAAAAAAGGCTGATGAAATTAATGAGAAGTGACAAAAGAAAAGGAAATCAACTAACGATGTGGCTGAGGTCAAGCTTGAGGAACGAGCACAGTGGGTTAAAACACCAACACAGTAATGTAGGTGTGAGCAAATGAACCGTCTAATAAATAATTAACAATTAATTTTCTTCTGTCTTTTATCTTTACCTCTTTTTTTCTCTACTTTTCTAGCCTGTGTTTCTGTTTTGCATTTTCCATGTTCCTGCAATTAATTAAAAAACAAAATCAAAGCGCAGGGTTACAAAGTTCCGGTTCTGAAATTCTGCTGGAATGAAAAGTTCTGCTTCTCCGATCCTATTAGTTTGTGCTCACGTTGAGGGCTGGATGTGCATATTTTATAGAGCGTGTGCATGGCTTAGAAACGGCTGCTCCTCCTAGGCAAGCGGTTCACAATACATCCCTTCTACTTCTGAGCAAAGGAAGCTTTGTTTTATAAATCTCCAATGCAATGTACATGCAGTTTTGTGTCATGTTATATTGTCATATGACAAGACATGAACCAATGTAAGCCATCATAATGCAGCACAATGCATTGTATGAGTTACACCTTGTCAGTTTTTTTGGCTTCAGAAAGGAGCTTTTTTCCCAAAGGTAGTAAGTGATGCTAGAAAAAAGTCCCTGTGTTACCTAGAAACTGACAGATGCCCCTATTTTCTGACTATCCAAATTAAATTTAATCTGAATGTGTTTCCACACGGCAAATCTAAATGTTGCTTTACTTTTTGTCACTTCCCAATTTTAATGTTAGTGGTATGCTAATGTGATTAACTGTTTGCCTCAGGCAGTTAAGACTGTTCTTTGTCCAACTGGACAACTGATGAGCTCAGCAAAGTTTAAAGCTACCTGGCTAAGAAGGGATCAGCATCTGAAACCTATATACTGGCCTGAGAAAGGCTCTAGCCTTGCAGATAGTGAACATGAGACATCGTTATGCTGTCGTTAAGCTAAGGAGATATGCATACAAATCGTCTGCCATTAGCTTATCATATACTGCCTTATCACAAATGCAATAGCGCATTACCTGTGTTGTATATAGGTAAGCTTTACATGGCAGAGACCAGTGTAAGGGAAATAAACGTTAAATTTTTATGGGTAACTAGTGGTAGGGCAAATGCTATGAGGATTAAAAAAAAAAAGTATTTACTTTCTGTATTTCATGCAATTCTGAATGGTTGTCTTGTGCCAGCTCACCATACTTCTTTATTGTCCAATGCCTTAGACAATAGTTAAAATCCTGACAATGAATTCTTTACTGCACAGAATACCATACTACAAAGGCACTATATGCATACCATTTCAGATAACTCTCCATATAGCATTAACATTCCTGTTTGGTTGTGGGGGGTAAATGTTATAAAACAAATTATATCTGTTTCTTTGAGCAGTTGCAGAGTAAAATTTTACCCTGAAGTTCAAAAGTTACCTCCAAGTGTGATGCTCAGCTTTCAGCATTATTTCACCCTCGGGGTAACTTTTCTAACCCTTAGGAAATATTGTACCACTATTGCCTTCAAAACCAATCACAATTTTTTATATTGTATATATACTGCTGTCCAAGCACTGTAGCAGAGCTAGTGACAAAGACTACATGGAAGAACTTAAAGGTTTTGCAATAATTTTTAAAGGGAAAATACCTGGTTAACTTAGGGACCCTGCACATGCATTTTCTTCTGACTCTCACTGTGTTTTAACACGTAGCAGTAGTATTAGAAGTATATTCCTATACCAAGTAACTTCCTTCCTGGGTGAATTTTCCCCCCTGGAAGCAGGAGTTACATGTTGGGTGTTACCAATTAAAATCTATTCCTTCCTAGGTCAAGGTCTTAAACAGGGTGAAAGTAGGGCAGATAACCTAGTGTATCTCACAGAGAACATTATCAACAATTATATCATTATTTTCCCAGCACAATTTTTGTCAAACTGGAATTAGACCAGCACCATGTAATGAACTGAAAGACTCAGAACTTCTTTCTTTTCAGCTGGTTCCACGTAAACGACGTGTTCTTCCACATCAGAGTTAAATCCAAGCCTCATCTACCCAAGCACTGGATTTATCAAAATTTGCTGTAAGAGCTTACAGATAGAGCCATATTTTGTATCTGGGTTAGGTGAAAGAAGAAATTGCCCTTTAAGATTGAAAGTAAATGGCAAAAAGAAGCATTCACGCAGAAAATTTCTATGATGTTCTGGAACCCTTTCTAAATTTTTCAGTCTATGTGCTCTCCCAATTTATAACACACTCGTCACAATTAGTATCTGGGCACCTACTAGGAATTCACTTAGCAATGAGACTAATCAATAGTGATTTCTGAAAATCTTTCATTCTTGAATTAGGCACACAAACTGTGTGGAGGACCTTCAGGTGACGTATGTGGTGGTGATTTACACTCACTGAGGATCTGCCCTGCAAAACAGCAACTAACAGTGCATGGCCCCTGGGTGAACACAACCCTCCGAAGATGCTGTGTCTTAACTTACCATGTGGTATCCCTAGAGCACGGTTCAAACTCCTGGCCATTTTCCCCATGAGGAGAGATCTTTCTTAGTTTTGGGAGCCTCTAGTTTCTTCTCTTGTGTTATCTTGTATTGAGATAAAGTGGAATTTTGTGAAAAATGAAGGATTAGTGGCACTAAAGGCTAAAATCTTCAGTATTTATCAAAAAGTAGTAGTGCAGCACTAAGGAAAACCAGAACATCGATATTCTGTTGAGGGTCCACTGGCCTGAGAGGTGACTATGCTTAAGGTAGAGCAGATTTGTATCTGTACAGTAAACACGTATTTATCCGGTACCTTTTTCTGTTCATTACATACACTGGAAATGTAGTTCCTCTCCAACCCTCCCCTGGCAAATGCAATTTTAAAACAATGCAGAACAAAGAAAAATGTGTTCCTGATATAATTATGCCTTCTGCAACTTAAATTTTAGACACTCAGTTTCATCTCTTACTTAAATGTATCTGTGTATTTTAATAGGAACATTCAGCTATGCTTTTATTAATGCAAAAACATTAAAGCACTATCCCTGAATACTAACGCCTTAAAGGGCCATTTCAAACAGAACCTGTCATAAAATGTGCTCTCAAGCGTGTCCCCTTTAAGAGATTCAAGAATTAAATGTTCCCGTATGTGAATTTTATTTTGTACAGCACATTTGCTTTATGGCTACAATTAAGTTAGATGTGCCGATAACAATGTCTGCTTTCCATTTTAAATCGCACATTTCAGACAGTGTGCATTGTTTTATTATCTAATCCACATGCTTTTAATTGCAATTATGGTCCCTTATGAGTCCCCTGGGAGGGCATGATTGCAATTAAAAATGTAATTTAAATGTTAATTAATTACATTCATTTTCTAAACTGGGAAAATTTCATTTATTATTTTCATGTGTTGTGCACTTATCCTAAATGCGTTACCTTCTAAATGTTTTTTTTTTCAAATTAAGTGTTATGTTTATAAAACAGGGTGTTTAATACCCTTTAAAATTTTGTTAGGATGTTTATACAAATTATTACTTTAAATTAATTGTTTCCAAGCTCTATGCACAATTTATATGTGTCATGCAAGCCAGAATAGAGTTGGGTTTTATATTCTTCTGAAATTACATTAACATGAGAACGAAAAAAGTTGATCAGAAATATACACTGTTACTCTAAGTGCTCTTAGACACTTTTTGCTGGACAGAAGAAGAGGATTTATTGGAGACCGATGCTCAATGCATTTGATGATTTTCTTACTGGTGGTTCACTTAAGACACAACCAGCTAAAGAGGATGGGTGCCCTCATCAGCATGAGCAGGCTGAAGCCTAATGCCAGGATTTGCAACAAGTGTAACACGCAGCAGGCAGAGAGAAAGAGCTTGTTAAAAATAGAAGGCAGAGAATCATGAATCTGGTTTCTTAGAAATGATAAAATTAAAAACATGGCATTTAAAAAAAAATTAGTTATTTCTATTGCCTTCCATTTTTTTAATATTAACCTGCAATCACGGTGGCCAGAAAAATTATCTATTACACATGAAAGCTGAGATTTTTACAGAATCTCATGACCTTAAGAGCCAAGGATTGATGAAAAATTATCAAATATCTTCTGAATGGTTAGCAGCCAGTGTTGCTGTGTCAGTGAGATTGCAGAGCCAAATGCATCAGTGTGGAAGCTTGTCCAGAACCACCAATCACAAGCTGGCTTCCTGATGGTTTTGCAAGCAGTTCTTAAAGTCCAGCATTTGGAATAAGAAAACTCCTTGAAATCTTCCCTGTGCTGGTTAGCTTTGGTCACATCGGCACCCTGCTGAGACGAGAGCCTGGAGGAGGGAGCTGGAGAGCAAGGCAGGAGTCTTTCCAAGCAGGCACTAAGTCAGGTAGTAATGGTTTTGAGTCACTGGGTTTTGTAATTAAAAACTGATTAAAGGTATCCCAATCCATCCTATTATCTTTACAAAAGATATTCTCATTACAAATTTGTGGTCAGTTCATTTTAAAAAAAGAAACCGTAATTTATTTTCTCAGAGACCATCACAGAACAAACCAATTAAGTCAGGAAAATTTGGAACTGTGATGTTCTGATAGGCTAGCAGCTCCTCTGGAGAGTGAGATGAAGCTAAAGGATACAGCTGAAAGATTTTTATTTTAAACTAGCACTGCCAGTGGTAGCTCTACAGACACTCTTTTGGAAGGGCTTAAGCATTAAAAAAAAAAAAACATGTTAAACTAAACTGAAAAATATCTATTTTTCAGTGAGGCAGGGCTGTCCACACAGCCTTTTTGATTGATTTATCTAATTGCTTAAAAAGTAAAAATTAAAAACAGTTTAGGTTGAATCAGTGCGAGGGTTGCTTGGCTTTCTTACAGAGGAATTCATGGAGAGCAGGCACATACACAGGCCACAAACACCGCAGGGTGAGTGGGGCATGGACCTGATAAACGAAGGTTTTATTAAGCAGTTACCAGCCAGGTGCTCACAGGGTTTTCACCCTGATCTGGGACCACTCGATTCCTGTGGTGCTCGGTACATCCCCTCGGCACTTCCATCTGAGCTTCCCTATTTGTTCTGTCTGTGCCCCTCACGTTTTCTTCACCTTTATTGCTCCTTTCAGCGGAAAACACTGTGAAGTCAGTGGAGGTAGCTCTGCAGTCCAGGTTTTGTGTTCTAAACTGTAGCATTAAAACAGCAAAATAAAAGAGCAAGAGCTTTGTGGCCAAAAAAATAATAGACTGTTTTTCCATTTGTACTATTAATGAGAAGGAAAAGATTAATTAGTTCATAACTAGTAGGGAAAGTCTAAGTCTGTTTTGGGTGAATTAGCCTCTTTGTATAGAATTTTTTTTTTCCCATTTTGGGGGGGGGGGGGGGGGGGGGGGGGGGGGGGGGGGGGGGGGGGGGGGGGGGGGGGG
>JAVKLA010000010.1:24510414-24653080 GCA_034782735.1 Sagittarius serpentarius
CCCCCCAATCACATGTAGTTCTGAAGTGGTAAAATCCTCTGATCTTTTTCTTTTTGTTGATCCTGGAAGGCCCCAAAACCACTGCCCTCCCAGTAGTCCCAGTGACATATACACTGCCGTGAAATGCCACAGGAACCCACACATTCATCACACGTAGCTTCTA
This sequence comes from Sagittarius serpentarius, assembly GCA_034782735.1. NCBI lineage: Eukaryota > Metazoa > Chordata > Aves > Accipitriformes > Sagittariidae > Sagittarius > Sagittarius serpentarius. The sequence continues at coordinate 24,510,578 of JAVKLA010000010.1, forward strand.
GGCATTGGCCCACACTTCAGCCAAATCTTTACCTCTGATCTGGGGGGCCTTGTTATAGATGCACAACTCTGGAAGTTCCTCCATCAGTTCAGGATGCTGCAGTTCATTTTGTGATGAGGAGATCAAAACAATTACATGACTCCTGATAACCTTCATTGACTATCTATTGAAAAAATCAGATTTTAAATAAATGACTATTGTACTTTTAAAGCTGTGCATGACATGTCCTACTTACTGGGTGACCTAGATAATTTTCATAAATTAACCTCTTTTACCTTCCATTTCCTCTGCCACCCTGCTGTTACCTTCCCACAACTGCTCCATCACTACGTAACTCATCTGGTGGATGGAGAAGACAGTGATGCTGTGCCGAGTCTTAAAGTGACATTAAGAACTTACCTGCCTAAGTGTTCATTTGCATCTTGCTCACTAGACTTGTCATATAGCTGGGGAGATAATATATTATGAGATGTGTACTGAATTAGCTGTCAATTGTAGTGAAGCTCTCCCTTAACTATGTGAGGAGAAAGCTCTTGAATGAGCCTCAATCTTGCCTTTTTTTTTCAGCTGAGATGTTTCATTTTAGTCACCCAACCCCAGCCAATTTTATTAAGTCTGCTGTCAGCTGTGACCCCTGCTGAGGACTGGCAGGGCTGAAATAGTTATGCTGCCTGATGTCATTTGTGGCAGCTACAGATCCCACTCCTGCTTAGGCACTGAGGGCTCTGTTCCTGCAGCAGCAACCACCGCAGTCATAATATCAGGCAAAATGAAAAGGCTCAGGGTAAAAAGCCATGTTGCATTCTCCAGCGCTCTGTGCTAGTTGAACCACCAAGAGAGGCTGCGTGCAGGCGGGCACAGTCTTTCATTGGAAAAGTTTGAATAGTCCGTGCTGCGCCTTGGGAGCAGCCGGAAAGAATGGAGAAAACCTTAGCGTGTCGGGGAAGCCAAGCTGGCGTCACGTTGCCCGCCTTGTCTGGGCAACGAGTCAGTGCTTGTGCCAGATGTGGAGTCAGTAGTTATTCCACACCCACGGCAGCATCACCCTGAGGTGGTCTTTCCAGTGATTAGCTTGTTTGGGAATTCCGCTGCTGTGCTTGACAAGCAAAAAAAAGCAAGTCTCGTTGTCTTCCTCGGGTGCAATCCCTGCACGTGAGTGGGAACCGCTCTGCTGCTGGTACAGGGCAGAGCACTGAAGCAGGACTGCAGCCTGCCTAGTTTGCAGCAAATTGCTTTGCTGGGTTGACTGTGGAGCTGGCTTGGGCCAACATTTTTACAGCAGCAGAAATGCTTTGGGTATAGCTAATCCTGTACAGACCTGCTTACCATGAGTCTGTGAGCAAAGCCAAGGTTAAGAGACCAGGAGAGCACACTGTCCTTTTAAACACCAAATTTTTATTCTATCCATATCAGTTTCTTTACCCGGAAGGAAGGCAACACTTCCAAAATTTGGTTCACATTAATGATTGCGACTCAACTACCATTATTTTAATTAATAAAGATATCCTCAAAGCTCAGTGGATGGACAGCTGTTCCATCCTCTCCTTTTTTATGCATACGTGTACAAGTCACTGCCTCCCTGAGTAGCCTGCCTGGTGGTAGTGATGATGAACTTGGTGCAGCATGTGCCCCAGCTACATGGGATACCTTCACACCCTGCAAGGAAGAGTAATGTGAAAAGAGAGAGGATAGACCTAAAACTTAGAAAATCCAATGGTAGCTACCTGAGATCACAGCATATTATATTCTTTACACACCAAAGAAAGTTTAAATCCTGGAAGAGTGATACTTTATCGTCAAGGTAACCAGAACAGGTTCACCAACAATTTACGTGGTGCTTAAGTCTATTTACATGCTTGTTTACTTGGCTTTTCTCTAAAAGGAAAAAAGTAGTTACCTTAGCAACTGCCTCATCACATGGTGCTGAGGCTTCCTTTGCTATCAAGTATCTTCTGCAAGGAGCTCACAGACCCATTTCGTAGGCACAACTGCTTTACCCAGTGGAGTCTGGGGATAATCTATGCATTAATTTGTGGTTTGTTTGTTTTAAGGGCTAAATATTTTATCCCAGACGAGCAGTGACATGCATCCATGCCTCCTTGGCTTTGGGGGAACTGTGTGAGGACAATGCCAAGGCAGAACTGGGGGAGCAGTGCAAGCCAGGAGGTGACAGGGATGTGGCTGCGCTGTTGTGGAAGGGAGGAGAGGTTAGCTCTGCTGCACTGCAGAGTGGATGTTGGCCCATTTTATTTACTAGATATCACCATCAAGGATTATTGCTCCAGTAGTCAACCCACCTCTCCCTTGAGATCCTACCTTCCTTGGCAGAAAACCTTTGAAAAAAAAAGAATCCTAGGATGGTGGGACGTAGATGCATACTGGGGTAAGGAGTCATTAGGTTCTGCATGTAAATTATGAGTGCAAGAGTTTCCTGCTTCTGTCCCCTAATCTGTTTCTGGAGTTTTGTACCTAATCAGCTTCTGCTCTGATCAGCAACACGTGCAGGAAAGCAGGGATAAATGAGATGCTGGTCATACGTTTTCCTTCCTTGCCTTTCATTCCACAGAAGATTTTGACCTGAACTCTGAGTGAGCATACTGCTGTCTGGGCAAACTCCCAGAAGCTCAGCAAACTACGTCACCAGCTCAGGCTGTATTTGTGTCTTTGTTTTAACAGTGTTTATGAGAGAGCTGCTTCATCAAATACCCTCATTTTATTTGCTTTCCTTGCTCATTTTATTTTAATTTGATAACTGCATAGACACTTCAGACTGACTGCAAGGAAACTCTTATTTTAGAAAATAATTCAATTTCCTTGAATGATCAGGGCCAGATTTTTTAGGATAGTTACACATCTTGAGATGAAATCCTAGTAGGATATTCAAAAGAACTTCAGCAGATTAAAGCCTTGATTCCTTTTTAACCTGCCTAAACACTTGTAAAGATGCTGTTAAGACTCTACCTGCACTTCAACCTTCCTAAACACCTTTGAAAACTTAGCCCTTTTTTGTATCTACATTCCCCAAACTACCTTTGTCTTCCATTTCTCAATTCCATTTCCACCCTTCTCCAAAATCCTGATATGATATTCATCTCCACTCTTGCTGTGCTCTTTAGAGTTTTTTAATAATGTGGCTTGCATTATTTTCATCTCTTTTAACCTTTTATTCATTATATTGCTGCTCTATACTAATCTAATTTAGCTTGCACTTTCTTTATAGCACAAACCTAACAGGCTGTTATAAGCCCAGTTACTCGAAAACAGGTCTATTGCAGTATGCATATTGCAGTATTGCAGTAACTGTACTAGTGAATAATAACAATAATAATTGCTTTATACAGCTTTTTAGCACAGAGATATTTTCCTCCCCTTGAATCCTCAGGGTCTGAGTCTGAGGCAGCCCAATGGCCTGATTTCTACAGCAAAAGACTTATAGACCTGGAGTTTCCAAACCATTTTTCAGCCTCCCTCCGGAGGGTGACAGGTATCCTTTACTTCTGGGGAAAGCCTCCCTTCCAGCCTGGCACCATCGCGATCCACCACGTCACCGTGCTCAACTGCTCCATCAATTCCCCTTGCTATTGACAGAGCTGCGGGGCTGTGGGAAGAGGAGCTCACTCCCGCAGTGCCACTGTGCAGGGAGCTAACGGGCTGACATGCAGCATCCCCCTCTCAGATAAATATTGATTAGACAGCTGAGGAGTTGGGTGTCCTGAATAGAGAACTCCAGCAAATTTGCTGACTCCTCCACGTTTTGGGGTTAACAGATTATTCTGTTTTGGCCTAATCTGTCCAGCAATGCTAAAATCAATATTAAACTTGGCCTGTCACTATACCTTCCTCCTGCTGTGAGCACATTCTCCAGACCACACTAGCACTCGGAAACTGCTCAGATTCGGTAGTACAATTCTCTCCTCAGATCTGGCACTGGCATCTGGTGTCTTTCCACAAGGAAACACCCGGAGCTGAGAGGACATGTGCAGAGCATCCTGTGCCTCCTACCCCCCTTGTCATGTTCTTCATCCAAGGCAACTCATTCATCGAAGCAGAGAGCAGCCTAATCCCAGCATAGACTGAAATATTTCAGAAATGATCCCTGCAAAATAAAACAGCCACCAGTACTGCATGCAAGAGTAAAACACTGGAGACAGCAGCATTTTTTTTTCCTGAAATCATGTAGCAGGTTCTCTTCTGTTTCATGCTGCATCCAAAACAGGAGTGGGTGTATTTAATTATTTACACATTAATGACAACCAATAATAAATACCATTTCCCACCCAAAAACTTCAAAGGCTTAGCCAAAGGGGGCCAGCTATTTAAAAACTTACTCCCAGTGTTTAGGATGGCAGGGAGGTGAAGCAAGTAGCCCCAAAGCAGGTCTGCAGACTTGCTCCTGTGCCCTAACTCCTCAACTGCCAAGCGCCAGAGCCCCACTCACTTCCTTTTTCACTCTTTTTAACATCTTACTATAAAAAGGCTTTTCCCTGAGTTGTGTCCCACTCACTCAGCAATGTGTGGCACTTTTTAGGGTATCCTTCAGGAACACTTGGCTGAACTCCAGCTGCTCAGTTGCCTTTGTTGCTTTGTTCACAGTTTCTCTTCTCTGAGTCATTTTTTCTTTGAAGTTTCTAAAGCACTGATGAGCAAAATATAGCCGCTTTGCCAGATTTTTCCTTTTGTAAGGTGTAGCTGGCAATTTGGCACAAAGTGACCTGGCAAGCTGCATATTGGCTGGTGAGATGAGTGCTATTCAGCCGGTGGAGCCTCTTTGTGGCTGCATTTGGTCCCCCAGCTCCCCACACCGGCACTGCAGCTCGGACTGCCTGGAGCTGCCTGGCTGCTAGGAGGTGCAGGGGACGTGCAGTCAGTGATGGATATGGCCTGGTCTCTAGTTTGGAGATAGTTTGCTGCACATTTCTTTTGCAGGCAGACTTGCCATGGGAAAGTTGCTTTTGTGCCTCAGTTTCCCCTATTTTAATAGTTTTCTCTGCCAGCCTTTTGTCTCTTTATGATCATTCTCCAGTGAAGAGACTATTTCTGATGCTATTTTTGAAATGATGTCATGGGCCTATTTATACAGTGCAACAGAAAATGCACCTTCCACTGGAGACATGCACAATTGTATAACCCATTTTCTCTGCATTACAAAGGTTTCAAACCTTTTCCCTCTGCTGTGGGGCTTCTCTTGGTCAAGGGCCATGCACAGGCTATGCTGTCGTACACCTCTCCCTGCTGCATCCTGGAGCCGGCCCCATGGGCAACATCAGCCATGAGGTTCTCCCACCTTTGTGTAGGCTGGCAGAATGGTTAAGAAAAAACCTTGCCCTCCATTTGGTGCACAGTATGTTCCATCTTCCCTGCTGTCTCGTTTCAGCCATAACATTTGTAAAGTATTGTGTTTCCCCACCCCATTGTCACCGCATCAGTATTTGCTATGGTTACAGACCCAAAGGGTCATGCCCATGCATGTAACACAGACCCTTGCTTACGTACTGTCCTTCAGCCATGACATTTTATATTCCTATGATGATCTCAAGCCAATTAGAAACTGCAAAACCTCTCTAATACATGTATTTCCTTATATGCTTTCCTTTCACTGAGGCTATAGAGAAAGCACAGGGATGGCTACTTATGTCTAGAAAAAGCTAAAAAGTCATTATCGTCTTTCTAGCGCTGTGGAGGACTCTGGGGATCAGTTCGGTGCTTCCTTGGTACCAAGACCAGTCCCTTTTATACTTTCATGGTTGTACACTTAGTCTGGAGATAACTGCTGTGTGACTGCCTCCCTTCACAAGTCACCTTCATCTCATCACCCCTTGCTTTTTTCTGGCCAAGTGGTGTGGCAGAGGAAGAGTGATCTGTGCTTCAAACAACGGCTCAGTAGACTAAGTTTCTGTTGCCAGCTGTTTCAACGCCCTACATGACCTTCACCAAGCCATTCAACTTGGCTCTGTCTCAGTTTCCCCATCTGTAAGAGGATATGAACATTTGCAGAGCACTTTAGATTATTATTAATTCTTCATAGAGTATCTGAAATGTGGTGAACACTTTAAGAAGCTATAAAAGTACAAAGTATTATTATTAAACTCAGGAGGAGGAAGTAGCTGGCCCACAAGGTGCTTCCTTCATCAGTCCTTCAGAGGAAGGTCCTTATCTTTATGACCTAAACACAGATTTTTTATTCTGCTCTTGTAGAGGGTTAATGGGTGTATTTTAAATAAAGCTCTTCTGACCCAAGCTGGAGGAGCACCATCAAAATGAATGAAGCTGATGACATCTTTAATTTTTCTTATGCATCTCAGTCTAAAACAGAAAGCAGAATTGCTTTGCAGGCAGCACAACGGTTTCTCATCTGCGGCGGAAAGCTCTGCTGAAGTCACTTGCAATCGGCCCTTTCCTCTTACCCTCCAATAAACAGTAGACACAGGGTGACTATAATGGCTTGACAATAGTTGCACACCCTGGGGTTTTGCTGCTCTCATGAAAAAAAAAAAAAGAATGTCATGGACAAATGAATGTTGACAGTGGCCATACCAAACAATTCAAGAAAAAATTGCAGCTTTATATGTATTCCTGCTCCCTTTGTCAATACTTTAAAGATGGTTCTTATTTCAGTGCAGGTATTGATTGTGTATAGGTTAGGCCCCCAGTTCCATTTGTCATTTCTGATATTATAGTGTGTTATCGTTTAAAGCTGTAATGGGAGAGGTGGCTGAGCTTAAAGCAAGCTGGTTGTCTGAAGCTTTGATAAATGGCTAGATGGTCTTTGTTTCTGCAGCAGTGAGCAGTTGGCTGCTATTTGCTTTACCTTTTATCCAAGAATAACTGTGTGATGGGTTCTGGAAGTGAACAGTATCATTTTGTCAGATGTGGTTCAGAACTAGCCGGGTGGTCTTAGCAAAGCAGCTGAGGGATTTTTAACACCCGACAGGATGTGAGCAAAGGCCCTGTATAAAACTGAAACAATTCTGGCTCCACATGGCTGCTTTGGTCGAAAAGTTCTCAGAGTTGTTTTTTAAGGTGAGAGGACAGGAAATGCTGGGGGGTGGGGGGGTGGTGGTGCTTTTAAAAGCAATTTTATTCATATGGAAGGATCTTACAAGAAAGATCAGAAGACAATAGGTGGATTACATTTCTTTGATGAACTAACAAACTTGCAAATTTTTTGCAGATCTAAATAAAAGGTCCGCTTTTCAGATGCAGTGAACAGCCCCACCCCAGCCTCTGAAAGTCAGGCCAGCGCAGTGTTTGTGCCTGGGAGTCCGGAGGATTGTGGAGAGAGGGAGGTAGCACACTCTGCATTCTTTCCCTCTGCATCACTTGCATTTTTCAAGGTTTTGGTATGACTTTCATGAAATCACATCTGTTTGTCAAACTCAAAATACAGGGTTGGTTTGTAACTCGGTTCCACTTCATTTGAATCACCAGGAGTCTGGAAATAGTAAGTGGTCCTTTTCCCAGTGACAGACACATGTAATGTCTTGGCTTTGCAGAACCTCTTCTATCAAATTTTGGGTTCACAAAACTAAGATGACACCTGTGGATGTTTCGTGTCCTGATTCCTTTGAGTCAGGCAAGTTCAATTTGAGTTTAGCCCAATGCACTAGCAAAGTCTGCCTCAAACTGAGCTGAAGCCTGTCCCAAGCCAATGTTTATATGCAAATGTAAGTAGGGGAATCAGTGATACGCTGAAATTATACCTCACTGGTTTGACAACTCAGCTGTAAGAACTCCATACTGATTCACCGCACACTTGTAGGGGCCAGGAGTCATCAGCACGGCTTTGGAGCACTCCTCTGCATTGCTTCTGAATCAGTAGCAAGGTGTCTTAACAGGTTAGCTCTTGAGCCTTCAGGTACCTACCCTTCGTTAACTTGATAGTCTATGAGTGAGAGTTCAGACTTACTGTTCCTGCCTCTAGTAGATTGAAATGGTAGCTCTTAATCCTATCACTGAAGTTGAATTGCCCGGACAAGTAGCAGCAGATTGATTCCACCAGTTCTTTTACAGAAATCACAAAAGGCTGCTCAACAGCCGAAATAGCTCAGACTTCAGTGCAGCTCACAGCATGATGGCAGGGTAGCTCTGCTTTTGTGTCTGTAGGAGGAAAGAAGTTACCTTTCCTGGCATGGAAATAGAAACAAACAAAGGTTAGAAGTCAGTTCTGCAATTCTTAGTCCTACAAGTAACACCAAAGTTCACCAAATCCTTGTTTTCTGTGAGATTCCTGTTAGCTCTTAGCTTGTGATAAGCTATGTGTATTGCAGAAAAAATTGATGGCACACAAATGTGCATTTGTAGGACTGACAAGATAAAAAGGAGAGCAAGCAAATGGAAAAGAAACCAATGAGAGGTCAAACCTATGCAGAAGATACTGGGTCTCTGTAAAGTAGGAACCACACTGAACCTCCCCCATCCCTCGTGCGTGGTGATTCAAGCCAAATTCAGGCTTCTGGGGCTGTTTGAGAAGGTTTAGTCAACTCTTGCACCTCTCGTTGATTGTACCTCTCTGCTGTTCCTGGCTTCGCCAGGAGCTGTAGATGTAAAAGATGCAAGAGGTATATTTCTGACTGTGCAACGCTGCCCAACACAAATAGGCCATGCTCATAATCTGTCAGCGTAACATCAACTCAGGAGACTTGGCTACCCGTTTGCTAGCCCAAACTGAGGATCAGATAAAAGACAGTCATGGTGTTTGGGATAACACCTCACACCTCCTGTTGATTTGCATGTGCAATAAAGGTCGCTTTGCACTCTTCACAAAAACAGACTGGTTGTGTCCCTGGCCAAAACATCCCTGTTCACCAAGCTGTGCCTCTGCAGGCCCCAAAGATGACTGAATTTCAATGAGACTTTATTCTTCAAAATGAAAGGTGCTGTCTAACAGTAAAATATTGTTCTATTAAATTCAGCCCATGGCAGATCCACTACTGAGGGCTATTGAGGCAAATAAGAGCAGGGTGATGGCAGTGTGTGGTCATAAAGTTGCAGTATTCAAAAATGTAGAAAAAGCATGTTGTCAGATTTCAATAAAGCAGTGGAAATGAATAGATACATCTCAGAGCTGGTTGCTTCCTAGTGGGATGGAATTTGAATAATAATATCACACTTGAACCAACATCGGGCTGGATTAATGGCTAGCATAGGCAGAGCACTAGTATGGTGAAGCTGCGGCAGCAGCAGCACCACTGTAGGTGTTACTAATGATACAGAGCAATGCTTCTGCTTGTTTGCACACAGAATGAATAAAATAGGGGAGGAGGAATCTGGGAATTATTGCTTTAAGCTGCAATTTTCAACAAAGAAATCTTGCCATTCCAAACTGTCTAGACCTTTAAAAATAAAAGATGTGCAGTATTTACAATGCTCTTCAGTATTCATGAGGCTTTGCTGCTTGTTGTAAGGCGAGATGAAAACAATACTCAGTAGATTTTCATAAGTGACACGCAACTGTAAGATTGATAGATGATGTGGATTTAATGTATGTGGAGTTCAGCGCCAACATAAAAGCTGTGATGTACCCAAACACTGGGTTTATTAAATCCCTGTTTCCTTAAATGATCATCCAAAGCCTTTCACCACTTTCTTCTACCAGAAAATAAAGGAAAGAAGGTAGGAAAAAAGAAGAGGGAGGGGAAAAAAACCCCAACCAAGGGATTCCCCTTAGTTTTGGTAGAGAATTACAATATCGGAACTGAAAGAGACAAATATTTAGACACTCTCTCTGCATAGAGATTAATGTGAGAGTCAGAAATACATGGAATCCACTTAAATTGATGTGATTTAGTTATGAATGGTTAAACATAAGTATTCTCTGCCAAATGCCAAAACCTATTGTATTAACTCTTTCCTCTCCCCAACCCTCTTGTATAGCCTCCTGAACTTACCAAACTCTTAGAGCCCAGGGATCCTCTCCCCAGGGATCCTCTCCCCACCTCTCTGTGCAGCGAGGCCAGAGTACAGCACAAAATCCCTAAGTCTGCTCCAGAAGAGGACTCGATGAAGACATCGGGTGGGTGCCTGGCAGCTTCCGCCTCCTACCTACCCCCTGGGGCAGGCCTGCTCTAAGAGGGACTGCTGCGCTGGGGGAGCAAGGGCACAGCAAACTACCCTCCTTTGAAACATCAGCTGGGGAACTGGGGAGGGAGGTGCTGGCTCGCCCTGAGCCAGCCTTCGCCGCGCACACCCTCCGGTCTCTTTGGGACCTGTAAGTCGGCTGCCGTAACCGTTGTCCTCACGAGGCATTTCTTGCGCACCTTTGCTAATTTAAAACAGCACTTCACCCTTAGCCTGACATCAAGTGAATTATTTTCTCTTTCATTCCAACTTCACCCATCAGGCTGCATTCTTATGAATTAGGATTGACTTACGCAGTGTCCCAGATCCTCTCGAAAACGATTTCTGAGTTGCTTAATTTCCACTGTCTCTAGGGGTGCAACACACACACACTCCTTGATAACGGCCTGAGTAACATTTTCTGCCGCGCATTTACAGCACTTTTTAACAAAGGTGTATTTGCTTCTTACTGGAACGTTTCACTTAGTTTCAGGGTCATTTCCTGTGACAGCTGAATGTCTGTCTTCTTTATCACCTCAAGATTTAGCGAAATGATATAATTAGTATAGTTGTGCTCCTTAACCCAGCCAGCTGCGCTGGAAATCAGGCCATTTTAGCTCAGCTGAAAGGAACAAATAACATGCGAACTGAAATCAGGCTTTCTGCTCTGGACCAAATTTGACTTTTTTAGAAACTAGTAATTTTACCGTTGTATTTATCCCTTGGTGTGAAACATTTACTCTGGAATGGTTAGCGAGCAATCGTTTAGATACTCATTTCCCGTGGTGCTCAGTGGTATCGAAAGGCGGGCTGTTTGTCCAGTGCTGTGGGAGATGTGACCAGGAAACTTGGCCTATGGCAGAGACAGGAGCTGGATACACCTGAACTCAGTTCCTATCCTCTCTTCTCCCTGTACTTCTGAACCAGTTATTTTTCAGGCACTCTTCTGTTTCCAAACAAAAATTTAAATTTCAGTTCTTCTCTGCCCTACTTCTTCTCTTCCTTAAAAATAGAAAAAGGCTAATTTTCCCAACTTTTTTCACTTCAGCAATATTTTCTACTAATAAAGCTTTCTCATGAGCTACTGGCATTTTTTTTGTAACACAGAGGAAAAATTTAAACCAAAAATTCAGGGGTAGGGGACAGAAATGGAAGGGAAGGAGGTCAATGCATATCCTCTTGAATTTATAAACAAGTTAAAATAAGTGACTGTGTTTGGAAAAAAAAAAAGGAAATTGTTTGTAATAGGAATGTTTATTGGAAAAATAAACCTCAGCAAATACTTACAGAAAACAAATGGCAAATCCAGTCAATCCAATCCAACAAATTTGCTTTAGAAATTTGAAACCAAGGTATATATTCATGCAATCAAAGGCAGAGAAACTTCTGTGTACCTGGTCCAAGCGAACTTGTATCAAAATGCTCATGACAAAGTGATACATTAAGAACAATTTGCAGAAAGCATTTTGAGTTATGAATAATATGCTGAAGGAAACTTGCAAATTGTATGTAAGGAGTTGAAAATCATGAAATAATTTTTACAATGTACCTCTTTGGTTTTGCTGCCTATGCAAGAGTGCTCATACTTTGTAAACTCCTTAGATTTTCTACAGAGATTAGACTGCATATGCACATAAAAATACTCATAATCACCTGAAGCTTAAAAGGAGTACAGAAAAATGTATAGCTAAGACTCAGCAAGGAGAACAGGGAAGAATGGAAAATAATATATGCAAATAAATAAAGGGAGTGTATTACAATTTCTGTGTCTTCTGAAATATGCCCGGTTGTGCCTTCTCAGCTGCTTCATGGAGTTGTTCCCTCTGGTAGAAGGTGCTTTCCTTTACCTATGAAAACCTGCTTAGTGTTGCTTGTCCTCTTTTGTTTTGTTTTATAATTGAGTTTTTCCATGTGTGAAATCCCAATATTTTCTTTAACCATGAGGATTAAATGCTTGACAAATCGGAAACATTCAGGAAAGACACAAAACTTGGAAAAGCTGGGAGTTCATTCACTCCTTTCAGCTAACAAGCACACGAACTTGTCAAATGTGTGGCTTTCTTTTTAAAGAATTAAGCACAGTGGAGAAGCATTGACATGCATATCTGGACGTTCCTCTATTCATATATTCTTTCCTTTACCCTTCTTTTCTCTCCTCACCTGTTTGTCATGATTTTTTTTCTTGTTTAGATTACTCCTTTTATAAATTGCCAAGTCGCTCCCATCTCAGGCTGTTGGTGTTTTTGCACCATGCTCATCTGCACACTTTCAGATCGGTGTTAAAGGCGCTTGTGTGCCTCAGCACAGGCTCACTCAGAAAGTCACCCCATTTGTGTATTCCTTTGTTGCATTTGCAGACACAAAATGGGTGCTCTTCACCAGTGCTTCGCATGTATTTCTTTATCAGCCTGCCAGTCTTCCTTGTGCAGAAAGATGTGACTACCCAGTACTGTTACAGATGGTGCTATCAGTTCTTAACCTGTCCTTTAACTTCATGGCTGTGCAGCTGGCCATTCATTCAGACTCTTGGAAACGGATATTTGGGGTTTTCTCCCATTTCTTGTGCGATATTAAGTGTATCACAAAAGTGCCCTGTGCCAGCTTTGAAAGGTAAAGGTGATACCTATATTTTTGGGAAGTAAATAATAAAAGTGCCGCTGCTGTGTTTGCAGATGGTAGGTCATGCATCTCTGTAGCCACTAGCCTTCGTGTGAGCATGCACGAGTGGCACCTGAGATTAAGCAATGATTTCCTCTTTCTGGCCTGTGACTCAGGATTTGAGTTTTGTTTTTGTCTCTACCATAAATTTGGAAACATTACATGGACAGACTTCCCTATCAGTTCCAGCACCTTTCTATCACAGGCATATCACGATACACAAACACGTGCCCATTTCATAAACTCATCAAGGCCAGATTTCCACGTGCCCCCTGAACCAGTCACTGTATTTCTTGGTGCCTCAGTCCTGGGTAAGGCAGAGATGATAGCCCTTTCTTTGTTTTGCCTCTGAAGATTGGCATCTCCGCGTAATACATCCAGGGCCTAAACTAACAAGGCTCTCGCCTTGCCTGGGCAACCAGCTCTAACAATAATAAGATGAAATTAAGAACAGGTACAAAAAAAGAAAGCTGGGTGCTAAATAACAAGAAGGTTAAGACCAGTGTTTATCAGGTTTACTTTCCAGTGTAGGGCTGTGGCAAGTGCACATCCGAGTGCTTTTCCCAGGGATGCAGCCTATCATGGATGTGGCTTGAACTTTTATTTGTGATTTTCATGAGCCTTCCAGAGCGATGCATTCCCTACACTGAGGTGACTACTTTGGGTTCGCTTTTTTAATTAAGGTTCTGTATTGTAACTAGTCAATGTACATTATTGGGAGAATGAATGTCAATGCCAGTGCTTTTTCTTTCTCTCCTTTATCTTTGTCAATGATTCAAAGACATGATTTATGGTTAGTCTCCGTCTTTCAGGATCATCCATCAAGCGCTGGTTTCACTACAGGGCTCGAAGTTGTAAATCATGCAGAAAGGCTGTCACTCATCTCATTTAACCCTTTAAACACAGGGATGGAAGAGGAGGGCTGTTATTTGCAGAGCTGGAAGAAATAGAAATAAAATGGCCATAAAATTGATGAAGTTAGACTAATCTATACAATTAATTGTTCCTTCTAATGCAATAATTATTATGAGGGACAATTAAAAAACAGGGCATGACTCCACCCTCCAGGTTCATTCTGAGAACCTGGAGGACTTCAGGGTTCCATAAAATGTCACTTTTTTGTTTTCTCTTTTGAGCTCCTTTCAGATTTTTTAATGTCCATTACAGATGTGAAGAGCTGAGCTTCACTTTAGAATCAATCACGGGCTACTTCTGATCATGACCTTGCAGTGACTAAAGGAGGAGTGCAAAAGCCCATTAGCAGCTGCTATTTTCAGCTCCGTAAATTAACAGTTCTTTTTCTTCTCTCTCCTTTTCCCCACTCCACCCCTCCCCTTTTTTCTTTTTTTTTTTTTTCCCTTTCTTCCTTTTTTTGGACAGGAAGACAGCAAAAAATGAAATGTGTAAGTGGCATGGGAGCTTCCACACTTAGCCTTGTCTCGCAGGCTTGAGGACTGGTGACAGCTTTGGCCAAGTGGCTGATTGCTTCTCTGTGTCCTCCCCTGCCAGCCTGGGCTGCTGCTCCCAGGTCACATTAAGCACTAACTTTTCAGACAATGCCTCCACCTGCTCTTAGCACAAAGCCAGGGAGACTGGCATTAAATAATGAGGTGTCTTTCTTTTTTATCTTGCTATTTTATTTATTTATTTTTGGTTGAAAGTGTCGGAACTTCGTAATGGAGGGTTATTAATGAAAAATATATGTTTGGGGTCTATTTGTTTAGATTCCGCAGTGGCTTGATGGCAATTTTATCCCTGAATTATGTATGGCTCTGTTTTGCCTAGGCAAGCTGATACAAACAACAAATATAGTTAGAAAAAGATATATCAGTAAATAAACTGAAAGGTTGTAAAATATGAATGTTTATCATCGAGATGGTGCCACTTCTTTTCTTTTTTACATGAACTCTACTTGAGATGGTATTTAGGAGCTTGGGACTTCTTCTGTTCCGGCAATCTCTGCAGCTTGTCACAAAAACAAATGACACCAGAGGGAACATTGTCTTACACTGTATTCTTTTGCATGAGCCTCAGTCTTCTTAAGGTGCTCGTAATTTAAATTTATATCTTGATTTATTGGAAGATAAGATCCTACCCTTCTTCCCTTACAGACCTTACAGCTCCTTTTAACCCGTGCTCCTTTCCTTTTCCATTTCAGTATTTAGCATCTGCTCACCTAACTCCAGGTGAACGAGAAATGCAGAGAACCAGATGAAGGTGTGTATTCAGGAGGATGGATCCTGTTTTATTGTGCTGAGGTCAGAGTGCCCCATTGGTGGGGCATAACAAGCTGCAGCCTTCTCTGTTCCCTGCGTTAGCCCTCTGTGTACAGAGCTAATTCCTGCTATAAAGAATAACACCTGCCACTGCTTTGTGAGCCTTGACAACGATCTGAATTTGTAAACAGGTCTTTTTCTGCATCTTACAGAATGTTTGGGTTGGGAACTGAAAGTAATTTTGGGGGGAACAAAGGATAAGATCTTTAATTGTCTGATGGGATTAAGAGAAACTTTTAAACCTCCATCTGGGAGATAAATTCTGTTTTTTAAAATATCATCCATTGCAAGCATCATGATAAATTAGCACTTGTTTTATTCTGGACTAAAGTCTCATCCCACAGGGATCTCCAAGAATTTCTGCTGCTAAAGTATAGCATAGAGGAAATTATAATTTTAGCATCTCTCTGAGTCTTAATTAAGACTGTTCTTCTGATACAAAGCTGTGGTGTCTAATTACCAGAAAGCTGTCAGAAAGTAACTTTCAAAAAACCTGTGTCAAAAAAGAGTTGGGAAGACTAGAAATATTTATTCAATTACAAATTTATGGTGTTAGTAGATTTTTTTTAAGTCTAGCAGTCAACACTACTACTAATTCCTCTCTCAATATCCCACCTCACAAGATAAATTCTAATTCCAACTCTTCTTCACCAGACATTTGCTTTTTGCCCAGACATTTGGTAGGTTTGTTTGAATAAATAAGGGCATGTTTCCTGCCATTTTTCATCTCGCACATTCACAAAGTACTGAAGTTTTTTATTTCAGTGTATTCCAGATCTCAAAGCCAAATTCTGGCACAGATGTCCACCCATTTTTATTTTCAAAAACAAGTGCAAAACTGGTAGTTAACCTGCAGCAGAGTCAGGCATCCACTTTGAGACTCAGTCCTAGTTCCTGTTTTTTTCCCTACTGAGCATATGCCATTGCCTCAAAATGACTCATATTTAAGACAAAATCCACTCTTTTGTTTGCCAAGAAGTCAGCAGAGCCTGTGCTTGCTCATTACAGGTCTGACTAGGAAAGCTCATGAACCTCAGCTGGGTTTTGATGACCATCTCCCTAGTCGTGAGACCATGACTGAGCTGAAGGTTTTGATTTTTTACCAGCATGTTTTGTAGCTCTACCTGCTGCAAGTCCCTTTTCTGAGATTTGCATAAGGTAAAAAAAAAAAGGAGAGGTAATATGATGAATGCTGACAGGTACATTTGCTACAATTGATTAAACACTTTTGCCATCCTTACAGTTTTCTTTCACCCGCCTTGTGTCTTGCCAGAAAGAGAGGTGTGAGTGACTTTGTCATTGACATTAAACAGTTGTATATACTTCTAGCTGCAAAATGCTATCCCCAGAGTTTGTTTACTCGATCTGTATTTCCAATCAGTGCAGAAGGTTTACTAAAGCAGTTCATTACTGATTTATTTATGATGTATTTAGATAGCAAATATGGTTCTGTCAGCAGTTGCTGGCTAAACAGTGTTGACAGACATTAATAGCATATGGTATAGGAATGGAATTATGATCTTTAAGAGTCTTTGTGTCTCAGCATACATTTACAGTTTGCATTTTTCCTAGGTAGAGAGACAGAGAACTTCCAAAAAGGAAAACAGTGTTTCTTTTTCTTTTTGTAACCTTTGGGGTTTGTTGGTGGTGACATTAAAATCTTCTGTGCCTGTTTAGCTGTTCAATTTAATGGAAGACAAATTCTCCCAAAGGTTTAATTTACTCTCACAAACTGAAATCACTGCATTCTCACCATGGGAAATGGCCTTAATTTTCCCAGCCTTCAGTATACATCAAGCATATAATTCATTTCTCCCCCCTCAATACTTCCCTCATTAGAAAACAAAGTTTTTGATATTTAAATGTTATATAGTTTAAGTTGAGAAACAGATCTTCTCAGCCTCATAAAGTGCATTTGCAGACATGAATGCTTCTCTCTGACAGCAATAGATTTATACAGGGTGGAACAGAAAAACACTTAAATTTTTGACCTTTAATTGTCTGCTTCCTCTAACACCAGCATTTTACCAGTGTCAAGGAGAAAAAGCAAAAAATGTGGCTGCTCATAGAGCAAGGAAGAACAGGTAATGGTGAAACCACTTTGTGGCGGTTGATACTGCTTGGGGAGACTAAAGTATATTGGCAAAGGACTAGAGAGGAAGATGAATTTCATACGAGAAGTTGCCTCTCAATCACATGAGGACAAACAAATTGGGAATAATATGGGAAATCATCTCATCCTTCTTTTTAGATTAATGATAAGAGAGGAGGTGAACTGGAAATACTCTGTTTATTTTCCAAAGTAATAGGCAACATTTTGCTTTCCATAAAATGGAATTAATAAAAAAAAAATTCTTTGCTGGAATTAGGTTGCACTTTCATAGGACTGGCTGGTCTCAGAACTGCGCTTCAGAGCTCCTGCTAATAAATACCCAAAATTATCAGGTAAAAAAAAAGGAAGAAGGGATCTTCTGAAGAAACGCTCAGGTCATACAGAATGCCACCAGTGAGTGTAGGTGTGCTGTTTGCCAGGAGCATGAAGGCTTTTGAGTAACAGCTACATGAATGATTTTTTTTAAATTACTGCTCTTTTTGATACATTGTTAGAGAGTTTAGGATGTAGGCACTTCCTACTGCCACTGCTATTGGCAGCAAAAAATGAATATATATACATATATATATATAAAAAACCATCAGACAAAAAGAAACAACACCAGCAACAAGAAGAGGTTCTGTACAGGGAGCGCCAAGAAAAATAAAACATTGAGCCAGTTCTTCCTCTGCCTAAATCCATTTGCTTCAAAAGAAGTACACCAGTAAGAAATTTAGCTTATTGTACATGGAAAAGTTAATATGCCATTAACATCTGAAAAATTACTAGAAATGAAACCCAAGAATGGGCAAAGCACACTCCACGTCAGAGTCATGCTTGTCTCGTCAATGCATCAGGCTTGATAGACCCCAAGAGCTGTTTGAAATGAGCTGACGCTGTAGGTAACCGCTCTGAGAAGTCTACCTTTCTGCATCTTACAGGTTTGCTACCCCTGCAGTATCATAGCTCTACTAGACAGTGGCCATGGTGATGTCTGACAGCATGAGGCTGTTGACAGCTCTGGCACATGCCAGCTGGGGCCTGCTGAACAGGGTCTTTGGAGGACTTTTCTGTTTGACCGAACACTCTGGGGAAGGGCTGTTGATGTCGAGCGCTGCTGCCTTGGCCGGGAGTGTTAATGCTGCCCCTGGGTAATGCTTATGAACCAAAGACATTAGACAATAAGTGAGTTGCCAAGAGATCTAGCTTGTTTAAACTAAACTTCTCTGAGGCAGCAGCAAAGATGGCCAGTTTTGCTGGCTCTTCTCCCAGTGAGTATTTAAAGACTCTTGTTTGTAAGGGGCAGAGTATTAAAACAGTGAATTCTTAAATAATGAGTTAAAAGCAGTTTCAGCCTTTCTTCTTATTTAAACATGTTTTTCTGTCTTTCTTTGTGCAACAGATTTCCAATCAGTCTAAGGGAACTGACTGCACAGAAGGAGCAATGAACTGGCAGTACGATACATGTTGAAAACTAAAAAATTCAAAAATTCAAATACAGACTAGTCAAATTCCAGCTGAGCATTGGTGAATACATGCAGTACTTAGCCCATGTAGACAAGGCAGATTAGTAGTCATTCAAGACAAACCTTGTGCAGGTACTAGCTAGATTTGTGATGTGCTTTGCTTTCATTTAAATTTTAACATAGACTGATAAACACATTAAAAATGCTTTTTTTTTAGGTGTTATTCCTGGTAGAAAGAGAAAGGGAATCAGCCAGAAGTGCTTTAAAAGGGAAGTATTGTTTGGATTTGAACCTAGTGGATAAACTGAAAGTGTTTAGACAGTCTATAATGAAGTGTTGTTGGCCTCTGGTCTGTAATAAATGCTTCATTTTTATAGCTCCAAATCAACTTTACCCATAAAATCTCAAAGGACTTTCTCCACTTAGCAAATCAGCTATGACTTAGTGCCCATAGCCGGTATATCCTCATGTATTATCAAAAAAGGTGTGCAGACCTAAGCTTATACAACTCCCACTGATAGAAAAAAAATTTTTGGAAGTTTTACTTTGACATTATCAGTAGTTAGTCCAAAATCTGTGTTAGATAAGGTGCACAAGATTTTTTTGTCATGAAAAATTGGATTCTTGATAGCAAAATGATTTCACTGGTGCGAAGTCCAATCCTCAATAAAATTATTTGTTGGGTTTCTGTTCAAGAAATAGTCAAGTTACTGTGTGAGTCATTCCTTTTATTAAAAAGTTCTTGTTCAACATTTCTCCATTTTTACTATCAACCTGCACTTACCACTCTTTATTTCTAGATTATTTCAGTCATAGCTTTAGGGTTCGTAATCGAAACATAAATGCAGATCCTGTAACACACTCTCACAATACAAACACAGTTTGAACATAGATGTAAATGTAATGTGCAAAATCCCTTGTAATGCTTCATTTTCTAAACGCTCTCTGCATCCATTTCTACTGCAACTTTAAGAAACTAGAGTGTTTCTTCTTACCAGTTCTTTCTGAACGCTCTGATAATAATCCCACTCTGTTCATCCTCCTGATTCCCAGTAGAATTTTCAGGAAAAACATTATACATGGATTCACCTATTGTCATAGAAGTTAAAGCCCTGTTCACGTTTAAGGAAACCCTCCTGGACTGATCTCTGCTCTGCACTTGTTTCGTTTGATTTATCTTCTGTTGTTCGTAGTTTCACTGATCACTTTCTTATTACTTTTACACTTCCATCCATTTCAGTTTTGTACTCCTTTTCAAGCGATTTCTTATACCGCCCCTGCCGCCTGCTCCCACCTGATGAATTGTCTGCTCAAACTGTTGATCTTGACCTGGCATGGTCTCTTCCACAGAAAATAAATGATGCCACACAGACATATAATGATGCCTTAATAAACATCCTGGGTACATTTGCTCCTCTGCAAAAGTGCAGAGCTCAAAAGGTGGTGTCCCAGTTGCATGCTGATGCCTGGGAGGTGGTGAAATGGAAGAGGTAGGGATTAAAACAAAAATGGAGAAGTTCTGCACTTTGTGTGTATTTAACTACACCTGAAAATAGTCTGGACCTTTTTTCCAAGCTCTTGTCTGCACTTAAACTTGTGATTACTAGAAACAGCAATAAAAACAATAAATATATTTTAATTCTGTAAACATTTTAAGTAGCTTTTTTTTTAATGGCTTTTTTTACGTTTGGGCTTGCCTGCAGCAGCAATTCATTTTTCAGAAAGTCAGTACTATGAGTATTTTCGTAGAGGTCAGATGCCCTCTGTCGTTTTTCCTTCCAAGTCTGAGTGAGGCCCCAGAAAAAAATGCAGGGAAGTTTATAAAGTTTTTTTATTCTGTTACAGAGTTGGATAGTAGAGACGGTTAATCCAGTCTTGCAGCTCTTTCAAAATTTTAGAGCCTGGATTTTTGATCCGCTAGACTGATTTGTGAATTCCTGCAAGCCTTAAATCCAGTTATGATGGATATAATATATAGCTTTTTTGTACCCAGTGAGGTCCCTCACTTCAGCAGTGGTTACATCATGGTACCTGTGCTGAAGAAGTCATTTCTGTCAGTAATTGACCTTTCTGATTATTGGATTTTTTTATCATAACTCATAGTTGTTATTTCTTGCTGAGATTCAGGAAAAGATGATCCTGTGCAGCTGCAGCCTCCTGTTTTTTTATGCTTTGTCCCATATGATAAATTTCAGTTCTCACTTAGGACAGGGCAAGAATGCAACACTGAGACTGTGGTGATTATGATCTGTAAATGATCTGTGTACTGGCTCTGGATCTAAGCCCTTCCTTGGATCATTTGAGACACAATTTAAAAGAACATAGCTTAATATTTGTGTTTCAATATTTTCTTTTTTTTTTTTAAATTTCTGTTATTTTAATTACCTTGTAGATACTTGGAAACTATATTTATTTTCCATATCAGTTGGAAGCTTTTCCTTTTGACGTGGATTGATTTATTTTGCACAAGTTTCTTGCAGAATGGAACCAACAGTACAAATTTTACTACTGATAATTATTAGTATTTTTACTATTAATAGGCCTTTATATCTGCAAGGAAACAGTAGGGCAGCATCCCAGATCATGTGGAAAGAGAAAGGAAAACACTGGAGGGTACCAAAACTGGGAGCTTTTTGGGACAGGAAGAATTTTGTTCCATGTTGGCAAAAGATTTTTGTAGGAGAGTATTGGTGGTAGGGGCAGTACATTAATAAAATTACAATGATAATAAAAAAGATGCAGTATATTTACATGATCTATTAAGAGAGTGATAAGATATGATTCCCCCCAAAGATCAGGTAAAAATGATTGCAAGTTCGTGCTACCAAAGGCAGCACCAGCACACCAGTGGTCATGCCTCACGCAGAGGGAGTATTTCAGGCAGGACCTTAAAAGAAGTTATTTCCATCTTTGAAACAGATTTCAAAGGATCGCAGATTGATTCTTATCACAGTTGCCACAGCCTTCTCACTGTTGACTGCAATGAGAAGTGAAAAGCAGGATCAGGCTCTCTGTGTGCCCCCTTACTTGGGTAGAGAAATGTCCAAACATTATGTAGGTGAATGCGTACATATTGTATATATTAAATACTTTTTTGGGTGGCTTGTTTAGGTATCTCTCATTCTGACAACAGGCTAAGGGATAAAAAAGAGACCTGTGGACTAGAATTAGTAGGTGATCCCACTCTGACCTGGACTGTGCCAGTGCCAGCATGAGGAAAACCTTCTCTCTAATGAAACTTCATTTACTTATGGACTCTGTTCTTTTCCACAGCACGGATTGAATTTTGGCTGTTGTATGTGACTGAGGGATGGTGTTGTGCATGTACAGACTGTATGTTTGAAGGAGATGTTTTGACCTTTCTCATCTCTGATTGGTGTTGCAAAGATGGAATGATGTAGAACAGAGATTTTGTGACAGAGTAATAATAAGAAAGAATCTGACTGCCAGTTGCTCATTACTAGATCTCTTTTAAATGCCAGAACCTTCTATGTTTGCCTTCAAACGACACTGAGCACCTAAATCACCATAGTAAACAGATATAGAAAGAGACAGAAAGGTTAGAAGTGTACTCATAATCTCTTGCTTTTCCTCCTAAACATGTTTGATAGCAATATTGTTTCTTAAAAACAATATGACCTCATTTGTAAAGCAATATTCATGCTAAACTAGTCAGCTGTTAAATATACCCGGCACTGTGCATTATGATGAAGCTAAACCAGAATTTCAATTATTTTCTGGACACATTTAAAATTATAATACTTTACTGGGTTAGTGTTATAGTTCATCCAAATTACTCACAAAGTATCATATCAATCTCTTGCAACTGCTTATTGCTTACATATCTGAGGAGTTAGTCGAAGTAAGATGCCGTCTGGGGTAATGACCTTCATGCTGACTTAGTGCTTTGATGGTTATGTGGCTATAAGTGCAGGGATGTCTAATGGTCAAAAGTCAACGTTTGTTGGCCATAATATTTGTCAGAAAAGAAACAGTCTATTCATTTGGACCAACATTTGCAACAGTATATTCCTGGAAGGAAAATAAAGAGGGAAATAAAACACTTGATGATCTGTGTATTCTTCGCTAGTGTTCCTTTTATGCTGAAATCCCAGCAAGTGAAAATTCACACTTCAAAATTATTTGCAGTTTTTTATTGCCTGGAATAAAGGCAATATCAAAACAAAGCAAGAAGATGAGGAAGATACATTTCATTATACTCCCACTTTCTACTTATGTACCTTATCTAAAGAGATGTTAAGAGACAGATGATGTTGCAGCCATGGTTTAACCAGCTATGAGTAGCCAGCACAGATTTATGAATGTTACTGGCAAGTATGGCTTAAAGCAGATCTCATTGGAGCCGCAATATGGCTGTGTATCCAAAGGGAAAAGCTCTTTAGACAAATGTTGTAATAATAGGGTACTTTTAAAGCCATATTAATATTTTTTAAAAATAGGCTGTAATACTAGGTCCTAATCAACAAGTTATTGCATGGAGCTTGCATTTTATGGAGCATCTTCAGCTGCGCATGAATTCTGCACTTTAATAAAAACATGTAAGAAGTGCTGTTGGCTTCATCTCTACCCATCACTGGATCGTGAAGCCAAGTACTCAAGTAGCTCTAGATTTTCTGCTCAGCATACAAGCAAAATGCATTTCCCAGTGTGCTCCTGCAGAACGTGTACAAGAAGCAGCATTTTGCAGTTCAACAGGCAGGGAGGCTGGGATTTCGAAGAGAAAACGGCTGTTCATGGAGGTCATCCGTAAAAACATCTGAGCTTTGAACTGACCCTCTGTGACTTGCAAGAGGCCACCTCAGCAATCAGTGGCAGATGCCGGAGTTATGACAGTTGAGCCTTGCTCCTTGCTCTGGCAGATTTTCTATCAACGCTGACTCACTTAATCCTTAGTCACATTACCAAAATCAGGCTGCTATTGTTTACATATTAATAACTGATTGTTAAGTAATTATGGCAGTGAAGCACCATCATGCTGTAGCCTCTTTTTATGGCAGATAAGCCTATCTACTCTTACCCCAAATGGGACAAACTTAGCATGTTTATGAGCTTTCTTGAATTGGGGCTTAAATTCTTCTGCATGATACTGGGTACACCATTGCATTTATCCAAGCTGGTCTGTTTTGAATTGGAGAGGGCAAGAAATAAGCAGCCTTTTAAAAATAATAATCAAATAATTTGTCTCACACCATGGTATTCAATGCACTGAACAAGCATCAGTTATTAACAGAAATAGTCATTTCCCACAGTAGCAGACCATACCTAAACACTCAAAAACAACTGTGTGAAGGGCTAGCACTTCAAGATTTTTACACGTTGAACATAGTAATGAAAAGGAATATGATTATATGGATCTATTTTTAGAATAAACATTGTGCTTTCATACGCAGAATTCTTCACTCTGATCAAGAGCCTTTCAAGGGAAAGTGTTGATCTTTCACTGGTTTATTACAGGTAATATGTCCATCTTCAAGTGTACCCCACACGCATTCAAAGCCAGAGCCCATTCAAGGGGAATGTGTTGTGAAGAAATGCTGTCCATGAGATAAGCCATAGATTCAATAGAAATGAGTCAAAGATGTATCTTTTTTAGGTTAAAAAGCAAGTGTCCAGAAACATGATCCTCATCTTCTTTCTATTTATAATTGTATTTAATATAAATGTACTTCATTACTGGAGAGCAGTCTTCACGGCCGTACAATAGCAAACAAATTCTTCAGAAGCATCTTTAATTATTCATTTGGCTGTACTATATTTTATGCTACTTTTCATAAATGTTAATCTTTATTATTGCCCTACCAGGAAAAAAAAAAGAAAGAAGGAAAGAAATACCTGTTATTAAATGACCTATCAGGCTGACATGGATAAATGTTGGTAGCTATTTAATTGTTTCCCATCTGCAGTTTTATACAGTTTCTATCAAACTGAAGGGTAATTTTTTTAGTAGCTGCTTATTTTAAATGTACAAAACCCTTGTGTGTAATTCCATTAGCTGCCCTACAGCATTGCAATCTACAGTTTCCCTGAGGCTGTTGTGAAATATTGATGAAATCCTTGCTTTTGTGGCTTCCTCTGATACACTAAACATTTGTCTGATGTTAGTTGAACTTGAATGGATCTGTTCAGAGTTATATCAGTAGTGACTTCAAAGGCTGTAAGGCTGTTACAGTTTTTTTTTACAAACTGAAGTTTCAAAGCCTTACCATGTGGTACTTTAAAAAAACAAAGTTCATATCAAATGAACCAAAGTGCTAGCAATACACTGGTAAGACTCATTACAATTTCAATTTATATAGATATATATTTTTTTATGATTCTGATTGGTAGCTTATGCCATTTAAAGAAATTTAGATTGATATTTAGGGGAACCTAGGATAATGAAAGAGGGAAAACATAATTTGAAACTTGGATTTTAAATGAGGTAATCTATAAATTTACAAAGCCACTCTGCTGTTTTCCACAACAACAAATAGGACAAGAGAAAACAGAAGAAAGGCAAAGAGAGACAAAAGTTTCAGACATGTTTTCATCAGTAAAGTGATTTACACTGGTGCAATTAAAATGACTAACGAGGAAAACGTATTTGCTGCTATTGTATTCCTTTAATTGTTCAGGACCAAACTGCATTTTGGAAAGCACTCTTTGTGTCTGTACTAGCAATTAAATGCAACGCGTCTTGACGTTGTGGTGATGCGATGACTGCCTGATACCTGTCTAAAACTTTGTTGACCGAGGACAGGGCGAGGACTTTGGTGCGCGGGACGGGCAGGCGGGACAGACGGCACAGAAGTGGGCGTCTGTTGCTCATGCACAGCAAAGGGCTCTGAAGGTCCAGTTCTTTACATTCAAGTGATGCAACGACTCATAGCTTTCATTAGAAGCATATTTGTTGAAAATACAATCTGGAGAATATCAAATACCTTCAGCTGGTTGAAACAATGAAACTGTAAGTGCCAGGGGTTTGTAGAAAGTAACAAACAAATATTTTTAACCAAAGGCAAATTATTCACTTACACTGTAAGCCCTCATGTAAGGAACTTCAGCTGTTGGCTCTGAACATAGTTAAATCCATTTCTGCAACAGCTCGTACCTGGCAATTCAGCCATTCAAACTGACTGAATCCAGAGCAAGGCAAATATGACTGAAGTTGCTTTTTTTTCCCACAATGCAATAACTGACTATGTAAACAACATCATCCTTAAGGAAAATTATTCAAGAAAAAAGTCCATAGTAATTCTGTCCCTGCTATGGACTCTCAACTCAGTAGAGTGCATCAGCTCACCTCTCTTTTTCCAGTCTTCCTTTTGCTTGTTTTTTTTTCCTGTTTTATTATTTGTTTTGCTTCAAGTTTATGGGGCACTCAAAAGTCAGTTCCCCACACATATGCTTCCAGCCACTGATCATTTTCATTTGATTCATAACTGTGTAGGATGCAATGTACGAAAGACATATTCTGTTCTCCTTTGTGCTGCTAAGAGTCCCACTGAACCTAGTGGGTATTTTGCCTTCTTAACCAGCAGAAAATTGGATGTTTAATAGAAAACTCTATAATACAACTCTAATTAGAGTATAACAAAATGAAAGCCCAAAATTGCTTCATTTCAGCATCATATCTAAATAATATTTATGGCTCCATGGAATTGCCTTTGCGTGTTAAAATTTGGTTATGGCAGAAGCTATTCCAAGTTTCCTTGCTCCTAAGCTTCAGTGGCTTGCAAGCTCGGCACCACAGAGGTTGCTTCTGTCCTCCAGCAGTGGATGGTAGTGGATGTCTCTTTTCCCACTCTGCAAGAGGCAGAAATTCATGCCCTACTATCAGCTGCCATAACTACTTGAAAAACAAAAGTTCTAAAAAACAAAAAGCAAAGGAACACTGGGAAAAATCTCTCCTTTGAGATGACAAATTGGTTTGGACATAAAATTGCATCACTAAGATGGTGAACGAAACTTCCATACTGCGGCACTGCAAACTGAATTTGGATGTGATGGTAAACAGTAATAGCAGCAAAAGGTGCAAATGATTTCCCAGTATCCAAAATAATTAACTGGCCTCCCAGAAAAGAGGCAATTGAGCATATTCATCCTTTCCTGAGGTTTTGAGAACATCTAAAACCTTCCTCAGGGTGCACACGGCTTTAGAAATAAACCTCACACTACCAGGAAGATTAGACCAGATGACAGAGACACTCCTTATTCTCTGACACCCATGATTCAGAGCCAGCTGCTCTCTGATCCCTCAGCAGTGAGAATGGTAACCTTTCCCTGTGTTTTCTTTCCCTCTTGCAGAACTTAACAGGAAGTTATTTCCCTGGTACAGAAGTTTTTAACGTAGCCTAAAAAGCTCTGAAATGATATAATTCACTCTTGTACTAAAAATTGCGTATTTTGAGAGTTCTTTCCATGAAACTCCATTGCATTTCCAGAGTGTTGTATTGGGTTTAATCCTGTTAAATTCCAAAATGTCTTTGATATAAGAGTTATGCAACACAGTAGGGATTTTTTTTCCTCAGCTGCCAATTTATCTCTTCAGTTGATTTTAAAACTGGGCTGAATCTATAGCTATGAACTTCTACAAAGAGCCAGGTTAAGATTTGTCTTTGGGTAGCTAATATAGTTAGACATTTTTGAGAAAAAGGAATGAGAAGTGGTCATTATCCATTATCTGCATGAAATATTTCAGAGAAAGAAACAGTTTCTGCCAAACACAAAAAGATGTTTGAGCTGAAGCCAGACAAGAAGGAAACAAGATCACCTTATAGCACTGTGAGATTGCTCTGCTAATGACGTTATTTCAAGTAAAACTGGAATATATATGTGAAGAAATGCAGATGGTGCATGGGTTTTACATGGATTAGTGGTGTTGTTCTGGACAATGATTCACTGTCCTTTTTCTTGGCAGAAAATAAATTTTCCAGTCTTGGAAAGAAACGTATATATATATATTTTTTTAAGAAATGTTTCTCTATGTGGAAAAAGAGCAAATTTGAGTGAAAATAGCATCCACTGGTGGAAAAGTTAACAGTCAGAATGAACACTTAAAAAAAAAAAAGATGTATTCACACTCTACAAGTCAAAGTTAGAAGTGATGTATAACGTGGTGCAAATTACAGGTTAGTCGGGGGTGCGAGGGCCTGAAAGTCAATACTGGATTCAGCATCACTGGGAGCTTGGCTTAGTGCTGTCTGCGTAGTAGGGTCGAGGCTTCAAGATGGATGTGGATGGTTTTAGACTCATAAGTTCAAAGAAGAGTTTTTGCAGATGTATCAACTGGACCTGCTTTCTTTTAGTTACTCTGTGGAAACACGCTAGAAATATCTAAGAAAATGTTATCTTTTGAAGAATAGCAAATCAACCTTTGTCCTAGAGAAGCAGGTTTCTTACGTTACCATGAGTCCAATCACAAAGGCATGGGAAAAAAAGTTAAAACAATTTAGAATTGTATTTATGATTATTATCCATATGATAATATTATCCTTACTGATGTCATGATTTTGACAAACCAAATACTGTATTTGATACAAATACTGTATTTCCATTTAGGCAGCCAGAAGTTGCTTCCACTCAATGCTCTGAAGCTCCTGGGTTTTGTCCAGTCTTCAAGATGATAGTAAAATTTCAGTCCCCCACTTCTTCAGGACTGCACATTGCCCATCCTACATCTCTGCCTGGGCCTGTTTAGTTTCGGCGGGAAAAATTCTCATCTGGGAAAAGGAGGAAGCATTCACCTGGTTACTGGGTTTAGATCTCTTTAATTCTATCTTTTTTCCTGTAAGACAGCTATATATGAGCATCTCAGAGTTTTGGAATGTCAGAATAAGCCTGGGGGAGAACTGGTGGGAAGAGAACAGGTCACTCAACAATTTATTATATGGACATCAGTATGACGTGCAAAATTTATGCTACTTATTACAGATACTGCATTTAAAGCATGTGGGTGTGCAGGCTTAAGACACCCTTACCTTATAAAATAAATAATGCAAAGTCCACTTAAATTAATGTTATATTTGTTAAATAGCTACATCAGTTCATATCAAACTTCATGTCCAATGAAATCTTACTAAAAACCACTGTTGGAAGGACACATGCATTTCTTGTACCCTAGGTTGTCTGCACAGGTCTCCACTGTCCTTAAAATGCCCACAGCAATTTAAATCATTTTCATAAACAGAAATGGTTTTGCAAGTAGGATAGTGAAATGTGTTTTCAAAGCTGCCCAGAACTCTTAACAGTTAAAATGGACCTGACTGATGGTTTTGTGAAATTTTGATGCTACTTTGTAATAAGTTACTTCTACCACTTTCATAAGATTGTGGCTGTATCTTATACAGACACAAAAAAAGAGGATTTCTCAGCACGAGTTACTCTTCTGTAAAGGTTATAGTAAACATGTCAATGCCTAATTAAGCAGAAAATTTTATCTGTATTGTGGGGGATGTGCAGCTGTCTGGTACTTCTGCTTATCCTAGTAAATCCTTTTAGAAGGACAAAGGATATTGTGAGGAAGAAACTACTGTATATATCTTCCAAAGGAAAAAATTACCTTCTGGTGAAAAATGGGTTAATAGTGTTCAAAGAATCGGTGCTGAAATGGAGAATAAAATTTGCACAGACCCGAAATTGTGTGAATGCTATTTGTTGTCTGTTTTGTCTGATTCCTTCATTGGATTCCCTCCTTATTTTTGTTTTGCTCGGTGTAATATGCTTGGCACTGTGATACATCCTGGCAAGGGGCCAGCGTCGCTACCTACGCTGTACAGTATCTCTAACACCGCGAGAACCATGTCAGTCCTGCTCATCAGTTTGTGCTGCTTGTTTAACAAGGTTACTACTCATGATGTGTAGGAGCTTTTGCCGCCTCCAAGTCCCTCCGTTCTCCTTGTCCCCCTGAAAAACACACGAGCTCAGAAAGGGGTACATGGAAAGTATTATCTGGTTATTAGGGAAAAAGTTTAGGGAGGAGAAAAAAATACTTTGTTCTTAGTGTTGTCTTTGCTGCCTCCCTCAGTCTGATCATCTGTAAATGGGGCTACTAATACTTGCTGCACCCCAACACACTACTAAAAGGCTTATTTTTTAGTATTTAACACTTAATATTTAGCTTCTTTGCTGAAAGCATCTGCTGAAGAGCACAGTGTTCCTGCTACTATGTGATTATTATTTTGTCAGGCTAAAACGATGTCCAGGTCACTTGCTCATAGCCACTGCTGTTATCTTTGCCTCTGGTTGTGAAGCTGCCTGGTATCACCCCTGGAGTAAGCCAAGCCCAGCTCTAAGCTGGTGTGATCTGTGCAGGTCCTAAGACTGTGGGAAGGGCGTAGGAAAGATGACTCATGTGGTTTTCTTAGCCATCATTTCCCTCATCTTATACTGCAACTTCATGCAGGAAACAGTTCCTCTAGTTCTGGTCCATCTCTGGCTTGATGGTAAACATGTGTTGGAAGGGGTGAGATATGCATGCAAATAGACTGAAAAATTGAAAAACACATCTGAAAAAAAACTGTGGAAGGCTTTGTCCATATGTTAATAAAAACGCTTCTATCTTTTCCACCCATCTCTTTTGATTTGCTAAAGGGATATCATTTGTGCAGGATTGTCCCAAATTCAAGGGAGCAAAATGAGCCAGGTTCTCAAAAAGCCATAAAATGGCTTTTCTTAGAAGATGGGAAGGAATTGGATTTTAAACAAATAACAGGTTTATGCTCATTTACCTTGTGCTTTCTGAGCTTTTAGGGTTACTTCACAATTACGAGTACTAGAATTTTATTTTATTTTTGCTTAGTTATTTTTAAGGGCATCTTTGATTTGGGGTTTTTGTTTGTTTTTTTTTTTTTACATACTTACCTGACACAAAAAGCTAGCTCTTAAGGAAACACAACAAAGTACTCCTGAGACTGCAGTGCAGTCACTAGGGTTAGCAGCACTGCGTTTGCACCTAACTGGAAGAGCTCATCAACATATCTCCTACGAAGACCTGTGCTTCTGAAATCAACATTTAGTTTTCATGAGTGGCTGTCAATAATAGTGAATTGTTTCAATGTCTGCTTGCATTGTACATAACAGCTTTGCGGTGGCTGTTAAAAAAATTACACTGGGGTTTTGTAAAAACATGCTTGAACCACTCATTCTACTCCGTCCCTTCTTGTAGGGATCTAAGAATGAATTGGTGACTGTGTTGAGTCACTGTGAATTTATCCACTGATGGCAACAGAGCCAGTTCACCCTTAAAAATCCTCTTCTTTAATTCATCAGTCTGTTTTTAACCAGCTTTTCTCCTGTAACTTAGGCAGAATTACTGCTGATATAAGGCCAGAAAAAAACCCACAACTGAATTCCTTAATTAATTTTAAAATTTACAGCTCTTCCAGCACCAAGTTCATCTTATTAATTAAATAGTTAATTTGTCAAAGAAAATCTTTCTGGATTTGTTCTACTTTTCCAGTTTTACATTTAACTTTGGTCTACCTCTGTCACATCCTAATACTCTTCTGTAACTTCCAAGGGTTCTTGCGCTGAAATTTATGGATTTGTTTTTACTGAAGCACAATTTGCTTTTATGGTGCACAGTACATTACTTTTATAAACAAAAGAGTTCCACTTTTGCCTATTAGCGCTTTCATATGTTGTATTTTGACATATAAATTATTTCTGTACACTCTAAAGTGCATTTTTAGGTGATCAAATGGCAAGAGGTTACTGTACCTAGATGCTGCTATGAACCAGGAAGATTATGGCAGTTATTTTTCTTCTGTTCCTTGCCAATTCTACCCTTTCTTTCACTGAGGCTAAAAACAATTTGATAGAATTGAAGCTTTCAGTATAAACTTTAAATTCTTACATATGAATTTTCCAACTGTCCCATTACAGGACAGTTAGAATTATACTCCTATGACAGGAAAATTATTAACTCAGAATCTCTGGCAGTTATAAAGAATTATGATCATCTGCCAACAAAATGCAGCAACCTTCACAAAAAGAGACATCGTTTGGCTTTTTTCACTTCCAGAACTAACAGGCAATAAAGCTGTAGATTAAAACGAAGTCCGGTGAAGAAAACATATAGTGAAACTAGAGAGCTCGAACTGTAGTATTCTCTTTTAATGAGTATTTCATATATTGACATTACATTTCAGGTTATGTCCAAGAGGAAGATTTAAAGGAAGAGGAAGATATAAAGGAGGAGGAAGAAGACGATGACGACAACAACTCAACTGCTCAGCTCCAGGGCAGCAATGACACTGGCACAGATGAGGAACATGAAGTGGGTCCTGAGCAGAAAGGGAACTTCAGTTACCAGAATTCCCCTGTCAGCCATATATCTAACCAGGATGCAGAAAATGAATCACTACTAAGCGATGGTAGTGACCATGTGGCAGATATTAAAAGCATTTGCTCTAGAGAGCCACAGGACCCAAAAACCAGCGCCCATCCCAAAGCCCAGAACGAAGCACACGATTGCATGGATAAAATGACAGCGGTCTATGCCAACATACTGTCAGACTCTTATTGGACAGGCTTAGGGCTGGGTTTCAAGTTGTCTAACTCTGAAAAGCGGAGTTGTGACAACAGAAATGGAGGGAACAAAGCTGATTTTGATTGGCACCAAGATGCACTGTCAAAAAGCTTACAGCAGAATTTACCTTCTAGACCTGTCTCGAAACCCAACCTGTTCAGCTCGGTCCAGCTCTACAGGCAGAGCAGCAAAATGTGTGGAACTGTGTTCACGGGTGCCAGCCGGTTTCGGTGCCGGCAGTGCAGCGCTGCCTATGACACTTTGGTAGAACTAACAGTTCACATGAATGAGACAGGTCACTACCAAGATGACAACCATAAAAAGGACAAGCACAGACCTACCAGCTACTCAAAGCCCCGAAAAAGGGCTTTCCAGGACATGGACAAGGAAGATGCACAAAAAGTTCTGAAATGTATGTTCTGTGGTGACTCTTTTGATTCCCTTCAAGATCTGAGTGTTCATATGATAAAAACAAAACATTACCAAAAAGTGCCTTTGAAGGAGCCTGTGCCAACCATTTCTTCAAAAATGGTCACTCCAGCAAAGAAACGTGTGTTTGATGTTAACAGGCCTTGTTCCCCCGATTCCACGACAGGGTCTTTCTCAGATACTTTTTCTCCTCAGAAGAACGCAAACCTGCAGTTATCATCGAACAACCGCTATGGCTACCAGAATGGTGCCAGCTATACGTGGCAGTTTGAGGCCTGCAAATCCCAGATTTTGAAGTGTATGGAATGTGGAAGTTCCCATGATACCTTGCAGCAGCTCACGACCCACATGATGGTCACTGGCCATTTCTTGAAAGTCACAAGTTCAGCTTCAAAGAAAGGAAAGCAACTTGTTCTGGATCCTTTAGCTGTGGAAAAAATGCAGTCACTGTCGGAAACACCAGCCAATGACAGCCTGGTTTCAAAATCAACCAGTAAATCATCTGCAGAATGTGTAGCTCCCACCTCTGAACTAAAAAAAGAAAGTAAAAAAGATAAAGCTGATGATGCAAACAAAGATGAGAAAGCAGTAAAAACTGAAGAGTATGAAGACACTCTTCAGAAACCACTGGATCCCACAATGAAATACCAGTACCTCAGAGAAGAAGATTTAGAAGATGGTTCAAAGGGTGGTGGGGACATTTTAAAGTCCTTGGAGAACACTGTCACAACAGCCATCAATAAAGCTCAAAATGGGGCGCCCAGCTGGAGTGCATACCCCAGCATCCACGCAGCTTATCAGCTCTCAGAAGGAACTAAGCCGTCTTTGCCTGTGGGTTCCCAAGTACTGCAAATCAGGCCAACAATCACCAATAAATTGAGGCCCATAGCTCCGAAGTGGAAGGTCATGCCTCTGGTCCCTATCTCAGCAAATGTGGCCCAGTGCACTCAAGTGAAGAAGGAAATTGATGACAAGGAGGAGGTACAAAAGGACTATGGTAAAGAGGGCATCCAGCCTGAGCCTGCCTCACTCAACCAGAGTGAGAGAGAACCTCTCCTCAAATCTGAAGCCTCTGTGGAGCCAAAAAAGACAGAACCATGTCCCTTGAAAGAAGACGACAAAATTAAAGAGGACAGCGGAAAAGAAAAAACAATCCTCAAGGAACCAACAGCAGCTTCTCTTAGTAATGGTTGTGCTGCTGCCAACCATTCGTCTGAACTGCCTTGTGTGAACCCGCTCAGTGCACTGCAGTCAGTACTGAATAATCATTTGGGCAAAGCCACTGAGCCTTTACAGCCTCAGTCCAACTCCAGCCCCAGCTCTAGCACAATTTCTATGTTCCACAAACCTAATCTAAATATGATGGAGAAGCCAGTTTTATCGCCTGCTCCAACCCCACCAAGGCCTGCAAGTGCATCCAGGCACTATTTGTTTGAAAACAATGATCAGCCTATTGACCTGACCAAATCCAAAGGCAAGAAAGCTGAGTCAGCTCAAGCACAATCTTGTACTTCTCCACTTCAAAAACATGCTCTGTCTGACATTGCTGACATGGTCAAAGTTCTTCCCAAAGCTACTACACCAAAACCTGCTGCATCTTCAAGGATCCCATCTATGAAATTGGAAATAGATGTCCGACGCTTTGAGGATGTCTCAACAGAAGTCTCCACTCTGCATAAAAGGAAGGGCAGACAGTCAAACTGGAACCCTCAGCATCTTCTCATTTTGCAAGCTCAGTTTGCTTCCAGCCTCTTCCAGACATCTGAAGGTAAATATTTATTATCAGACCTAGGCCCACAAGAGCGCATGCAGATTTCAAAATTTACTGGACTGTCAATGACCACTATCAGCCATTGGTTGGCAAATGTCAAGTATCAACTTAGGAAAACCGGAGGAACAAAGTTTTTGAAAAACATGGACAAAGGACATCCAGTCTTTTATTGCAGCGACTGTGCATCTCAGTTTCGAACCCCATCTACTTACATTAGCCACTTAGAATCTCATCTAGGTTTCCAAATGAAAGACATGAACAGGCTGGCTGTGGAGCAGCAAACCAAGGTAGAGCAAGAAATCTCCAGAGTTTCAGTTCAAAGATCTCCTGAAACAATAGCTGGAGAAGAGGACACAGACTCTAAGTTCAAATGTAAGTTGTGCTGTCGGACATTTGCGAGCAAACATGCAGTAAAACTTCATCTAAGCAAAACACACAGCAAGTCACCAGAACACCATTCACAATTTGTAGCAGAAGTGGATGAAGAATAACTCTTAAGGTATGCATGCTCTATAGCGAGTTTTAATTTCATCATTTTAAGGAGGCTTCGTAAGACATTCGTACTTTCTTAAATGTAGGAAAACAGTATAAAATGCATAATGTACTCCTGCTTCATTAATCTAATTGCATGTACATATCCATTTTATAATGTTTTCAAGAAGAGAGCTCGGTAAATGCATAACCACATTGCCCTATACAGAAAAGTTGATGGTTATTAATATTTTCATAATAGCTGTTTTCCCAGTTCTCACTCTCTTTTTTGTTTCTAAGAATTAATTGTTTCACATCCTATGCACTTCAACGTGGAATGCAACAACTAAATGCTACTCTTTGCAATGATAATGGAAAAAGCAGGAAAAAAGCACTGAAAACCAAAAGATTATTACCTCTTTCAGTGCTAACCCACCAGTAAATCTGATTTTGATGGGGGAAAAGAAGACAATTCAAATGTCGAATTAACAAAATCTAAATTATTCCAAGTTTTTCATAATCTCAAACCCAGCCTCAACAATCTACAAATAACTCTGGAAAGTTTGTATCTGGAAGTTCAGCTATTCTTTTGTCAATATTTGGGTATCCAGTTTTGTAAAATATTTTAATATTTTACACTTACTTAAACACTTACAATTGTGAGTGGCCTTTTTCGTTGCATCATTTTAACCTATCTTTCCGTCATTCCTTTTTTAATCTTTAAGATGTTTAATTATATTTTGTTTCATGTTGGTGGGAGTGCTAGTCAATCCATAAACATCACTGACTTCAGTGCAAGTTTTTCTGTAACCTGTGGGGGGGTAATGCTTAATTGAGAAAGCAGCTAGATTTTTTACAAGCTTAATATTTCAAAGACCTGTTAGTAGGATACTTCTACATTAGTGTTGCTATTTTTTGCTGAAAGATACACCAACTGAAGTACTGCCACAACCAATGTTTATAACATGTAATGTAATACTCAGATGACACACAATTTTTGCATTTTTAATTTTACTTGATTCACAAACTTGAATATTCTTGATTTAAATAAATATGCAGAACATCAACTAAAAGTCCAAATAGAAGTTTTTTGTTCTAACGAGTTTATTTCCAGGAAGGCTCTGTTAGTCATTTCCAACAATTTCTCCGGCAGACTCAGGCTCTGCTTCTGTTCACAGAGTAATCATGTGCAGATTCAGATTTTCTCCATGTTCATTACTTGAATAACATTCGGAAAATGAATTCATCAGACAGTCAAAATTAAAGATGTGTTGTGAGTTGTCACTTACGCCACCTGCTATTGTGGCTATTCTCTGGCTAATTGAGGGTGCAGGCACTTTGAGGATGAATACCCATTTGTGTGAAGATTTCACATTTGTTTGCTGCAAATATTCATGAAGCTTTAGGAAACACTTTCTGCGTACAGAGCCAGCACAAGGACTATGCATCACTTAAGCTCCATTAAAAAGGCTACTTTTGAATAATTTAAACCACTAATCAAAGGGTTACTTTGGGATGGGTAATAGAAGCTACTACTATAGGTATAACATAAGTATTCAAGTGCAATAAGATTTAAGTTTTGTATACATCTTGTATGTGCTGTCTGCGTTAGACTAGATTTATGCTTTCTGCATATTTTAGCCAGCAAAATTCTGTCTAACTCAAAAGGAGTTTGTTTTCTAAATAGGGCTAATACCCTTAAGTTTCTGTTTTGGCATGTTTAACCCAACATTAAAATTCAACAAATAAATGTTCCTTGTTTATCTGACCATTCAAAATCAACATACCTGACAAAATATCAGGAAACTACAAGACATTGGTGAAGAAAAATATACCATACTTTGTTTCCTTCCCCACCAGTTAATGATTATTAAGACTCTGACACTCAGTTTTCACACAGAGATATTAGAGGAAACCAATAATTTGGGTACCATCAGACAAAAGCTAACTGCCAAATATATTAATATAACAGTTATGTTGGCACATTCATGGCTTAATACATGACACATGTTTCAGATTTGGTCTTAAAAGCACCATGTTATTACTAAGAAGCAAACCAAACACCCACCTTTATAAACATGTTACTATTTCTGAGGATTTGGGGAACAAACACAAAGAAACAAAGATCTCCAAGGGAAAGAAAAGTGGTTTCTGCATTGTAATAATCTGCACAGACACATCATGGGTATTATTCAAGTGATACGTAACTACATAAATAAGGTACTGTCCTTCCTGCCTTTGGGTACCGAGAAATTGCTGTCCTCTTAATACTCATCCATTTCTAATTTGTATCAAGATGCAGGTTGTATCTTACCTTTGAAAAAATATATTTAAATTGCAATGACAGAGTGATAGCACTGTTATCTGGAACTATAATTTTAGTTGGTATGCATGATAGCACAAATTGTATGAAATGATGGGGTATTTTGGATAGCATTGTAAAGATTTTATTACAGTTTTGGAGCTGTAAGCCTATCGAAGTTCTGACTATGTTAGAAGTGTGGAAGCCAGAGTTTATTCATATGGTTTCTTCCTGAGATCTGCAAGGAGACTAAATCAAATAACAGGGATTTTCAGAGTTTACTTATTCTTACCATGTTATTTTAAAGATTCAGTATACATTTGAATAATAACACAGAGGAGAGCACAGTATTTAGAAACAAGAAATATAAAGCATACTGAGATTCTTAAAACACGCACATGCATTTGCGTTTACTTCTAGGTAATATTGTAGTGAAATATAAATAAAAATAGAGAAAATACATTGAAATAAATGGAAATAAAACAGTGGAAAGAGTACTCGAAATAGATAATAGTACTCAAAATACATAAAGTACTTTCTATATTTCAGTGAAATTCACCATTAAATGTTATATTTAAAAATGTTAGCTATCATTAAAAATATAAATGAATAATCTGGGTTACTACTGTAGAAAAATGTGTTATGTATATGGATTTATTTTTAAGACCTCTGTGAGGCTGTTTATAAGAAATTTGCTATAAATTCTCCTTAAATGTAAAGACGTATATGTCTGTTTTATATTCATCTTTGGTGTTTTCTTGAATTCTTCTAACTGATATGGGTTTAGTAATATAATATAAAATTATGTGTAATATGCAACAATCAGACGTCTCTATTCTCTTTCATTTTACCCACTTCAAATTTGTTTTTATTGCTATTCTTCAAAGAAAACCCATGAACATTAGGGAACATGGCTTTAATTAGAAGTAATTTGTATGTTGGCTTATACCTTTGAAGAACATTTGTTCATTTTTTCAACTAAATTAGAATTTTTATGTTGTCCCGAGAAAAAATACAAGGCAGAATTTTATTTCTCACTTTAAAGTCAGGTCAGATTGGCTATAAACTGGTCAGTAACTGAGGCTCTCTGTGGTCTTATCTACAACTTTTTATAGAAATAAGTCTCTATAGAGTCAAATTTACCAGCTTGATTTGGGAGATTTCTTTTTCAAAAAGACCCTGATAAGTAAACAAGTAGCTACCTGAGATGAACTAATTTGAAAGTAAGGCTGCTGCAAAACAAAAAAATGAGTCATAATGATAAACAGTTTTTCTCTCTGTTTCCTCCTTTGTCTTTTTTTAACCATCAAGTTTAAAGCTTCTACAGTGCTTTTTTTCTACTTTATAGGAGACAACTGACATTCTGTGGTAAATGGAAGAAAGAGCAGAGCAGAACTGAAAATCCTCTAATGCACTGACACTAACTTGCCCTCTATTGTTGAAAATGAGCAGGCAATCATGATTGTTCATCAAATGGCTCCTAATGCAGTTAAAGCATTCAGCTATAATTTCTCCTTGCATTTATAATTACTGTCATAGACTGCACACCTCAGTGAGCAGATTAAAGCTATAAACTATTTAGCCGTAGCTTTAAGATGAGGAACTTGATTTGTCTGGCAGCAGTTATTTGTTAGAGAGCTTGACACTTCACATAAAAATGACTCAACTTGATGAAGAACAATGCAGTTTAAGCAATGCAGTGATTTTAAATCAGTCATTATACCACGCCCTGTAAGAATTGCAAAGCAATTTGTTAAATGATATATAGGACACGTAGATAACTGTATGTGTTAAGTATACCAAAATAGAAGATTTTTTTCTTCTGTGGATTTTATTTTCTCATCCCTCTGAAACAGTAGGAGCTGCTCTGAACATCATGTTCCACTATTAGCCAATATTGGTGTTACATGGGCAAGGACAATTGCATTAATTAGTAGTCCATAACTATATTTTAGAGAATTTAGCTTGCTCTTCATCTTTCATTTCTTCTTAGCAACAAACATTAAAAACTGAGAGACCCTTTCAGGACAATCAGACATGCTGGGACATAGCTGCCTGCAGTTGTGTCCACCACGATTTTGTAAGTAGAGTTTGCCAACAAAACTGAGGGTTCTGCTCACCACATCATCAGCCAGAAAGGGAGGGTTCATTGCAATGGAGGCCTTGATTATTCAGCTTGAATGGGACTTTTCTGACAATAGCTTGTTGGAAAATGAAGACTTCTCAATGGTAAAAAAATTCTGTGGGGAAATCCCATTTTAAAATATACTTTTGTTGGGATAAACTAGATCAAATTGCTGAGCACCGTGAAGGAGAGAAGAGGAGACAGGGGAATAGGAAGGGGAATAGGTTGGCCTTTCTGCTGTGCTGAAGGAGAGACACAGAGCCCATCCGCAGCAAGGAACTACCTCCAGCCCTTCGCTCCTCCCTCAGAAGTCCTGTTCTTGTGAAGCCTCAGTTCCCCCAGTCCTTTGAAATTTATCGCTGTTTCCCCAAAGCGGTAGATCAGGATATTTTTTTACTTAGCATTTTTAGATCTTCAAAACTTTCCTGGATAGCATTTTTTTCAATCTAGCAATAGTCCTTGTAAAACCAGTAATAGTGTGTTCTTGGCTTCTCTGAGAGCAGGGTCAGGCCAGATGATACATCAGAGTGTGTCAGCATAGATACATCAGTGCAGATTTACTTGCTTTTTATGAATACTACAGGTTGCTATTAAGATCAGTTTTATTTAACATTGCATTAGTGCATCCAACCCACTAGGTCAACCCATATTGTTTCTAGGGTCTGTATAAGCATACTGTATATGACAGTTCCTGCCCCCAAAAGGCAGGAACTCTTCTGCTCACCAAGAAACAGCAACTTTTTAAGTATTTTGACCAGATTTTAACTGACCTTGAATAGCACCTACCTCCTCAAGCCTTCAGTATTCATAAGGATATCAAAATGTTGCATTCTCCTTGCTGCATCTGATATTATTAAATGCTACAGCCTTCATAATCTATAGCAGAATGTTTTTACCCAGTGAGATTTCAAAGGAAGGGTATGTGAGTCTTATTTATACATTTTACACCTCAGCAATCAAATCGCAAAAATCAATAACAAAAGGAAAAGTCACGAGCGGTATCCAGCCCTCAAAAGCACCTTTCAATAAAAATAATGTAATTTAGCAGGATGATCACTCAGTGCAAATATGATGGAGCACAGATGGAAAATGAGGAAAATTATAGATATGGCTTTATGGGAGGAGGAAAGGAGGAAGAGATTTTTCACTATTTATTGGGATAATGAACAGATAATTCATGACTATTAAGCTGTAGTCTTCAGGCCTCATTCTACCATCTCTTCCCATCTCCTCGGTTCAGAACTGGGTCAGTTTGTGCATCTAGGCAGGGTCCATTGGCTGAGGAAGGATCAGGTCTTTACACTAGTTTTCACATGTCAGCAGAGTCACGCAGGCTGTGCACCAGTGCAGCTCCAACTCGGGACCCTGCCTGCGAGAAGAGGAATGAGGTAGAACAAACAACATGCAGCACAGAGCTTATGTCTTGAATATGGCAGTGTTTCTTTTTCAAGAGCATCTCACCTTCGGGAACGGGGCAGCAGAGCCTGGGTTTCCAGCCTGTGCTAATACTAAGACACTGCACCAGGCAGCAAGATCACAGCCCCTGAGAGAGCCGAGGGGACTGATACTCATCCTGCCACCTCCCTGTGCCTGGAGAATCACGTTTTCCTGAGAGCATGAGTCGGCCAAGCCCTCGAAGGTGTGAGGTGGCAGGAAGGGTTTCCTACACTCAAGTTTGCAAGAGGGATCCTGGTCTGGGTTGCGGCGTTGGCTCTGTCGGCTTTCCTCCCTGGCAGATGGACAGACGGGATGGCTGCGGGGCACGGCAGAGGCCGGGCGCCAAGAGGAGGGTGCTTCGGCGGTGGGAGACAGAGGGAACGGCAGCAGCTTGCTAGAGTGGAGGGAAGGAGGGAGACACGGGGCCAGGAGGGGCCTTGTTCATTGTAGTAAATTTACACGATCCCTTTATTAAAACAGAACAGTTCCTCCTCCCCTCCAAAATCCCTCCCTGCCAGCACTCAGCGCCAGCTCTTCTGCCAGGGGTCAGCACATGCAGGAGTGGGGGAGGGAAGGACGGGGGAGTGGAGGAGGTTGTCATGTCTAATGAATACCCTGAATGTATCGAGATATATATTTTTTTCATTTCAGAAAAGGTTCCATTAAGAGGGAGACAGCCCTAACATGTGCTTTGGCCCCTCGTCAGATTTATGAGTATTTGCTCTGCTCTTTAATAGGAAACTCTGCAGCAACTGCCACCTTGCCTGCTCTCCCCGAGATACACAGTGGCTTCTCGGGGAAATGCACTTCATTATTAATGTGAATTTGTACGTTTTTATGACACTGCTTGGGGGAAGGGGCAGGCAGAGATTTCCTGGTGATATATGCTCATTTCTAACCATTTATTGTCCCAGACAATCGAAGAACAATGATAAACATTGTTATAGAAAGTGGAGGGTGCCGCAGTGACATTTTTGAAGGGAAAGAAGAGGTGGCTAGAGTGGCTTTGACGTGGTTGTTTCCCTCCACTCCACCTCCTCCAGCAGCTGCATCAGATGAAGCGATGGAGTGCTCTGTGCGGTGGCAGTCGCTGCCACCCTTCGCCCGCCTTTTCTCAGGCCAGCCAGGACCATTTGCTCGGTGCTTTGCTACAGTGGAGGGGGTGCAGATGAAGGAGAAGGAGTTTGTGCTTTGGGAAGCCTGTACTGCAGAGGATCACAGGCCTCAGCGTGAACGGATGCTCAGAGTTCCCATGCCCCTGTACCCCAGCAGTATCCTTTCTATTTATTATCAAGTGACCAGCATGGAAACCCTGTGCACACAGCAGCAGCTGCAAGGCAAAGCAGGCCAGGAAGAGAAAGGCGAGGGTACGGGGATGTGGTTTACCAGGGCATTCTCAGCATCTTCCAGTTTCCCTTTCTACTGCCACACGCACCCATGATTAACACAACTGCGCAAGAGCTCCAGCAGGTGATGAAAACAGTGGGTTCAGGCTGCATTGGAGAAACAAAAAAGTTCAGTTTTTGAGCTCACCCAAAATAGAGACATCAGGAAGGCCATGACCTCCACGTGCTCTTTTGTTCCCCTCTTCTCCTGCCTGTCCCAGTAGTGCTCTGCATCGTCCGGTGAAGGTCAAAGTCTTGTTGCGCTGCCTGTGCCATGCAGTCCCTCAAGCTCCAAAAGCCCCGGTGCTTGAGGGAGCTTCCCTGGTCCCCGTTGGGATATTTGCTCTCTGCGTCACTGCCAGGCTGAGCTTTCTGTGAGCCGTGGAGCCCGTAGCCTCGAGCTATAAGTGAACGATTGCCATGTTTTGTGTTCGTATTCTATTCCCTAGCCCTAAGTATGCACAGTCCTTTGTAACAGGAGATGTGCCCGACAGCTGAACACTGCTAAGACTTTCTTCATGATATTTTTCTGCTCAACTTGTAAAGCTGAATAGTAGTGAGGTAAGAACATCAGAGTAGCTATACAGGGTTGGGTAAAGGTCCATGTGTCCGTCCTATCTCTGACCATAACCAGTATAAGTGTAAGAACAGGACAGATACATGGTGCCATTCCCAGAGCACTCTCCCAGCCTCCAGCTTTACAGTTCAGGGACTTCTTCAGCTGGAGGAGATTATTTCCCCCTCCTCCCAGAGCTGCAGAGAACATGCCAGAGGCCCTCCTGATAGCTGCAAAAACTTGGGCACAATTGTGAGGCCTCTTGGGGTGGCTCTGGAGGTCCCCCATCCCAAGACAGGGAGCAGAGGATGTACAAACCAGCCCATGGCAGTCAGACTGGTGTTGAGGCTTCACACTTGCTCTTTGCATACGGCTAAGGAAGGAATCACGCCCAGAATGGCCCAGAATGCAGAAGTGGTATCAAGCCCCCAGACCTAAGGGCATCACTCTTTATTCCATTCTTTGTTCAGCTTTCCCTGGCAGTTTCCCATGACGCAATAAAAATGCTGCCCTCAAACGATTTCTCTCTCAACTGTATGCAGATCAGGACTTGCAGTCTTACTGCAGAGCTTATACTAGCATGGACCAGTAATTCAGAGGAGGCAAAACTGCTTGTTCTGTTGCACGTGGATAATACTAGTTTGATCCCTTCTGGGTTTGCTTTCAGCTTTTCTAAACATCTAAAGTACTCTGTGTGCAGACAAAAGAGTTTTTCCCCTCTCCTCTTGGAGAATTGTTGAAATCTCAAATTTGAAATTGCTGTTTGCATAGGCATTTAATGAAAACTCACAAACAGTCCCTGTTTCTGAAAACACCCAAGTTTATACCACGAGCCACACAGATTACCTCAAATTATTTATCTCAATACATGCAACCGATATCCTGGTGTAGCGCACAGCTGCCAGTAGATATCCCCATCACATAGCTCCACCGCTCCACTTCTCTCCTATTTCAAGCCAAGGTTTAGAAGAACCTTTCT
The DNA here is from genome assembly GCA_034782735.1 of Sagittarius serpentarius. Lineage (NCBI taxonomy): Eukaryota > Metazoa > Chordata > Aves > Accipitriformes > Sagittariidae > Sagittarius > Sagittarius serpentarius. The sequence continues at coordinate 24,554,112 of JAVKLA010000010.1, forward strand.
GTCCACTTCCCTGTCTCTGCCCTCTGCCGCTCTTCGTGTGATCTCTGGACACTCTCCCCGTAGCCACATGTGCATCAGTGCTCCAAGCGCGACAGTGGCTACACAACACCGACTGTATTTCTGGGGGCAAGACAAGCTACTGGCACTGATCACTGTTGGAACTGCATCCTCATGGCTACCAACTTTCTTTACAGGGCCATTAAAAAGACTGACATCGCCTTTTACCCACCTCTTGATCTACATCCCAAGGGACATCACAGAAGAAGAGTCCCTCTGGGATATGACAATACTGTGGCCTGTTTCTGCTTATGTTCACGCGAAGAGGACACACGGCTCTTCCACTGGAGAAGGGCAAACTTAATACTTCCTTCACGCTCGCTCAACTCGGGGCAAACAGCTGTGTGTGGATCAGTCTTCAGTGAAGCTCACCCTAGACTAGACATGCGCAGACAGATAGGCTGTGGGTGGGCTTCTAGTTCAGTAATTCACTTCCCTCTGCAATCCTATGGAGCCCTAATCTGTTGGCCTTTGGTTTTTATGGTGCGAGACCCAGGTTTGTCACACAGGGAAAAAACGATGGGGGTGGTAATTCTGTTTATTTGATCAGTGTTTTTTTAAAACATTGTCTGCGCTCCCAGGAATTATGTGGTGGCCTTCTTCTATAAATCACAAATGCACAAAAAAATAACTCTCAGTATTTTTCCAAAGAGATTAGGGTTAAAGTTCCTACACTCATATTTCATGTCTGGAAAAAAATATCAACAAGAGTGATAAGTATAGCCAAAATGAGTGTAAAAGCACACCCTGTCATTTGTTTTCCATGTGCCATATGTTTTCTGAATCCTGCACCTCCCACATACAAATTGCGTGCAATAATGTGGGGTGCACACATTACTTAGGATTATTTAGTTAAGCCCTGCCTATATGGAGAAATTAACTTAGATAAAGTCAAGCCACTGTACTATGTTTTGGTTTTTTGCTTATTCTGGAATCATAGAGTAGAAAATTAAAGATCCCACTGTGCCAGGCTTCATGTCATTTGGTTTTAATTTAATTCATTTTTTCAATTCTCCCTGTTTCTCCTTCTCTTTGAGTATCATCGGTAGGTGGTCCAAGCATCAACCAGAAGATTTACTACCAAGGCTGAATGTATGAATGCTATGAACACATTGTTTTTCCCAATGTGATTTAATGACCTTTTTGGCATTCCCATGGCTGTTGAAATCTTCCATAATAATTCCCTTTGGCAGCCAAAGCTCCTGTTGATCAGGTGAAAGCTGATGCAAATGTCAAATGTCAATAAATTTGTAATCCATAAATGTAATACTTGGTGCTGGAGTGAGACAGCATTAACCAGAGTGCAGCAGGAGACACCTAGGATATGAGCTACATCTTACCGTGAACAGAAAACAGACAGGAAAGGAATGCCACCTCCAAAACCTCTCCATAGCCAAGCTCTTTTCCTTCTCCACACTCCCTGTTCTCCCCACGTTTTCTGAATTGCTGAGCTTTGCCAGAAGAGGGGTTTAAGGCTTGCACTTCACAGAGAGAGCCTAGTGATGCAGGTTCTGTCCCTTGTTCTACTTTTGACTCATCGTGTGAGGTTGGGATTTAAATTCTCTGTTTCTAAAGGAGCTCTTTACAGTTCAGAGGTTTTGGAGGCTTCAGAGTTTGATCCTGGAAATGATTAGTTATGCAAGATATTCCAGTAAATTAACAAGACCACTTATATAACTTAGGTGTTGCAGCAATGAGTCATGACTCATTTATAGTTTTAAGATGCTTGGAAAGGGCTAGCCATGTATGAAGTCTGATTTTATATACAATAAAGACATAAGAACAATCACATAATTTCCCAGGAGATTTTCTTAAGGGCTCTCCACTTTGACCTTTGGCTCTGAAAAGCTCCAGTTTGTTTGACATTGAAAAAAAGCAAATGTGTGAATACAGTGCCATGAGCATTTGCACTTTGAACATGCTGGGGCGGAACACAGCTGAACTGGAAAAGGCTGCAACAGCTAATGTACTGGGAAAATATAACAGAGGCATTTACTTAATAACTCAACTAATTCCTTTAGCTCACCTTGTAAAGATTTAACCTTTGAATGAGAGAGTCCCTAGTTCAAAATCCCGTGTCTCCTCTGTCCTCATGTTAATTTTTAAATTATATATCATTGTTGAAAGGCCCTTGTGTTGAGCATTACAGGCTATTTTTCATGTCTAAAATGGGGAATTATAACTGAACATTAGCTACTGGCTATAAATCACATGGAACAAAGTGGCATCTGCATCTACTCAGTAACAAGAGTAGGAGAATTGTAACTTATTTAAAATGAGACAGGAAAAAGGACACAAATGCAGTAGTGGAGATAATTCTGACTTGAGAAAACTAATGGTTCTTCCAACTGTGTGATGCTCTGGACTCCCGTTCTCTGGAGCTCTCCACAACCAGCGTTATAAGTGCACAGCCACCATAGGAGCTCAGTCAATCTGGAGGGCAAATGCAGAGCTGGAAGCTATTTCACACACCCCTGCAATGCCACCTAGCATGCTGTGGTCATGCTGGGCCGGGGTTGGGGTGGGGGAGAGTCTTTTCACAGTCTGGAAATAGCATTTGTCTCTTTTGCTCTCCCCATCACCATCTTCCATCAGCAGGCATGAGCGAGCGGCAACTACAATCCGCTCTCCCCGGGATATGCTTTTATTTCTAATTGTAGCTAAACCCCAGGTAAGGAGGAGGCAGCACAAGGCAGTTAACAGAGCAATTAGCGAGGCTGCTGGGTACAGGCTGACCACCTCCTTCTCTGCTGCTCCGCTCACCGGGCAGGAAACCCCGCTGCTCCTGTGCCTTTCTGAACTGCCCGCTGACGATACCGTGTCGTGCTTTAAGGCCAGCCAGCAGCTAAGCACCCCGCAGCCGTTCGCTCGCTCCCCCCTCCCAGTGGGATGGGGAGGAGAATCGGGAGAAAAAAGTAAAACTCGTGGGTTGAGATAAGAACAGTTTAATAACTAAAGTAAAATAAAATGTAATAATAACAGTAATAATAAAATGTAATAATAATAATTGTAATGAAAAGGAATATAACAGAAGGAGAGAGAAATAAAACCCAAGAAAAGACAAGTGATGCACAATGCAATTGCTCACCACTCGCTGACCGATGCCCGAGCAGCGATCCGCCCCTCCCAGCCAGCTCCCCCCAGTTTATATACTGGACATGATGTCCTATGGTATGGAATATCCCTTTGGCTATTTCAGATCAGCTGCCCTGGCCATGCTCCCTCCCAGCTTCTTGCACACCTAGTTGCTGGCAGAGCATGGTGAACCCAAAAATCCTTAACTTAGGATAAGTGCTCCTTAGCAACAACTAAAACATCAGGGTGTTATCAACATTATTGTCCGACTAAATCCAAAACACAGCACCGTACCAGCTACTAGGAAGAAAAGTAACTCTATCCCAGCCAAATCCAGGAAATACGGTGTTATCTTAAAAGACAACAAAATATGCTAAGCATAATCTCCTTCTTGCATTTGTCTCTGCTGCCCCTTCTCCCTCTTCTGTTTTTTTTTCAGTTCTTTCACTTTTGAGAAAGCTTCCAAGATTGCTTGTGTCCTCATTGGGGTAAGCAAGATCTACCTCTTGCCCTGTGTCACTGGAAAAGATTTGATGCCTTTCTAACAGACAGATCATCTTGAACTCAGTACAGCACCTTGTACAGTGTGGTCTTGTGTCTGCTACTGGTTTTGGACCCTAATGCATCAACAGCGTAAATTAAAAAAAAGCCAACTACACACATTTCAGCCTAAGATGCCAGGTGTCTCCCAGGATGTTTGTTGCTGCCTGTCCGTTCAGGTACTCCTCTTTTGGGGGGTCATCCACCTTCATCTGTACAGCACCAGCCACTGGAGCTGCTTAACAAACTACCAGAACTGAATGTCGCCAGAGACGTAGGATTAGTTCTCCCTGCAATAAAGGTATCTTCTCAAAAAGAGCACAGACCTCCACAAAGAGATTTTACTGAAATTAAAGCTTTAAGTTTCTTTCATAACGGACAATAAAGAAAGCAATTTTTACAGCTAGGCCAGGTCAGCGTCCTGGCAGGAGGCATTTGCTCAGGAGCCGCCACCAGGACCGGCGTACCAGGAACCCTCCTGCTGCTGTTCGGTGAAGGTGACCCGCTGGTTGATGCAAGGTCCTTTTCTGCTCCCTTACTCCGTGTCCCAGTCTGGAAAGTGGGTGCAGTGTTTCCAGGATTAAATTCAATAGTCGACACTCTGTGTCCCTCATGGCTTCCTAACAAACCCTGGCCTAGCTCCAGCACTCCATCCCTGCCCAGCGGGCCCACAGGCAGTGGTCCCCGAGCAGCAGGGTTTTGTTCTGTTTGTGCAGTGCCAAGCACAACGGGTGTCTGGTCCAGGACTAGTCTCTGAGTAACAGTAATTGTAATAGGTGCTTTGCTGATTAGAGGCAAACTTAAGAACATTCTTAAAAGCTTTGCAGAACGGAGGCCTGTGTGCTATATATTTATGAGGCTGTTCAGCAGTAATTCAGACAGCTGAGAATTGTTGAGGACCTGGTCTATCTAATTGTGTGTCTAAATCATAGTTTCACTGTGATTCAGAGGTACTAACGTTATAGTCTACGCAGAATGGCTTAGGTTATATGGTCAGATTCCTGCAGATGGTCAGTTTGTGTCATAAAATTTAAAATTACAACTTGCACCATAAAGCTACTGCCTCAAATTTATTATATATTGCAGCACAACAAGCAAATTAATGCTAGATGCAGTATATGCCTAGACATTAATGTGAGCAGAGGATGAAATATTCTCCCCCCAGCTCATTGGTAGATGCTCCCTTCAGAGCAGGGCGGAATTGCCCAGAATCACCAAAGAAGAGGAAGTCACCAGGAGCGCAGTCCCGCGTGGTGCTGGGCTCCCTGGCTCCGGGGACATGGGAAGGACATCCCGCACCTTGCGGCATGAGGCCCCAGGATTTCTGAACTTGCAGTTCTGCTCCATGCATCATGCATGCAAGAGCTGAGCTCTCAGCAAAATCTTTTTATTATTTGTCATAAAGAATCACAGCTGTGAAAAGCGAACTAGGGAAGGAGAATGGGAACAGGCAGGCACTCTCCCTTGGACCGACGTAAATCAGGAGTCACTCCACTGCAAGTTCGCTGAATTATGTTGTTGTCACTCTGACATCAGACCAGAATCAACCCCTTTACCTGCAATAGATGAGTGAAATATCTTGCAACTGTGTGTCCAGGAGCCTGCTAAGCTTCTTGCAGAGTTGCTGTCAGTATGCCCAGGGCAGAAGCATATTTTTTTTCTTACTGTTGTACATAAGGGCTCTGCTGCAGCCGACAACATGAAATGTGTTAGTTCGGTTTGTTCAAAATGGAGTGTGTTTGTTAAGTGTTGCCTCTTTGATGTTGCGCTGCCATCTCCATCTTTGTCATCATTGCCCATCTTTTTCAATCTAATGAACTCAAACCATCAGTGCAACTTAAGTTCGGCTGTCTGTTCTTGCATAGTTAATATTAAAAATGTACTAACAGTGTGGCTGCGAAATCAAATTATGCACATAAATATGCTGGCATAGCAGAGGAGGCGGCAGAAGCTGAAGTTAGCAACATTGATGCCAGTTCACATTTGCAAATCAACCGTCAATCTGTCATTAAACATGTTATCAAATGATGATAAGTGTATGCTTCTTGCTTGCATTGGCGCTCTTATTCCCGATGTTGATGTGCATTAATGGGATAATGTGCATTAACATAGTCTTGCTTGGATGAACACAAAACATTTTTTATCCGTCTCAGTTTGTTTCCCCCTGTGGCCCCCAAGTAAGTGTTTTGTGTTATCAAATTGCCAAAAAATAGGAAAACACATTACTTTTAATTAGTAAAAATTTTGAGGCATTATTTTTTTTTAATTTTTATCCAGACTATCTCCTGTGTGTTGTCTCTCGAGGTGGGGCAGCACTCAAAAAAACCATTCCACTGCCTTCTTTAAGTAAAACGATTAACGTCAGAAACTCAGAGACTGACAATTATGTGCTGTCTTAATGCACTGGCCTTTCATCTGCAGTCCTTGCTTTTGACACGAGTGATGGTTTCAGTTCAGCGATATGAAAGGCAGGAAAGGAAACCATCTCAGGCATTCCCAGCCCATTGTGTGGTGCTGCACTCAGACACGGCAAGCAGACCTTGAGCTGGCTTCATTTAACAGTTTTGCGTACAAGCCGGCAAAGGCTGTACCTAGAGATTAAACAAAAAGCTGAAGAAGAGCGTGGCTGCTCTAGGAGGGAACTGAGTTTCGGAAGGAACTTCCCACGCATTTGCCCAACTCCGTTATCCCCTCCCGCAGGGCACTGCATAGTCAGGGTCCCACTCACGGTACACGCTACTGGTAAAATTCCAGGGAAAAAAAAAACCAATCCTCATTGGAAAGAACAAAAAGTGACTGGAGGCACAAAGCCGTTAAAAGAGCCTGGTTATCATCCCACAATAGACCAAGTGCCTGCCTGCCTCGCAGGCTCTGCCAGAGCAGTGCCCAGCAAGTGAGGTCTCAGCTCATCGGCTGCCCAGGGAAGGTCCCATTGCCCTGGGAATGATTTAAACAAAAATAAATAATAGTATTTTTGATTATTGCTTCTGTTTTGATTTGAGTTGTTTACCCAGGCTTTTCGAAAAAGTTGAGGTGGAGCTCCACTGGAGCAGGAAAAGCATCTTTCACACTTGTGGGACTTTAAGGTTTTAAAACTCTTTTTAAAAAGTAAATGAAACGAGGTTCTTCCCACCCCTTGGAGAACAGCTATTCTTTTAAGCCCTTTCATATTTATGCAACAGGGGCAAAATTGTGATGATCTACACAGGTTTTTACAGTAAAACAGTAATAATAATGAAAAGCAATATGGGTAATGTCTGGTCCTGTTCAAAACACCGGGAAACCTTCCAGGAGTTTTACCAGGAATTTACCGGTTGCGTTATCAAATGAGGCTCGAGAGTTGCCTTAAAGGAAAGTCAATCACTTAAAGTGTTTTATTTTTAGTTTATGAGCTGGAAAATAAAACTTCTTTTAAAACTTTTATGAAAGACATCATATTATTTATGTGTTTCTAAAATAGCAACTTTTTCTCATATAATAGAGATGTTTATAAATTACTCTTACTCTCTGCTTATGACTGCATCTAACCTCCAAAAATAGTTTGAGATTTATCTTGAATTTTTTTGAAAACAGTTTTTTTAAAAAAAAATTATAACTAGTAGAACAGTGAGTTTCTACAAATTATGAACTTTTTGGTAAATGAGTCAAACCTTTAATCACTCTTTCTTTTTTCTCAATCTAATGCTGCCATTAACTTTAGGCATGCTATTCAGGTCTCTGTTTTCTATTATCTGGATGACTTAAAGGAAAAATAAAAAGGCATAATTATTGATTTTTTAAAAATTGTCTTGATTTTTTAGAAGGCATCCATTGCATTTCCTATTATTTCTAAATTGTGAATACATCAGCACAAGTTTCATAATCATAAAACTCCAATAGCAGTAATTGTATTCCTGTTAACCCTAGCTTCGGTGAGTCCTCCTGTTCTCTACTGCTAAACCAAAGAGCTTGTCTTCTGATACAAAGAGCTTGAATTTTAACTAAAATTTCTGTTACACATCCATTACTGGCAGAATCTATCCAGCAACATTTTTTTTTTACACTTGTGTAGCTTTACGTTGCTTCTACTCCATGAGCTGCCTTGAAATTAACTTGTCAGACGTTCGTCCCACTACTTAGGGAAGATTCCTAATCAGATGAGTGGACCAATTTGTCATGACTTGGAGGAGAGGTGTTGGAAATCAGATGGCATTAAAAAGGCTCACTGTGAAGGCTGTGTACGAGGGATTCCTGTAAGGCAGCTCAGGCTAGGCTCCTGTAAGGGACTATTTGTATCAGAAATGGCATTTGGAAAACTAGAGAGAGAAGCATGTCTCGGTGTCTCACTTTCCACATTGACTTTGACCCCTTTAAGATATCTCCCTCAAAGTTCTTCATCACCAGGGCCCAGCTCACTCTCTTTTGGGGCACTTGGCAAACACCAGAAGAAGGTGCAAAACAGTAGGAAACTGAGCATTGCAAAACTGAACCCTGACCCAAATTATTGGCCATATCTTGCTACTTCAGCCAGTCTCTACTTTGAACAGATGTATTAATCTGGTGCATTAGTTTACCAGTTTTCATTAAGCTGTTTGAAACCGTGAGATGCTGTGTTATTCGTCAGTATGCATATATAAAAGCAGATGTTGAATAAGGGATTAGCAGTAACAGAGTGACACTACTCTTCCTCTCTTTTCTCCCAGTCTTTATTCTTTGTACTGTGTCTTGTTCTATTATCTTAGGCCTGACTTTGGAGTGTTTTCAGTTTTTGAAAATGGCAAGTAATTAGTCAATATGTTTTCACCATATGTATCAAGCTCAGTAAAGAGGCAACCATTGGCCTTTGTCATGGCACAGTAAGCGTTCGTTTTCTCAGCACTTCAAGTTACGCTGAGCGTGTGGTGAACGCCAAAGAATTTAATGAGGAATTTTACAATGAAACATTTGACATAATAATTCACAGTTCAGTGCAGTTCACAAGATTGGGGTGAGTCCCCTTTTACGATCGCCTCTGTTTGTGCTGTTCACACTAGAGATCTTGCACGAGCTGCTTCTCCCCTGCCTGGTGCCCTGTATGAGCAAAGAGGCTGTGCAAAGGGTGGATAAATTGTTATGACTCAAAATGGTCCCGTTTTACATCTTCTTGGCACAGATGCTCTGTACAACAAGGGAGAATTCTTGAAACCCTTTTTCCCTTCCAGGCTGGCTTTTTACTTACCCCAAGCTAGTTAATGCATACTTTCCAGATAGAAATTTTTGCTTTAAGGCTTCCACTGTTGCTGACTGTTAACAATCTTCAAAAAAAGGTCAGAATCTGATCTTAACACTGCTGATATGAAGTGGCATTTGCCCAAATTTTGCCATCTCCTGAGCAAAAATATGTCCAGTGTTTTCTAGAGAGAGATAGGATAGACAGCAGCCTTGCCTGGGCTGTTTTTCGCTCTTGGGAATACTGTATTTCAGTTATCTGTGGAACAGGTTTCTGCATTTGCCGCTGGGTTTCGTTAGATTTGCAGATAAAACATTTGAGCTCAGACTCAGTTCAGCAAGTTACAGGTATTTTGCTTAACATTTTGGGGTATGTACAACAAATAATCATGAACAAGAATGACGATATATTGTTTTACTGCAGTTATGATTTAAATTTATGTGGCATTGCTATTGAAGTCAATAGGACATGTTCCTGAGTATGTTTTGCAAGGTACAGTATCATTAAAATATGACAGTTAATAGTCTTGTTTATGTTATTATATTTAATGAATAAATATATCAGTCTGTACATCAAATTCCGTTTTATTTATCCTCTTTAATTGTAGTCTTATCTCCCCTAGAAGCATGTTATATCTTTTAATTTTATAATTATCCACTTTATTCATGTGTGATACTACAGAACTGCTGCTTATATCCTACGAGACATCCAAATACAAACAGATGGAAGACAGGCAACCACTAGGAAATTCAGATCTGGATCTGAATCCAGCTCCATATTTTCAAAATATTCCACAATTTCAGATCCAAGGTCTTGGTTTGGGCTGTTGTATAAAGGAGCAAAAGTTGCAGAATATAAGTCTAATTTATAGCATCTCCGAACGTGAACCGTCAATAGGGATTTTACATGATACTTTAACGCCTAAATGTTGTTCTCTGTCTCTTGAAAGAGACCTGAGCTTTAAAGGCAAACAGGGAGCACTTCTCACATTGCCCTTTTTGAAGTTTTTCAAAAAATGAATTCACGATTTGTTGGGCTGGGGAGAGGGAACAGAAATATAAGGATAACTTTTTAGCCTAGTGGTTACAACACTTGGCTGGAAAGGGTGAATGCCAGTCCATGCTCCAAGGACTGTTTTGTTGGAACTAAAGCCACAAGGCAAAATGCATTCAAAGTCCTTGGGAGTAAAACCTCAGGGTCTACCTCCCCCAGGTAAGCAACCCTCACCAGGCAACACACTTGTCCCATGCCCATGCCCATTGCCTCTCTCTCAGTTTAAGATTCACTTTTATGAAGCTTCCAAAGATGAAATAGAAGTCGGAAATGTAGGTTTGAGTCCCCTACAGCCTGGGTGAGCGCTCTAAGCCCAAAGAAATCCGTAAGTCAAAGTTAAAAGTGTTTTAGTAGAGCAAATTCTAATAGGATTTTTAAAGTCTACAGATCCACCTTTTTAGAAATCTCCTGGACTATGAACCCTGAAAGGAGTAAGTGTTTTAATGGAGTAGAAGTAACTGAGCAGCTATATTTCGGCTATAACTGAGTAGATACCCAAAGCCACAGAGGGATATACCCTATAATAAGGGGTCAGCTTGCTCTCAGCATCTTTCTATTTTCCCAGTCTGGCCGCAAGCACCCCCCCTCAGAGCTTGATGAATTTTATAGGTTCCCTTCTGAGGCATCCAGCTTCTCCTAAGCCTGAAAGTTAACTCTCTGCTCAAAACACGCAGTTTCCCCAGACTTAGCTATCCAGCCCCTATGTCCTTTTTTACAGCTGAATGAGAGTGATTCTGTGCTTTTTATCAGCACAAATTCCCTGGGGTGGCACTAGTTCCAAACCTAAACTAATGGTTTGGCAGGTGGGTCTCCTCTAGACTTGAGTTAGATGACTAAATCCCTCAGCTGGAGGGCAGTCAGCAAACTCGCATGCCTTGTTAGAGGAGAAGAGCATCTTTTCACTCACAGATCGCATCCAATGCCCAGCTTTCTCATTTGAAATCTTTTGCCAAAACAGTTACAGGAAAAAAAGCCAGAATGAAAACTCTAAAGGTGTGATACTTATACTGTGGAAGTTACGTTATCTAATTACTTGTATTACAATGATGAAAAGTTTGGTAAAACACCCTGGGTCCTACACGTGTGCATAGGAAGACAGCTTTCACATGATTCTGCAGGTTCTCCTTTAAAATTTTTCTTTTTGTCTGTTGATGTAACACAACAAATATTTACTGCATGATGCTGTTTCTGAAGGTAGTACCTTCTTTTGGATCCAGTAGCCAAAGCATGTGCAAGAGCAGGCTGGGAAAGGGGAACACCCATGTATAAAACCATAGCCCAGAACAAGTTGCTGAGATTACAAGAGAGCAGCTGGCAAGAAGAGACATGTGCAGCCAGGTAATAACAATAAAAAAAATTGAAAAAAAGTTAAGTTTCCCCAGGCACATTAGTAGTTTCTGAAAGCAACATCTTTACTTAGTATATTTTTTTCCTTCTTCTTAAATGGTTTATCTAGTTGCTGGGCAATATTTTAACCTCTTTGATTTTGAAAACCTCCCTCACCTATTTTGTGTTTGAACAGAACTTCTAGTAAGTGCCCTCACAAAAATCACCTCTAGGGCAGTCCTGTAAGGAAGGAAAAATCTGCTTAAGAGACTGACAAAGCCAAAATGAATACTTTTCTCAGTTAGCACTTGAAGAGGAAAATATCATAATATTTAAACCAGTTTTGAAAACTTTCCATGAAAATAGGGGAAGGGGAAAAAAAAACCATAAAATACTAGTTGAATACTGAGAGAGGCCAAAGGGAGTTCAGTTACCATAGAGATTATTACTGGCAATTGGTACTCAACAGCAGATTGGGATCTGTTACAATATTTTTATTAATCTTTTCTCTTAATTGGTTATTTATATATTTTGGATCCATCTCTCTGCTGGGTCCAGATTTTACTCTTTACCTGTCACTCTTTTTGACATGAAGCAGTAATAACTGTGCCAGATATCAGGCATTTCCTGGGTTTGTAAACATTAGCAGGGGTCACGAGTACATAAAATACCACGTGGACAAGTCACTGTGCTTGGCTTTGGCTGGCGAAGGAGGGGGGAGAAGCATCACAAACGCACTCAATCTCTGTGAGGCTTCATCACAAGCACTCTTGCCATGCAAATCCTTGTTGCCATCATAATTGTGATGACTTTTTGTAGGTACAGCAGAGAGGACACAGGATGTCTTTTCCCCGTTCAATTTTTCCTTGTGTATGTGCAAGCCTAGTCATTTAAGACATGCGCATTCCAGTGCATGAGCTGGTAATTTAGGAAAGACCCTATTGTAAAGCCTTTCCCTCTCCTCCCTGTCTTCCCTTCCGAAAGATTCATCCTGTTGCCTGTGTGTGTTGCAGCAACTGAAAACACCCAGCCTTTTTATAGCCCCTTCAGTGGAAGTACACTTAAGGGCCGACGTTAAGGGACTTTTTTAACCAGTCAGCTTCTAAAAATTCAAGTCTTAATTTTTTTAAGAGTGCCCAGTCCTGTATATACCTGATGTTAAACGCATTTAAAAGTGCTGCTGGTTTGTTGTTTTTTTTCTTTCTGCCACACCATTTGCCTTTAGGGAGGTATTTTTTCAGGATGCCTGAGATCAGCCAGAGCCAGCTGGGTTTGCATCCCCTTTCCCCCTCTCATCCCCAGCCTGTTGCTCCCTGCCTGCATCTCCTGCGATTCTCTTGCAGGGGCACGGTGGAACACAGCTGCAGGGAGATGCTGAGCGGGGCATCTGGCTACAGGGAGTGCTCTCAACTGCACGGAGTGAGCAAAGTATATTTAAAAAAAAAAGAGAGGGAGAAACATGGTTTTTTCGCCTCTAATCTCCTTTAGTTATCATGATCTCAAGGGTTATTTGTAATGATAGCAGGCACTGCATTTCAGATGGAAATGTGATTTTCCACGCTGACGGTGTCACTTTAAGTAAACAAAGTTAATTCTGCTTCCTGCTATGCAAGGCCTAATCTCATTACCCAAACCACAAGTAGCATAACAGAAAATATTCCCATCTGTCAAAAGAACTTAAAATAAAGGTGGAAATTGTTTTTATGTTTTGTGCCTCTTCTTCCTCCCAAATCCCTCAATGGACGTTAATTATCACATCACATCTATTTAAACCTGTTCAGATCCCCCAGCCTCTGCCTGTGGTTCCTTTTTCATCCGATGTGCCTATAGAATAACAATGTTTATGCTGCATCTTAGAGCTGATGCTCAGTTTTGATGAACTGTAGCTAAAAGCTGCGAGCCGGACGGCTGACCCATTCGTCTTGCCGCATTCTGCTGTAAAGGAGGCAGAGACCAGGTGACATCAGGTCAGCTCAAGGCTCTCCCAGAGGCGATCGAGATTATGCTCAGCCCCTTTCCCACCTAAAATAAAGAGAGGAAATCTCTGAGCTAGAGACAGTCCAAAAGGGAGCGAGGGGGTTAAGACTGGGTGTGCTGACCCTGTGCCTGTGACTCCAGGGGATTCATCGACCTGTTGCACACCCGCCTGTAGTAGGGGAGGTCCTGGCCTCACTGAAGCTGTCTGAAATGGCAGAGCCAGGCAAGCCCCCAGTGCCACATTACTGACACCACACAGGGCCAGGTTGCAGGCACACTGCTGTCTTGAGTTTGTCCAGCCTCAGCACACTCCTGGGCTTCTCCCAGGCAATGCCTGGGACGGCTGCCAGCGTGCAGAGTGGATGGGGCCGGCGTTGCGCAGAAGGGAGCTCAGCCACCTGGCCATCCCAGGCATTAAACAGCAGACCAGTGCTGAACAGCAATCCCAGACCAGCATAAAACAGCCCAATGGCAGTGCAGCACTGCTGAAAGCAAGGGGGGATCTAGAAGAGGGGACAAGCCCTGTGGCGCTGATAGGCATTTTCCAGCACTCACCGAGCGGGGTAGCTGCACTCATTCCCTTGTCATTTCCACAGGTGTAAATCCAGAACCGCTTCCCTGGATTTAGCTCAGTGTAAGTTCATTATGATTTACACGGGGAGGAGAATCAAGGAATCGGCATTGCTGACTCCAGCAGGAACTCTGCCGGCACGGGGAGCGGACCCCAGCGTTCCCAGGTCTGACTTTAAGTGGAAGAAAATCCAAACATACTATCTAGTAATTCTCAGCTCATTTCAAACCAGCAGCCGCCAATCATAAGAGGATCATTCATAAAACTCTCCAACAGCAGTGTTTTGCGTTCCCTCTTCATTTAAAATGACCTTTATGTGATGGTAACATCTGCCTTGCTGAGCCTTAATTGCTTAATTAGAGAAGCAGGTTCTCTATTAGACAAACATTTTTTTAAAAAACTGTATTTTTTTCTTGCAAGTATGATTTTTCTTTCATTTTAAGATCATCAGCAGTATTTTAAAAGCTTTAAAAAGACACTTTCAAGTGGTTATAGTCTGTTAGTTTGTTTATTTATTTATTAGCTGTTCAAGGGTTTTGTTTCCCACTCTTCCTGAGAGGTATTTACAGCAGGAATCTCTCCCATTAGGAATTTCTCTGCCTTTCACTACCACGCTTGTATATCACTTTGCAAAAAATGTTGGTTTTCACTGAACAGCTGTTACAGGTTCTGGGTGTGCTTGGGAATTTATTTATCACGGTCAAGTTCTTAGGGTTGAGTGGAATATCCTGCACCTGCTTCGCATGTGGAGACCAGAGTTTGTGCCCTTGCTGAGAGCTCTGGTAAGCCTTGCTCTGAGCTCTGACTGCCATGTTCTCCTCAAGCTGGCCTCTTCAGCAGGTCAGTTTTGGTTTTTTTCTTATATGGGACTTTTGAGCAGTATTGGCCTATTTTTGTAGTGGTGTTTTTAAGATCTAGCCAATCAATCTGTTACTGTTGGGTTGCTTCTGACTGCATGACTGGTGATAGTTTTAAAGAAGTCAGTTGGCTCATTTGTTCTGAAAAGCTGTACAGGTTTTGCCTTAGGTTGGATTATTTGTGATAGCATCATTATATTAATGTGCTACGCTGAAAGCAGAAGGTTCCAGAGGTGATTTGCACTGATGCTGATCACAGAGATAAGTCACACCAAAACAGTAAGACTTGGGGCTGCAGTGGCTACATTCATGCAAAACCTCTGCCATAGCCAAGGCAGCAAGAACAGCATTACAGGTGCTGCAAGCAGCCACACAACAGAAACAAGAATAAACCCTTGAGATACCCCAGCCCTGAGAAGCAGCCATACATAGTTCTCCCCAGAAACAAGTGTCCCCTTGCTCTGTTCTTTCTAAAACAATACCTTGCTGAAAATAGAGGATATCACCATAAAAAGTAAAAAGGTGAGTGATAAAAGACTAAGATGGGAAAAATGGGCCAGAAGTAACTAGGCAAAATTGGCAATTAAATTACTTGGACCACTTACAGTGGTAAAGTGAGAAAGCTTGGATTCTGTTCATAAAATGACCTTGGACTTGTTTTTGGTGTTTTGGATCCTGAAAGGAATTTCAAAGGCAACTTGGCTGCCTCTTCCGTTTTTGTTGCTGCTTCAATAATATAATGCCTTGAGACTCCAGTTGCGATTGTGTCCGCATTGCTTTTAGCACAGTACAGGTGAGCGATAAGAAACACTCCTCTCCACTAAAACTAGCAACCCATGTAGCTGGGAGGAAGGAAGCACTGTTATCCTCACCTGGGGGATGCATGAGGGAAGGAAAAGTTAGTGGCCACGTTGGGTAGTAAAACCTGATGAGTAAAAGGATGCCCATAGTTATTTGATGAAATAGGGTATGTGGGAGGTGCAACAAGCGGTGTCTTTCTCTGACACCAATAAGCATGACTTGTTTTCAGGACTTTGAAAGTATTTAAGAACTTTGCTTACATTCATTTCAATCTAGGTGTTTTTCAGGAACTCAGCCATTCTGCACAGACTATTCATCTCTTTGCTAATAAAAATTCAGAGCGCAGCAGGAGTTAATTGGGAAAGGTGATAGGGCTTCTCTTTGGATAGTTCTGTATGGTATTTTGGGCAGGCTTTCTCTGCTCAAGCTCCAAGCCAACAAAAAGCCAGGTGGCTGCATTGGCATGGTGCTGAGCCCTACGTAATACATCTGATGGAAAGCAGGGTTTATTAGTTTGGCACAGCACTCCCTGAATTTCAGGGGTTTTGGATAAGTTCTGGCTGGCATCCCATTGGGTCAGACTTACCCCTTCTTATATGTGCCTAAGGTAACGGGGGAGTATGCAATCCTAGTCTTGCTGATTTGCAAAATTCATGTGACCTAATACCTGTGTAGCTTGCAATGTTACACTTGGGGGTTTTTTGAAAGCTTGTAGTAACTTAAGTATAGGGAAGGAAGTCAAGAGCACATTTTGAGGTGGGGCGAGATGTTTGTGTGTGTGGCCAGAATAAGTACTTGCAAAAGGCAAAAATTTATGTTTTCCTAGCGAAGGCCAAAAACACTTAGAAATTATCTATGTCTAATATATTTGTAGTACCCTGAGGTCATAGAGGGATGTGACTTTCAAGAAAAAAATGGATAAAACTTGCAGTTTTGAAAATATGTATTTTACTTTAGGGCATTTTCAAAGGCTTTTTTATTGTGTCTACATCCACTATTCCACTTATACTTTTCAGTTCCCGTATATTATTCATTATGTCTATTTTAATAAGTTTTGGGTCAAGCCATTGTTCTGTGTTAATAGTTTGTTACAAATAATATTGCGTGGATGCAGTGTTGGATTCTCTTTGAAATGGCATTCTGTGATTATTGAGGTGCAACCCAAGTAACAGCAGAATGAAATCCTTTCGTGAGGTTCGGATTTCTTCCTCCATTTCAGAGTTTCTCTTTTTTTACCTAATTCCACTCAAAGACTCAGTAACAGTTAGGTCATGTAGCTGTGCCATCACAGTTCCTTGTGAGGAATGTTCAGAAGTGAGATAAGAGTTGCAAAGCAGAGCTAAAGGAGCCAAAATATCTGGATCCAGTTGCTGCCCACGCTGTTAAGGCAAAGAAACGTAAATCAGGGAGAGGTGCATCTGCAAACACACACAAAGGCACACGCCGTGTGTGGGATGGAGAAGAAACTGGTGCTGGCATTGCCAGAAGGATTATCTGCAACAGGTCTCCATAAAAGCATTTTTTTATTGAGTAGCCATAGAAAACCAGGACCCTGCATAACTTTCAGCATGTGGCTAGGGTCTATCAAGTTTATTGAAAATGTTCATTTCCTTAAAATTAAGCACAGTCTGATTTACTTTGTTAAATCCTTACCTTCCTTCTGCAGTTTAGATCTCAAAAATCACATTTTTATTTTAATTTTTCTTTCCTAAATCCAAGAGGAGCTCCTGGCAGGGAGCTGAGTAGCACAGCTTCGCATGTGGCTGGGTGCCCTCCTTCCTGCGTGACCCTGGCGTGCGCAACCCGCATTCGCATAGGGGACAGTAAAGCCCATTGCGTATGATATGCTTTGCTAAGGCAGTGTTACTGGCTTTATTCTCCTCCTTTCTCTCCCTTTCTCTTTGTCTTTAGACCCTGAAACAGATGTAGAAGTTCATATTCAATTTGGGCTACCTTCATAATAAATTAATTTCTGAGAAAAATCTGACTGAACTGCGTTACAAAGAAACTTGGTCTGTGCAGCATGTGAGCATTATTGAGTTACGTCGTTATGATCAACAATCATCTTGGTATTTAAACAAAAGAGGAAACATTTTTCCATGTCATAAGAAATGTTTCTGAGACCACAACATCCTATTAAGCAAAAACAGGGCTGGCGACAAAGTCTATTTGATTGGATTTGTGATCTGCCAATTTCTAATGAATGGAAAGAGAAAGGCACGAGCAGTAGAGTTGAAAATCAACTAGAATTTCCCCTCCTTTTACTGCTTGTATAAGACTGCTCTCTGTAGCTTCAGCAGTGGAATTCATTACTGGGGATAAGAACAGAGACTAGGTTAAGAGAGCTTTTCACTGACGAGACCTTATTCATAAAGGAGTGCTTTCACTCAGTCCTTCCAAGTTTGAAGTTTTCTGCCTGTGTATGGTGAGTGATATATTATTATAATAGTTTGTGCTACAGTAGTGGCCAAAGGCAACAGGAGCATCCATTTTGCTGGATACTTTACATACGCACATTAAAAAATAATCTCTGCACAAGATGTCCATACGATTTTATTTCTCTCTGGTGTTTCTTTTTTAAAGGAGTATCTGGTTTATGGTTGCAGTTTTGAAAACTGTTACCTTGTTGAGCAGTTTAGATTAAGCATGAGTCAAAGACAGCCTCCTTTTTTTGTAACTCAATCTTCTAAAGCCTGCTATAAATGCAAATAGTGAAGAGATGCCCCAATGTTAAGATGCTGATACTTGCGTGGTATAGAAAGTGCCAGTGTAATATGTGTGAAATAACTTTATCACAGGCCATTTTGTAAGCTCTCTTCGGAAGAGAAAGTTTCCCCAAGTAAAAATGTGTAAACTGCATGCAAAATTGAGTCACTTAAAAGAAAAAGGAAAAAGAGCAAAACTAATTACAATTGCAGTTACTGTACTTTTGTTCCTTTTAAGCTTTTTGCTAGACTTCCTTAGTTGAACAAAGGAACCAAAGTGAAGTGCTTCTCTGTTGCCTCTGCAGTCTGCAAACCAAAACCAGGTGAGCTCCTGTTGAGAATTTCCTGGGCTCTGCCTGCTAGCCCTGTGGGCAAATACTAAACTTAGTTTTAAGCTCCGATTAAAGATTTCCTGAGGACTAAGGCCTGATCCTTTTCTCATGTTGTCTTCCCATGAAGGAGCTCCTCTGAACTCAGACAATTCACTCCTGACTATAAGTGAGAGCAGAATTGGGACATATGGCACTATATCAAAAGATCTATTAGATCTCTCAATAAAACAAACATGTCTTTTGAAGTTGTTTAGCCGTTTCTAGAGCAAAGCAAGAACATCAGAGAGAACACTTTGACTATTGGGTGAAAAGGAATCCTTTTTTCACTGTTCTCCCTGCCCTTCCACCCTCTTCCCCTTCCTCTTCTCCCTATTTGACTTCTCTTCTGTTAAAATTTTTCCAAAGGAACCTTTAAAGTCAGGTCTACAGTAAAACCTTTTGCCAGTATAGTAATTTTGGTTAGGGCTGTCATTCTTTTTTTTTTTTTTTTTTATAACACTTCTATATTGGCACAACCTTCAGCATAGGTTCAGCTGTACTAAGGGAAAAGGTGATTGTGCTGATACAGCTTATTTCATTGAGAGAGCTAGTAAAAACTTCACTGCTAAAAACAGGCTTTTGGCAGGGCAAGCTGCATCTGTATTAGTGGGGTTTGCTGGTGTAGCTGTAAAATGTAGGGTTGGCCAACAACTTAACCCTCAGAAGTAGTCCTGCTGAAATGTGCTTTCTTTGAACTTATTTGGCCTCCATATGCTGAAGAAAGGATGGTTGTAGCATACTAAATTCACAAGACTAAAACAAGCCTTATAGTGATTAAATGCAACTCCCTAAACATAACTTAGGCAACTCCCCAGCTTGATTTATGTAACTTAATCTCACCTGGTAAAAAGTGTAGCTGTGCTAAATGGAAAAGCCATGACTATGGCTCTGACTGTCTTCCCCTTTCTTTGAAGATAGTATTATCATGAAGATAATATTCTCATATGCCTCCATTTCCCCCTATGGGAAACAAATATCCTACTATCTGTCTCAGTGCTGTAGAGGTTCAGGAGCTTGAGTACAAGGCATTTTGACATTTTGTTCATACCCTTTATGTACCCGCATTGGTAATCCCAGTTTAAGAGGGCTGGCTGGCCAGTTTGTACTTGTGAAACTGTAGCACCACTTACTGGTTTTGCTGGAGAAATTCCAGCCAGCAAACCCAGACAATGTTGTTTATCTTCTGCTGTCATCATAACTATTTTCTGAGAACTGGAAAGATGCACTCCTTCCTTACCCTGTTTGCTGTAGCCCAAAGGATCAAAGATAAGGATTACAGTAGTTACGTTCAAGCAGAGGAGTTGTTGATTGGGATTTATCCTTTTAAATATGTGTAAGTCATAGAAAGCTTTGCAGTCAGAAATATTGACTTCATTGATCCATGCCAAAAGCAGAAGAAACCCAGGCAGGCTGAAGTGGAAAGGCTGTGCGAGATGCTTATAATAAAGATGTTATCTGATAAATAAGATATTGCTTGATTCCTGGCCAAGGAAAATTAGAAATCCAGACTTTAAGTACACTGGTCAGTTCTTGCCAAGTTAACTGTGGCAGCATTAGTCTTCTGTGATCAATATTCAGTATTAGGACCTTGCGTTCCTGTTTCTGGTCAAATAAGATAGCTACACAGGTCCTGGTTCTGCCTGGTTTATGGGTTTTCCAAGGAGAACATATGAATGAATCAACTTCAGGAGCATAATGAACTATAAATGCAGAGAACATCACCTTCATCACTCAGGATAAAGTGAATGTAGAGTAGGTCATGATACTGCCTTTGGAAACAGCTAAAATCCCCTGTCTGATTAGCTGAGATTGCAGAGGCTGACAAGGGAGGCCAGTGGGGTTAAAGGTGTTCAACGCGGGGAAAGTGAACTGTCACAAGTGGGGCCATCCCTTAAGATCACTTGGAGAGTTTGAACGTATCAGTTCGCGTGAACAAACAAGAAACCCTAAAGGAAGAACAGAGTCACTGCTGCAGGCACAACAGCCTGCTACGAGGCTTCCAGGAGGATATGCGAACATGTGGACGGCAGGGATGCGATTTCAGAGGGGGACGATACTTTATTGGATCTGGGTCTTTTGCCCCATCTGGAGCAATATCAGCTTGTCAGCCTGCAAGTACAAAGTAGAGGAAGGAGAGAACGATCTCAAAAATATGTTTCCTGGTATTGTAGAGACTATCGCAGACTCGGAAAGAGGGTCAGTTTACAACCACGCTGGCTCATACCCATTTTCTCCTTCACTGGCAACAAAGCTGTTCTGTCCAGCCTGTGTAGGAAAAAAACCACCCCGTATCTGCAAACAGTCCTCTCCTTTAAAAACACAAACTTCTGTGTTTTCTGCAGTACGTCCTCGGTCATCCCCCTGCCTTAAACTTTTGAACCCTATTAGCAAATGCACCGTGGGCAGAGTAAGGGGGGAGTCCTTACCCCCACAGAAAAAAAACCTGATCTGAAGAATTCTCAAGGGGACAATTGAGCACTATCAAACACAACTGCAGTAATACTTTACTGTCTGCTGCAGATATTGAGCCCTCATTGCAGTAATTGTCACGGTGACAGAGCTGGGAACACTTGCTGTAATTAGGACAGTTGTTTTGTCATGTGTAACGATCTGAAGAGAAGCAAGGAAAAGAGGCGAATGAGCACTAATCTGCTATAGTGTAGTGAAGGAGAACCATGCACTCACACACAAAATACAGCGCGGCTGCTAATATATTGTAAATTCAGATGAGCAGGCATTTTGAGAAGGTGAAGAAATAGATGTTAAAACAATACATCTATTCAGGGGAATTTATGCTCTCTCAGGTGTCTGACTGTATCTGGAATAGCAAGTGCAGATGTTTTTCTGTGGAGATTTTTTTGAAGGTGATGCTGGTGATATCTAACAAAAATCCTTAACCAAAACCACGTGTGCACGTATATATAGATACATACATGTGTGTAGATACATGGTTTTATATATATATATTTTTAAGCAAATTTCTGTAGGTGGCATATATCTTCCTCTCGTTTTCTGCTCCAGTAGTTCGAAAACATACAGTACAAAATTAAGAAAGCTGGACACTCAAGCATGTAACTTGTTTAGAACTACCATTCAAACTATTTTAATTTCTGTAAAGTAACCACTTCAGACTCCTACTTTTTTCTATTTCTTGTATGCAGACTAGTATTAAAAATAAGCGCTATCTTTTTTTTGTTGTGCTCCAAATTACCTTCTGTTCTGATTCAGTGAGCCTGTAATGGCTGTTACGGTTGAGTTTTGCACGATGACAAACACTACCCATGTATCAAAAACTCCTGGGAAACAAAGCTAAAACTCTGGATTGGTAGGACCCAGAGCTACAGGGTATCAAATACCTCTTGGGTATTAAGGAGGTAAGCATCAAGCATACAAAGCAAGACTGTACCATGGATTTCTACAAAATCAAGATCATTTTGAAGCCAATCACCTCTTAGTCAGACAAACTGCCTCTCCCTCAATGCCTGATCAAGTAACATTCCTGTATCAATCATGTAATTGACTTACCTCGAAAATTACCTGTAAGTAATTCAAAATGCTGCTGAGAAGTTAAAGGGGGAATCAGTTCATTTGGTAATTATGACCCCCATCTGGTGTAAACCTTGTCTCTGCACAGTGCTATTGCTGTATGGGGTACACTTAGACAACTGCAAGACTATTCAAACGAGAATTGCACTAGCAGTGGTTAGAGACAGTAGTATAAATTTCGCTGATTGAAAATTTCCCATGTAAAGCATTTTTCAATGAGAAATTGGATTTTCAACTATTTTTTTCTGTTTCCACAAGAATTTTGACATTTTATTTCACAGCTGGAAAGATCTTGAGGCAAGTAACACTTGCCATTTAGTGTTCTTTTTTAGTGTTAAGCTAAATTTAGCCTTCATATTTTCGGTTACTTTTTTAGCTTTCCAGTTTTCACTTTTCAGTGAAATCTTTCCCTCACTACTAAAGCCAATCAAAGTTTTACCGTAGGACCATGATTTTACTTTCGATGTTTTACTACATGAAATCATTCTTGTAAGGATCATAAATGTCCCTTGTAGATTATCAACCTGTAACCTGTATTTTAGAAAGGTTACAGGGATGACTCAGGAACAACAGACCACTTAGTCTGATCATGATTCCAAGTAAAACATAATGATTAATGCAGAACTCTATTAACAAAGAATTAGAGGGTAAAATACAATTAGTGATAGCGAGCAGGGTTTCAAGGAACGTAAATCTTGTCAAATGAACATACTGTCTTTTTGACAGGATTACATGTCTACTTGAGAAAGGTAACTGGGATGATATTGTATATACCTGGATTTCTCCAGGGCATTTGACTTAGTCCACCTGTTGTTTTGCCTCGTTAGGTATTTAAACATGTGTTAGATGTTTTAAATACTGTCTTACCAGTGGATCTCTCAGTGTACTGTTAACAGGAGATACCACTGAAATGCTTCCTCTTTCTAAATTGCATTGGCTATCTAATGTTTGTACCAATGATCCAAGCAAAGATGTAAAATACATTTGGTGAAGGCTGTAAGGTGACACGAGACTTGGTGGAGCAGTGAATAACGAGGAGAAAAAGTTGCTACGTAGGAGCAAAATGTATCTGCAGGTTAAGGGGTTTCAGTCCAACAGAATTCATTTTAATACAGTCAGATGTAAAGAAAACCCTGTGGGAACAAAGCATATAGATTATAGCTATGGGTTATATCTATGCCAAGACACAAGTAGATATATAGATAGGCAGTCACCTCAACTAAGTTCATAGTGCAGTGCTATGGGGAAAAAACTATTCTGTGTGAACAAAACTAATAATAAACTAAAACAAACAAAAAAAGAAAGCAAGTTAAACTAAATAAAGCAAATAAGGAATGGATTTTATTCTTATATGCAGCTTTAACTGGTTCACAATGTGAAATGTCCACGTTTCAAGAGTATGTGGAAACATTCTAAAGAAAAGTTGGAGGAGGCCAGCAGAAATGACCTGAAGGCTGGAAATCCACCCTTCTGCTGTGAAGTTTAAAGAACTTGACATATTCGGCTTATCAAAAATACTGAGGGATGCTCTGATTGCTGTGTGTAGGCATCTCTACATGAGAGCCAGCTTCTTAGTGTAGCTGAGAAAGCATATTTAGCTGGATATTTATGTTGACCAAATTTAGCAGTAAAATAATAACATTATATTAAAATGAGACACAGTTTCTAGTTGTGAAGGTGATGGAAGCTCACAACAGTTTCTCAAGTGCACTCCTGAGTGCTTTCTTTTCTTCAAAACAGGATTAACTGCCCTTTTGAAGCATATATATAAAATCAAGCTAGATTATAGGGAAATTTTATTGCAAAGACACACTTCAGAACTGGTATATTGTGTGTACTTACGTATGTGTGCACGTCTGAAGGGACATGTGCGTGTTTATGCACGACAAAGTAATGCAGCTCATTTATGTGAACATTAACGAGTGTGCTCGTGTCATATAAGGATATTAATGGATGAGATTAGGTGGCCTGTTCAACTAGACAACCAAATAATCCTATATGTTTTCAACCTGTATAAAGCCCTTTTCTTAGCTTTAAACTATCTCAGTAAGTGACTATATTTGTATTTACTCTCTTGTCAGGTAGTTAGGTATTTTTTTCTACTGTGTTGAGTGTTTGTTTCATTAATTTGAAAGTGGTTTTAATTTCTGTGGTCTATTTAAAAAAAAAAAAATGCTTTCATTAGAATTTCCAATGAAAACATTTTATTTCTCAGAGAATTTATTTTTTTTCTCAACACCAGACTTTTGAGATTTGAATGTTTAGGAACTTTTGATGAAAAGTAAAAAACTTCTACAGTAAGCAGATACCTACCTACTGAAAGATTGCCTTAGCTAGAAATCTAATTTCTGCTGCAAAAGGGGAAAAATAAAAGTTTTCAAGAAAAAAGAAGGAGAAAAAAAAAAAGTCAGACAGCTCCAGTGTCCTGCATCAGTATCTGAACCTTGCCTAACTTCTGTAAGAGAAGGGATTGACAAAATAATTCATTAACAGGAATGTTCTCCTCACGGAGGGGACTGAATAGCTGCATGAGAAACTTTAAAGCCTCCTTTGTGTATCCAAACAGAAACACGGCTCAAAGAAACAAGCATCTACGGCGGTTCGGAGTGCTGTGAACTCTGGGCTATTTGTGGATTGGCTTTGAGAGAAGTTGCTCTTGATTTAAGAGTACATCCTAATACACCAGCAGCCTGGAGACTGGGGAGACTGGCAAGGGAGAAAATAGTGCGGAGAGTTCGCCTGGCAACAAAGGCATAGCAATTTGCTCCAGCGTTGTTGTGAAAAGAAGATGCTTTTGTGAGGAGAGAGACACGTGATAAGCGTAGCATGAAAGTGCCGCGGAAGTAATTGTTCTCCTGAGCTCGGCTCTGGTCTGCTCTGACCCACAGCGGTCAAGGTCTGAAACGAGGAGATCTGTTCCCAGTCTTGCATCTAACAAAGCGACTTAGGAAACTTCCTTCCCTGCAAATACATCCCTCGCCTACATCCGCAGTTACTGCGATTGCGCTGAGGCCTTAGGATTTTCGCCTTGATAAAGAAAAACGCAGCAGAGAGTGGAGGCTGGCTTTGAAAGAGGGCCTGTTTTACCAAGTTTAAGACAATTATTTTGGTGAATCCAGTTGGGTGCAACTGATAAATGTCGTCCATGGCTCTGTTTGCCATCTGGATTCAACATCAACATTTTCTCTCAGTATCATGCTACATTTCAGGACATCTTCGGTCACAGTGCCTATGCCGTACTAGAAACCTGCCGGTTGTTTCTATGCATATTTATCAGCTTCCCCTGTGTGTTTGAGAGCGATGGTGGGTCCACACCATCCGTCAGTCACCTGCGGCTGCTCTGATCCTTGCCCAAAAAGTATTTATGCCAACATCCCCACTCAGACTGTTACCCGCTGCCCCCCTTGGTGTTTGTCCACCGTGCGGTTCGTCATTACACTAAATTATGAGCTCTTTGGGATAAGAATTGTCTTCAGGTCACTCACTGAATAGCAATTTGCAATTTCCAGGGTGGTTTTGCTGCCGAGTGCGGTAGCAGTTATGTTCCTGCAGGTGCGTTTCCAACCCGCCCGCCACGGCGGTGTGTAGGCTCTGGCAATCAGCAACCCCGGTCTTATTAAGAAGCACTGGATTTTCCTTAAACTCTGATTAACTAATGATGTTTGTTCTGATTTAAGTTCTTCTGTCATATATTTCACCATAGGACAGAGCAGTTTACTGAATTTAAAGAGGACTGCTACAGCTGTATAAATGAAGGAGACGTTTTCTTAAAATAACTATTTATACATGTAAATCTCTCTCTGGATCTTCTAAACACTTCGCATCTCTCCCTCTAACTCATGCAGTGGCATCTCTCTCTGTCATGCATGTCACATATAACCAGATTGCAAAATCCAAAGAGCAGAGGGCATGTCTCTCTTCTTTTTGTACAATGCCGTGTAGTGGCTGGAAGGATGAGAAAGAGATAATATTTTTCTGCCAGGGACACAGCAAATTAAAAAGGCTTCTCCCTAATAGAAATTAAATTTGAGGCACTATGTTTATTTCGAAACAGCCACGTTAGTATTTATCTGAAATTGGTTACTTTTCTTCTTTTTGAAAGTACAGTTTCAGCCCAAACAAATATTATCATGTAATAACATTACTGGAAATTTCTGGTTTTCAATTTCTGTTTGGCTGTATGGGTTCAATGTAGTTTTGGAGGAAAAAACCTGCAGTTGTTAAAATCACAATGAAATGAAAACTTGTAATATGAAACAAAACATTAAATTCATGTGACATTTCCTATGCACTTTTAAATGGCAAATACAAATTTTCATTGATTATTTTTTTTCCCCGAGATTAAAAAAAATGAAGAAGAAAAAAATATGTCTAGTAGCAGCAATTAAATCTTCCAAGTTAATTTCTAAGTTAACTGGAAGAGGTATGAACATTTGTAACTGTAGGGTGGTAAGTTGTTCATGCAAGAAAACAGCTACTAAGAGCAGCTAATATTCATACCTTTCACTTACCTCCTTTTAGTATAAAAAGTATTTTCCATATTGTCTGCCTTTCAAACTTATTTTCCCAGGTTGGGAATAAAGTAAATTAACCTGTTCAAAGCATATGCTCTGATGCAGTTTACTGCCACCTACTTAAAGCCTCCAAGTGAGGCACCTGTGGATATATATTTAGCTTTTTGCCTTTCATGGAAATCAATAGATAGACAAAATGGCTTATCCCTTGCTTGCAAAAACTATCCATTAACATACCATACCTTCGTCAGGATAGGTGGCAGGTTTGGGTTTAATTCCTTATTTTCATCAGAAAGGAACTCCAATTCCCATGTGCGTTAAAGATGGAAAGCTAATTTTTGAGGGATCACGGTTGAAACTTATTTTAGCTTTATATTTTTCCTCCTATAGTGAAGGAAAGTAGAAATAAATGAGCTTGATTCGCCATTCAATTATGTTAATTTATAGCCCTATAACCCCAGCAGTCATACTGACATATAAATGATGAAACAGAGCATATGATCAGATCCCTATTACTACAAAAGAAGTGTTAAGCCAAGGGTGAGTGAAAATTTTGGAGACAGTAGTGTACAGATGGAAAAATGCAGTTTGCTCACAGACCCCAGAAAGTATTCTGTCAAGGTACTTAATTATGATGTTTTCTGGAACTAACACTGAATCCTCATTTTGAAGAAAAGGTTCTAGCTATTTAAAAACAAAACCAACAACAACCAAAAAAAAAAACCCCACTGTATACTAAGCCTATACATTTAATTTCAGGACAAACAGGACAATTCATAGAAATCAAAGTGGATACTGTTTCTCTTTCATTTTCATGAGCTGAACTTTTTTCTTTTTGAGTCAGCCCAAAGTGGATGATAGTGATAATAATTTGGACACTGAATGAAACATGTGCATAACTCTACTTGGATCATATTTATTCCAGACCTCTCATCACTGTCTTCAGTGAAACTGTAGCATGACTAGATTTGGCCTGTAATTATTAAACTGTTAAGCCCAGTCACATAAAGGAAATTGAGAGATGCTATTACCAGGTAGCTGTCACTGGGGCAGAGTCAATTTTCTGTCTCGTGCCATGAATATTCTTTAGGTTCTTGATAAATATAAAAGCGCTTGTGGGCAAGGTGGGATGCGGTGAGGTCAAGGGAGAACAACCAAAGTGTCTCGTGGTTTGGTGAGCTCAGCAAGCAGAGGCATCACCTGTGCATACAGTAGCAATATGCGTCTTAGGTCACTGATGATGTAACAAATTCATTACACTGAAGTCATTTCCCATTACAGTCTCAAACTGGGCATTGGTGCTTCTGCTCAGGAGCTGAGGCAGGGCTCTCCCACGCAGGCTCTGCACACGCGGGCGGCTGCGTTCAAGAGGACTAAACCCCCCATCTTTAGTCCTCTTGTCTCTGAGCTAGTGAGCAGAACTAACATAATCTTAAAGCTTGTTTGCTCTGGGACTCGAGGTTTTCTTTCAAATGATAAAGATCTCTTTTTTCTAGCTCCAGTGAAAACAGAGATTTCAGAAAGTTGTAAGGCCAGCCAAGTGTGCTGAAGTAGACTCTGGCTCCTACTCACTTGCTGGCATTTTTCGACTATATTGGAACCTGTTATATTAAAATGGAGTCCTGAGGGCATTGGAAGCTACAGTATGTATCTTTTGGGAGGAGATTTGGCAACTTCGAATTCTCAGGCAGGATTTATAAAAGCTACCATAAACCAAAGAAAAGCTCATTAAAAACATGCTGAATTTTTTCTTGTTCACAGTAATTCCTTTCTCAGTCCTCTGGTGTTTTAAATACCATCAGTAAACTGAAATTTGTAGCCAGGGAGAGAAACAAATAGCCATGAGACAGGTTAGACATGGAAATGCTCACGTACAACATGTGATTGTTTCTACAAGTACGCAAGTGTGCACACAACTGCCTGTTTTGCATCTCTGTCAATAAATGTGCATATTTGCACATCCACTTACCATGTGTACCACATACCATGTGCACAACATCTTTGTGTAGAAAAAATTTATTTTACACAGCACACTTTTCTGTTGAACAGCATTTTGGGCTGCACATCACATTAGACTCAGGGTATTGTTCTGTAAGTAGAAATATCACAACATGGTGATTTCCACCACATCCTTGTAAGTAACAAAAGGAAAGATGACACGTGCTGGAAAGTAAATTTGCACTTTCAAATTGAGGATTTTTTTAATTTCCAGAATGGCTTAAAACTAAAGGCTTGGGCATTGATATACACCTTGCAGACTTCTTTTGTGCTGGGCAGTCCCTTTTTGGTCCCTATTGCTATCTGTGGCGGTAGGACAACACGAGCTTGCTGGGTTGTGAAGATGAGGCGCATCAGAGGACAGTAACTTCTCAGTACCACGTAGCTGATCTTAAACAAGTGTCTGAGTGCTGAAGAGCTCTACAAGCCACTGCCTCTTCCTTTCAGAGCAAACGGGCACAATTTCAAAGTTACTGGTTTCGATATCCTCATTTTAGGCAAGGAAATAGTAGTGAGGTGATCATTAGAAAGCTTGACTGTCCGTAACTGTCTCCCACCCGTGGGCCCCAAGAGAGCGCTGGAGGCTCAAACCAAGCCAGCAGAAGTTGCCAGGTTTTCTCATGTTTCTACAAAGTATGTACTTTTTATCAGTCCTCCCTGAACCTAATATCTGATAGTGCATCTAATAAAGCCTATAAGTAGTATTTTATGAAGCTACAGTTCCCTCCCAAGCTCACCAGGGATCATTTTTCTCTTTGAAAAACAGCTCATCATTAGGAATCAAAGATGTTTGATATACAAAATAATTTCCCAAATTAGGGTTTGTCAAATGCAGGTTTGCAAATGTCTGTGCTTCCCCCCCCCCCCCTCGCTCTTGCTCTCCCCTTTAGGTTGATTATATCTTGCAACCTGAGGCAAAATAAAATTGTTCCACCCCTTCCCCTCCTTCCACCCCTCCCTCTGCCTTTCCTTATCTTACCCCCTCTTCCCGACAGTAGCTCAGCCACGCGGCACCCCCACCAGAGCTGTACCCGTCGGGCAGCCGCATTATCCTCAGCACACGCAGCAAAGGCTTCATTAAATTGCAACTACCTCTGCAGCGCCCACCGGACACTCGCTGCGGTCCCCAGGGCTCCTGGCAGGGCAAGAAAGAGCTGAGCGAGAGGGGGATGTGGATGGCTCTCCCTCCTCCGAGTGCCAGCAAACAGTTAACGGTTTAATACTTTACAAAAAAGTCAAGACAGACTTGTGATTCTTGATGTTAATGAAGGTGTCACACATTGTCTAGAGAAAGTTGTGCCTGGCAATCTTCCTTTTTTCGGATGCCTACACCACTGACATTTCATCTCGCATTCAAAGAGCACTACCTTAATGAAATGCATAATTAACATATTCTAATTGTGCTGAGCGCTGTGATGATTTTGACAGAACTCACTTTCCATGTCTAATTTGATGCTAATTTAATCTGTTCCTCTCCCGCTGACATGACCTTTCTTGATTGAGTTTCACTGAGGAAATTTTTTGATGGATTGATTTATCAGCATTGCGGAGACAACAAAGGCTCAGGGTGCATGACAGAAAACGGAGCGGGAATGGCCCTCCAACGCCTGCACGCTCTGAACTTTCCGGCTGCAATGTCCTCTTTCCAGAGACTGCTTGTCTGATCTACTGATGGAATTCAAGAAATGTGACATCTGTGTGTGGGTTTGATCTCCGCGATAAATACAGTAAATATCTTATTGTGCTTGTGAATCCCTTGGAAGGAAAACTTCTCCCTTTCCTGCTGCTGTTCTGTAGTAAGTGGCGTGGGCCACCGAGTAGCAGAGCGGTGCCAGCAAGGGCAGGCTCTTGGTACGCTTCTGCCCTCCGGCAAGCACCTGGGGTTTTTGGGCCCGTTTTAATTAACCTGGTCATTACTGGCTATCAGCAAAATGAAAAGTGCAGTGAAATGTATCCCAAAATGTAACCTACTTATTAGGTTGCTTCATCAAACTTTCTTTAATGCTTACTTATAGATGTGTGTGTTTAATATCCAGTACGTGCGTTTTATAACTTATACACACATTATATGCACACACATTATCTGTACAGACATATATAACTAGTTTACGGATTGTGTATATATGATTATACCCTCATTCAAACATTTAATAATCCTCCTGATGTTATGAAATATACTAGCTGTATCTCACAATGCAGAATGTGAGCGTGTGCCTGTGGGAACACGCAGGTGCGCAGTAAATCTCATAGGGAATTATCAAATTTTTCAATTGCTACGCAAAACTTTTCTTCTCTATTAGGTGGCCTGTATCTATTGCTTTGTAACGTGATGGCTTCTTCCTGCCCTCCTAGTATACCTAGCTTATTATACAGGGTTCTGTATGAGAAAAAAAAAGTCCTTCCTGACCCTCACAGTGATCTCTTAGTACCCTGAAGCATCAGATTTGAGTTATCTTTGCATGTTACACTACAGCTGTTGATGGTCATAAACTTAAGAGTTCCTTGTACGGCATTAGCATATGCATGTTTGCTGCTTTGGAAAAAGCAGAGATAGCATCTTACTTTAGAGATCATAATAATATTTAATTGAAATGAATATTATAAACACCAGTCACAGAAATTCTTAATTTTTTTATTTTAATGTTTCATCTTGCAGCAGATTTCTCTTAAGGAGTTAAGACATGCAGGTTCGCTTTCTTTAGGAGCTGATGGAATAGTTCAGGTTTTTAAGAAGGACTTGTTGATATAAGTCCCAGATTGTTTCTTATCAGTGTTTAAGCTACACTGAGCAAAAAATAGATGCTTAAGGAGAAGGGGAAAGCAAGTCCAGAAAGCAGAGAGAGCTGGTGATTCTCACGGCGAGGGCTATGAACTGCGTATATACTGCACTTGCAGGTCAACACGTAGCCCTATGGATTTTTGTTTAGTCCATGATCTGAGAACTGGTTCAAGAAGGGGTCACATTCAATGAGCCCAGCAGGAAGGCACAAAGGCGGTCTTGAAAAGTACTGTAGCAGCAAGCATGGGGTGGTGGTTAAAACGCCCAGCCAACAGCGAAGGGCTCGCTCTGGAAGCGGGCTGTGCCCACCCAGGCCCCCGGCGCTTCCCTTTCCAGCCTGCAGCCCCCCTCGTGCTTCCCCCCACGCAGGCGGAAGGCGAGCACGGAAGGACGGGTGGTTCTCATCCTCTTCTGATGGACAAATTGAAGGCTGAACCCTAATCTGCTCAAACTAGAACTGGATTTATTGGTGCTGGGGAATCATACTCGTCCACACTGGGTCTGAATTTGGTTCTCAAGTGGATGATTTTTTTCTTTCTTTCTTTTTTTTTTTTTTTTTTAAGGAGACTCATTTTGCAATAGAGTCCTTCCTGTCTTGATTTCAGCTCTTTGCCAGAGGAAGGGCCAATGCTGATTAACTCACAGATCCCCTGCTCTGAAAAAAAAAAAAAAAAAAAAGCCCTGAAAGATTTGGCACTTGTGTATATGTTCTGGCTAAGTCTGTTGGGCAGCTGCATACCAAAATGTGTAAACCACGTTATAACTGTGAAACTATGAGTCATTCAGTGTTATTTACCATTGATACTGGCAGGCAGCCTGATCTGTTACTGTAATTATGGCTCTGTCTCTACCAGTGAGATCAAAAGTACAGAAATTCCAAGTAATAGGACTACAACTATATTAGTAGGGTGAAACTGAGCATCTGGATCGGAGAAAAAGACATTGAGTGCACAGTGTTACAAGAGATCAAAGAGGCAACTAAATCTAATAAAACAGTAATAATTGGTAAGCTCACTTCCAACATATGGAACATCAGAATTTGGTATTAATATGTTATTTATTAAGAACTTTAAAAAAATTGGAGAAGATAGTTTGAGGACATACAAGACGTGTGTGTTCTGCTCTAGGCTCAGTATTTCTGAAAAGAAATCGCATGCCTTCATCCATATTTAGGAGACTAATTTAAGAACAATTTATTTAGGGAAAAAAAAAAGAAGAAAAGAAAAAAGCCCAAGTCATCCTAAAGAAATCTTACTTGGATATTTCCATCTGTGGTCACCTGGGTGTTTCTGGTTATTTTACTGATGAAACCAACTGGAAAGAAGGGGAGTGGAATTGAGTTTGCAGCCATGCCTGTTCATCAAATGCTCTTTTTCATTAGAACAGTTCACTTCAATAAAATCCTGGGCACTTTTGATAAGACAGTATTCAAGGAACAAAGCTGTTAGGAAATGACTTGCTCATAAGTTCCAGCAATAATTTTTGGCCTTAGAATATTACTTGGTGTTTTTCATTGTCAGTCGAAAATGAAAATGTAGCATTTCAATTGTAACCCATTAGAAATGTAGCAAGGCACACTGTTCTGTGCAGTTGATCTACAAATTGCACCAGAATACTTCTGTGAACTTTTGATCTGCCAGTACTCGTAGGGGAAAAAAACAACATTCCAAGAAAATGCTCATTAATTTGAATGATTGAATATTCAAGGAGAAGGTTTTTCCTTATCAAGGTTTCTACAGAAGGAAAGTGAAAATTAGTAAAATGTGTTTAATATAAATAGAACCTGACTACTGTATGAAGAAAAGTTTTTAGCACTGAATGCTTTGCAGATGGGTGCGTCTTCTTGCAAAATGGCTGAGGACAGAAATGTTTGGTACATGGAAAGAAAAAAATTAAGGTATAGATATAAATAGATGCAGTGAGTCATTCTGTCGTAACTGCATCCATATTTTGGTATCTCCATTGTTCAGATTTGTTTCTGATGGAACTATAAAAGCTATGATTTATATCTGTGGAAAAGTTATTTAGTATGTAGGCCTTGCACAATATGGTTTGTGAGAGAACAAGTTTGGAAAGACACACTGGTAGCTAGATAAAATACTGGTTAAAATAGAAACAGAAACGTGGCATCTTTTTCAGTGGACCATGGTGCTATATCTGCATTAGTATTTAGTATTGTCTATTTTTTGATCAGCTCTCTGACATCTTAGGAATGATAGTTATGACTCATATAACCTCATTTCTTGTTCTAAGAGAACATCATAGAAAATATTTCTAGAGTAGCCTTAAAAGATATATAGTAAAGCATAGTTTGTCGATTCATTACAGGACAGTGGTTTCCCATCAGGTGACGGGTTTATCAAATATTAGAGCACTTTGTATTCTTCTTTCTTCCAAAATTGAAAAAGCATCTGGGAAAATCATTTTGGCCTTGAAACTGTTCAGGTCTGCCCTTTATTTTGGAATATTTTGAAGGATTAACTCGCAGCTTTTTACTCATGTCAAAGAAAGAATGCTGGTAAGATCGGACTGTGTGAGTTGTGCATTTGGACTTAAATTAAGAATTCAACCCCACATCTATAAAAATGAGTTGTATATGTACATTCTCCATAGCCCCTGAACTTCAAAAGCGAAGGCAGCAGCTGTCTGTATCTGTGATTATTGTCACCATCCCCAAGAGCTGCCACTTTTGAAAAACCCACGACCATATATCTGTGTGCATATATGTAGTATAATATACATTAAATTCCACTCCCAGCTATGGAATCAACAACAAAACAAACAAACAAAAACTTTCAACGCCGAAATATCTGAAGCAAGCCTTTTTTCTGAGGAAATATTATTGAGGTGCTGAACAACATTTGATCACTTGCAACCCTTTCAACTGACGTTCTATTATTCACATGTCTCTTTCATTATGCAACAGATGGTGAGTCCTGTCGCTGATTTTTTTTTATTCAGATTCACAAAACTTCAATGGATTGTAATATGACCCTAAAAATGAGTAGAAAAAGAAAATGCTTGTTAAGGTTTTATCTTAGATAATAATCCATTGACAGAGAATAACGGCTGACCTCCTATAAACCAAAAAAAAAGACACATTTGCCTTATTTTATGAAGAGCATTTGTCTAAAACATTTGACTGAGCTGCAGAATGTGGCCTTCAGCTGAAATGAAAGATGGTCCTTCTGTTGCTACACAAAGCCATATTTGCTGCTGCAAAGTGCAAAAGGATAGGCTGACAAATTGATAGTATGTCAGGAGCGTAACAAACTTGTATTTGTCTTCACAAACATCTGCATATTTGTGAAGACTGAATGAGAAATATTTCATTTAGAGGCTTCATTTGGCAAATTTAAGATAGCCATCACACTGAAGTCTAAACACTGTTATAAATGTCTTTAAATACAATTCCTCTGTCTGCTTTCTGGTCACTTATTAATAGACAGTTCATAGCACTAAAAGACTGGGGGGGAGTCTTAGAGCAATTAAAGGCTATGCTCCATATGCTTTTGATGTGTTTTATCTCATACTAGACTAGATCCTGAATTATTATGCCATGAGCTATTAGGTCAGTTAGTTTGCAATAGTAAGTAAAATAAAAATAATGCTTGTATGTTACCCCTCCTACTGACAGATTTTAAAGCTTTTTTCAAACATAGGGCTCAGTCTGGCAAGCACTTGCGTATCTGATTAACTTCAAGCACATGAACATTCATCCTACAGCTGAGCAAGAGGGTCTTCACCTCCTCATGTCACGGGATGCGCTGCTGAAACGTGACCACCTTTGGGGTGAAAAATACCGTGGGATAGTTTTGGGGTCAGATGGGTTCATCCATGCCTTCTAAACTCTAGGAACTTAATCTAGGACCTCGAATTAGAGTCCAGGCGTTCTCTGCAACCAGGAGAGCAAGGTATAAAGCTTCAGTGGGCTATTCAGAGCACTACAGTTAAGTAGCAACTTTTCTCCTTTAGCTCTAGAGGAAACCTGAACTGCAAAACTAAGAATGCTTGGAGTAATACTACTATTTAGATTCAGCCTGTAGAAAAATTATAATTAAGATTTGAGAATTTGGATAGTTATTTTGTTGAATATTGACATTAATATTATTAATAATAATTTTTTTCTGTAGATAATTTCTTCTTTTGCAGCTCATTTTCTATGATGATAAAAGTTGCAGGAGGAGTTCAGGAACTGTTTAAGCTTAGGCTCTTGCGCATGCATCTTTTTTACAGGACATACTCAGCTTTAGCTGTTTGTTTGTCTTTTAAATCAAATTTCTGGATGGATCAAGCCAAGCCAAGATATCAATGCCCTTTTTTTTTTTTTTTAAACTATGTATGCCTGCTGTAAGGCATAAGCTAATTGATTTCACAATATCATACTTCTGTAGAAAAGAAAAGTTGATAGACCAGATGCTCTGCTGCTATAAGCCAGCATAAAGCTTTTCCATTTTAACCAGTTAAGAATCTCATTGAATACACATATTTTTGGCAGGACTGGCTCTTTAGACACTATTATAAGTTGGTCTTTCACATTTTTGCAAGAAGTCTTTCAGGCTCTGCCTCTTTGAGTTAGGCAAGCACGAAGGAATCGACATGAGTCTAACTAAACAAAAAAATCAGCCCCAGTGCCTGCTTCTTGCCAAGAACAGTGCCCCAGAACTAGAGCACTGCTGTGTTTACTGGCCCTTTCATAACACTGTCAGTATCGAAGAGTTGGTAAATAGAGAACTCATCCAGGAGGCTGTCAAATTCTTCTGCACTGCTGCACACCCCAAGATGATATGCTAACTCCTCTACCATTTTGCCAGTAAGCCTGAGTTTAGAGGCTGGGTCAAGAAGGAATGACACTTTTCCAGTAGGCTGTCCTTCAGGGGAAATGATTTTATCTTATTTTTTTCTCAGTACTGACATGAAAAGGGAGCTATTTGATGCTTTGAATGGAGAATAGCTATGTACTTATTAAGTACCTCTAGGTTTCTTCACATCATCACCTCCAACCCATTGCTAATTCTCAATCACACTTTAATATTTTGGATTCATACATCCTAAGCAGTTTGCAAACATTCTTGAACAAAGCCAATACTATTTGTAGTACAGTAGCCTTCTAGAAGGCTTGCAAAACAAAACAGTCCTTGCCCTAATGAGCTTTGAGTCCAAACAGTAAGGCAGACAGAGAGTGGGCACGGGAGACTGTGTGATTTGCCAGGGGCACGCTAAAAATCAGTCGTGGGATGAAGAATAGACCCTGAATCTCTGTTGTCGTAGGCGGACACTTGCTCCCCAGACCACAGGGCTTCCTTAGCAGCTGGTGCTCCGTGTTTTGAGGATTACTGTGGGACTGCAGCTACAATTTAATTTCAAAGATCAAATATGCAAGAGACATGTTTAAATTTTGTCCTGTAACTATTGGCAAATTAGATCCAAATGACAAGTCACGTTTTATACTCTAAGTGTCTGGGTGGGTGCTTGTGTACAATAAATGAACAATTTTTGTCATATTACAAGAAAATCTTTCGTATCCTTTAATACAAGAATATTAGAATCCTGGTAGGTGTTTTGCTGTGCTCAGGCAGTTATTTGATCAGTTGACAATTTGGGGATGTGATGCCTCATGATCAGCACTGTCTACCTGCTGGACAGTTCAACAGATTTTGAAATGGATTCTGTGGCAAAGAGTAACTGTGAATCATTTCCACCCATTCTGTGGGGAAAAAAAAGAGGGACATGTATTGCAGCAGCCCAGGTAAATTTGACATTCCTGCAGATGTGCAATAACATAATTTGCTTCTTTTCCTGAGTTCCTGTGCTACAGTAGGCTTTGTTGGCATGATTAGCCTCCTTGGGTAGCATCCTCCAGAGGGAATTCTACAAAGATGAAATACAAAAACTGCTTTAAAATGATAAGTCACAAATAGGATCTGTCACAAGGCATTATAAACAAAAGTAGACACAAGAGACTCATAAAAAAAATTAAAGTATAAAGTAACAGAGAAAAACCCAAATCTTCTTGACTACAATCTCATTTGCACACCTGATTTGTTTGCACAGCTTCCAGGATACAACGAGCAGAAAGGCAGTAAAAAAAGCAGTCAAATGACCAACACAAAGGCCATTGACTCAGGCATTAATTTAGCACAATTTTCTTACCCAGTAACCTGAAGGGTATATGCAGCTCTGCTTTGCAACATTTGTAATTTTTCTGCGTATGTGTGTTGCTGAAAATTTGGTCTTAACAGCCTTTGTAAGAGAAAGGGAGACACTGGGGGAGGGAGAATAATTGAGGAAAGCATTTTCTTAAAATTTAAGGATTACAATTGTCTAACTACTACTATCGTCTGGATAAAACTAATCAATGTATTGAATACATTACCAATAGCCCTAAGATATGAGAGTGATATATTTCTCCTGACATACTCATTTCATGATACTGCAAACATAAACTTTTGATCTACAAATGTAAAATGATATTTCAGCATACGGGGACTTTTTTTATCATATTCCTAGTCTTCATTTTGGATCTTGGAATATTTTTTTATTGTTTTTATCTTGGTCATATTTTTGCCCTTCCTTAAAGCGAACAGTTCTGTTATTATTTCTGTATAACAGTAAATTTAGCATAAGGAGTCTCCTCTTTCCCATCTTCCTCTCCTATAAGTCCATCTTCTGAAAACTTCATACTCTTGAGGACAACCCAA
The DNA here is from genome assembly GCA_034782735.1 of Sagittarius serpentarius. Classification (NCBI taxonomy): domain Eukaryota; kingdom Metazoa; phylum Chordata; class Aves; order Accipitriformes; family Sagittariidae; genus Sagittarius; species Sagittarius serpentarius. Next base: position 24,592,171 of record JAVKLA010000010.1, read on the forward strand.
TCCAAGTTAATACATGTATTCGCCTGGACAAGGAATGAATCCTGCTGCCTTTCATTTTCAGGCCTGGCATTGCCATTTCCTTGTTCCTTGAAAAAAATAACAAATGTGGTGACTGGAAGTGCGGCGCCTGCCCGCGCAATGGCAGCCACGAGGAGCTCGCGTGACTGTAATAAAGCTGGTTTGAGATACGGTGTCTAGTTGCTGACATTAGTGGACAAAGTTGGCCCATGGGTAGTCCTGACCGGTCATGTTGATCTCACAGTAATGAAAAGCAGGTGGATTTCCAGACGAAGAGCAGTTATGAGGTGGGTGACATCAGCAAGTGGCAATTCCAAAGGTCTAGCAGCCATTAGAGACTTTAGCTTCATATTCAACTGGTGCAAATGGGAGTGTCATGATAGCAGTTAAAACTTACAAGCTTAACTGTGAGGTTGTTCTTATTACATTTTAAATTCCAATTCTGGAAGCCGAACCTTGACTAGTCAAATGAGTGTCTCAGCTGCTGTTCAGCCCTGAATCTTGAATCCCTGTTTTCACTGTACGTGTGCTAAAGGAAAAAGCTAGACTGTACAGAGTGATTAACATCAGGATTGGCCAGGAAACAATAGTTCCGCTGTGGGAAAAACTTCCAGATCTCACACACTCATAATTTGTTTCTCATCGGTGTGAGAAATCACTTGTGGGGATACAGGAGAGCAAGAACCATTGCAAAAGCTAAAATGATCCACTAGTTAAATTTGGGAGGGTCACACTCAACACTGTTCTAGCCTCTGATTTAGGCAGACGGAGATCTGAACCTCAGTCTGTTATGTGTTTAATATGCACTCTAACCAGTCAGCTCACTTGTGGTCTCTGGACTATACTTTTTCGACCTGAAAATTGCTAATTGCAATGAAAATGTCACCAAGATGCAATAGACACATTTCCAACAATCGGTTTTTCTTCCAGAGAAACACAACAGTAGTGGACAGTATTGTATGTCAAAAATTAAGTTCCTGACATTGCAATTTGGAGAAAGGCTTGTTATGTTGGTAACAAATACTTAAGGGAAGTGTTGTCAATAACACAGTCTGTAAGGTATCTTGAGCCCACTGAGCAAGAACTGCTACATAAGTATAAATTAAAAAATATTACTTGATATGCTTCATAAAATTATGCATTGGATATATCAGACTAGTTCAGGGACCTATTGTAAAATTCACGCTTATGTAAGTAAATTTGAGATCTTAGTCTCTAATGAGTGCTCCACAGCAAAGATAAACTTACCATCTATTTCTACTGCTAGCACATTCTTCTTTTCTGTGCGTGGAAATTCCAGTTTTAGTCCCAAGGGGTGGCATTGATAGTCTCCGTGTGAGCCTGTGTGCACATGTGACTTATGTAAGAATTGCATCATGGTTTCATTACATCATTAAGATTGGATTCTGACCTCAGAATGGTTATTGGACCATATGCCAACCTCCATCTTCTACTCAGTCGAGTATGTTTGGATATGGCAAAAGTGTGGTGGCTGCAGCTGCTGACAGGAACTGCCAGGCATTCAGCTGTGTCCAGACAGCTGTATCTCCATCCATAATTAAACCATCAGTAATTTTTTTTTCTGTTTGTTTGCTGTGTCAGGTTGTTATGTCATGCACAAGTATATTCAGTAAAGCACCTTTCTTCTTATCAGTCAGGTATGACCAAGTTTGTCTTTTGGAATTATTCTGTAAAGTTTAAGGCATCGATTGTCATCTTACATGAACCAGAAGCAACATAAAAATTCTCTCACCTCCTTCCTTAAGGGAAAAGAATTTACTTCTCCATAGGCAGAGAAATCAGTTCATCTAAGACGTACGTGTCAATTAGAAGTGGACAGCATCATGGTATATTATTTCCAAGATAACCCCTAATGTAGCAAAATTAATTAGGCCTGTGGTATTAAATAAGTACTAAAACAACTGATATCTTTAAGCTTAAAACTCTCCTTCAACATATCAGGAAAAAGAGAAGCACAGAAGAATATGTAAGTGTGCCAGCTGTGGTTTTATTTGGGGATAACCTGGGCATTTCCTTTTCAAGAATTCATCTAAGGATTGTTAGAGATGTGTCTGATTAAATTTACCACATTGGTTTCTGCTTTTCTTTCCCTCCCCCCAAACACGCTTATGGTATCATTATGCAAATCATTGTGCTAAGACCGTATATTGAGATGTATGCTACCAGTCCATGAAATAAGCAGCAAAGTGGGAGGGAATATTTTGCAGAAACCTTTGGTCTGTTCCGTGACAGTGTAAATCTCGTAACACAACTTGCAGTGTTGGGCTGTGAAATGCACACACAAGATCACAGCGACCACACAGTTCCAAACCTGCATCCCATTATGGTTCCCTAAAGTGACCTTTGGAGACTGAAACTAAGAATATAATTTCAGGGCCAAGTATAAATGGCTTTTTCTTCCTGCAATTCAACTCTCAGCTCCTCCTGAGATGCTCTGCAAGGGGAAGGAAGTGCTTCCACTGCAGTTCTAGAGAGAGCAGCAGCTCAGTGTGCACATTATTAGGTATTTGCGGTAGAAATAGTGGGTTGGGTAGGTCCAACCCAGTAATTTATTCTCAAGGAATTAAATAGAGTGAGGAACTCCAACAAAGCAGAAGCATATCTCGGACATTGCATACACGTGGGCAATGTGCCTCCCTATCTGCCTCCACTTCAGACTTGTTCTTGTCATTTGGCCACCGTAAGTTGGTAGCAGTCACGCAAACAGTTTTCATTAATGCAGAATCAGGCTCCCCCGTCCAGTGATTTCTGGGATGTTTTTGTATTGTGCCATGCTGTGGAGGATTGCAATCTGGTTACAGAAAAAAGGAGCATTCCACTTTATTACTTAGCATTGAGAAAAACAAGTCTAATTGGCTTCTGCTGTGCTTTAATAACTAAAGAACAACAAAGGCATTTAGTCATTCACATCATTTCCTGTTTTTAAAGGATTTTAAATGGGACTAAGTGATTAACATTAAAAAGTAGCTACTATGCAGACATAAGAACTACTTCATTTTTTAATTGTATTTTAACAGGTATAGATTCAATGTTCTTGACATTTATAAGAGGTCCTTCATTTCCAGCAAAGTAACATAATGAAATATCCAGTTCCACGGCTTGATCACCTTCATGTGCATTCCCAGAGCTGCTGTGGCAGACCAGGCATATATTCTTGTTGCCCGTAATATAACGTTAGCCCAGTCTATGGAGTGGTAGTCATCAAAATAGAATCAAAGGGAAATGTTTCTACTTTCCCACACATGAAAAAAAAAAAAAAAAGTTTTGATTCCCCCCCCCCATTCTGTCTTTGGTGTTTCGTTGTGACTGGAAATCTACTGTGAACTCGAGAGCTCCTTTCTCAGTGAAAGTTTCCGTTGTTGAACTACATGTTTGTGAAAAAAAGTTTTTGGGTTGGTTAACTGATATTTTCTGAACCCAAAAGACATCCTAACAAAACTGTCTTGTGCTGGTTTGGGTGTCTATGACTGGCATTTACAGAAAACCTCCACGTTGCTAGCTGGAGGCTGAAGTTACCAGGTTTCAATTCCCTCTTACGAGCACTGGCCAGAGCTGCACAGTTCAGCCCGTCCCCAGCCTCCCTACGGTTCAAAGACGACGATGACCTGGGTTTGGTCCTGTCTCCCGTTGACCGTATTTTGAAAACATGGAGCTGTTAAAGGAGGGAAAGACGTGCACGGCCCCCGGGTGCACGGAGGCTGCGAGGCCGTGGGCAGCCTGCAGGCAGGAGCTGCTGCAGGGGACCGAGAGGGACCTTGTGGGCAGAGACCAGGAGATTTCAGAGGAGAGTGAGTAATAACCCTTGAGGTATATGGATCTGAGCTACCTGTCAATGGACTCCAGACATGTTTCTTGCTGCCTCCTTCCCTCCGTGTCACTCTAGTGTGACCTTAGCAGTGACCATTTGACACAGGGCAAGCAATCAGCCATTTAGACGTCTCTTCTGTTAAGAAAAGCCCCCCTGTACAGTGTGCAACGGGGGGTGCTACACGTGAGCGTGTCCTCAGAGGCTCAGCTGCAGCGGAATGCGCATCGGCAGCTGGTGAAAGCAGAACAGGTTTATTTTGCAAGTGTCACACAAACATGGCTTGCATGGGGTTTTTTGTTCTCATGTACCATAAGTTTCACTTCAAGATTTTGGTGTGACTGATGCTAAAATGCAAAGTAAAACCCACTTGAAATTGCTGAGTATCTTCTTCTGTTCCTTGAACTTGAACATCGGGAGGGGGGAAGAAAACCCTACCCTTCTGTCGTACTTCGTCAGTTGTTTGATTCGGTTTGTCTGGCATGATACCTGCCTGCAGAACTCACCACTGCGAGTCTGCAGACTGCCGTAATGCCCACAGTAACGTATGAATACGTTAAGCAGAAGTCCTGATTTTGTAGAATTGCTGCTGTTTTTCATCCTTCTCCATAACTGATCCCTGCAGATCTGGGCTTCAAAGAGGTATTTCATGACAGAAGGAGCTCACAAACGGTGCAAGATGTGCGTCGTGGAAAGGTTGGCATCATATTTCTTGTGTGTGAAAAGGACAGCAAAAATCACCGAAATGGACGATAATAACTGATTCCTAAGAGCTTAAAACTCCCTCAAGGCTGAAACATCTTGGGCCTTTCTGGAGAGAGGCATATATTTCGAAGAGAAGGAGGGGAGGAAATAAAAAAAAAGCCTAATCTTCTGCTGATGTGGCCTTGGCAATCGACTGAACTGACAAGGCTGTGTATTTGTAAAACAAGCTGTGCTAAGTATTTTTTCGGCCTCGTGTTTAGAAACACACAGAGCGGGGAGAAAAAAAAAAGAATAAATATGGAAATCAAATGTAAAAACTTCTTGCACTCGCAACCGGCTTCCCGGAGGGAATTCCTGCCTCTGTTCTCTGCTCTTCCTCCACTCAGCAAAACGACTGCCAGTCATTAAGCGAAGCTGTACGGCGCTCGCTGTACAGTAATTGAACACCAATGGGCCCACCTTCATTTGCATCCCCCATCTCTTGATTGGCAGCTGTACATGAAATGCCATATCAGTTGAAAGTATGTTGTGAGCTGGCACTAATGATCCAGTGGCTCCGGGGAAACCTGCCATATTGTAATTCGGCTATCAGGCATGAAAGAAATAATTCTAAGTGCCAGCAATGTGAAGGCGAATAAATGTTTCAGTGCTGCAGGTTGCCAAGGGTGACACTTCTGATTTAGTATAAACGAATGCCCCGTTGCCTTTGGGGTTGGGGGAGTTCGCATTGTATCCGAGATGTGTGTATAAAACATTAGTATTAGAAAATGGCTTCGGCACGGGATGGGAAACAGAGGCCTGGTCCCAGGCGGCGCGGGAATGTTTACAACTAATGACTGGATGAAAGGATTTTTCTACCTACTGTAATGACAGCCAAAATAGGATTTGCTTTCCCTGAGATGGAGAATAATGGCTATGTTAACTCTGCCTTTCCTTTTTCTTTCTCTCCCTAAATGAAATGCTCTTTTGTAAAGAAAATCACATCTATTTTCTTCAGTGTAGTGGAGGGAGGTGGTGGATTTAACTCCTTGGGAGCGTTGGGGGTCTGGACGGAGGAAAGCGGTGAGGGGGTTAACGGGTGGCCTCTGCGGCCAACCCCTCATCACCTATCATAAGCTTCGTTCCAGGAAAAGATTTTTCAGTAGCCTTTATACTCTTGTTTAATGTTAAAAATCTGGTGAGAGACGAAAGAAAATACTCCCAATGCCTTAAAAATGTAATGCAGACAGTTTTTACTTTAATATTTCAGCTCCTGCACATTAGTATGTCACAAAAGGTGAGACTGGAGGGACAGGTGTCTGCAGACACTTGAAAACGGGAAGACAACAGGTACAAAGAAGCTGGTGCTCTCCTATTGTGACTGTACACACACAGCTGCGGTAATTGTAAATGTAGCTAATTAATTGCATCTGCATATGGGATGATGGTGGCTCTGCAGTAAACTGCAGACGCAGGTACCGAAACCTGCCAGCAATTTTTTTTATCTTTTTAAGAACAAAATCCTCTGATGTTTTGGAGAAGAGTGCACAAAGGTGTGTGGACAGTTTGAAATTCTTTTCTTTCCACGTTGGTTCACAGATAAGGCAAATTCTTAATTTTGTTATCCACACCCAGTCTGTCTTGCAAAATGTTAATATCTTCGAATTTGGATCACTTTTATTAACCCCGTCTTTAACTTCAGCAGGGTTGCCTGAAAACCTGGCTGGCAGAGAAAAAAAACCACAGTGATGCAGAAAATTAATCCATTTCTTGAAGTTGCCGCTAAGTAGAAACTGAAAAAGAGAAAAGTGAAAATAGCTGGTTTAGCTTGGTAATGATTAAGCTGCTGCTTTGCTGAGACCTCATCCTTTTCTGCTGTCTGTGTTATTTCAGTGTTTTCATGTATTCTTATTGTGGCCGTTTGTTGTCTTTTGTTTTATACTTTTATGGTAATTTCTTTTGGAACTGAAGCCATCTCTCTGCTTTGTACAGCACCTAGCATGATGGTGTCGTCTTCGCTGCCTGGTGTTTCAAGGTATCAGAGTAACACAGCCGACGATAGCATTGAATAGCAGGACACACACGTATCAATCCTCATGGATAAGACAGAAACTGGACCCACAACAGGGATCCCCTGGCACCATGGGAGGTGCTGCCTGGAGATGTTGGGTCTTCTCTGCTCCCATATGCATCAGTGAAAACTGAAGGCGTTCAGTATCACTCAGGATCAGATCCTGACTATTTTGTTGAGGCTTTTATTGTTGTTATGGTGCCCCATGATGAGATACCATCTGTAATTTGTGGTCAGCAGGGATGCAGGAAGAAAAATGACAAATTAGAAGCACAAAATGCTTTAAGATGAACGAACTACCTGAGAAAGAATGTGTGTCAGCCTGCAATTTATGAGGATAAAGCATCAGAGCTGACAATCTATTATCAGAGATCAGATGAAGCCTAAAATTTTGGATATAGATTTGAATAGCCCCAAACAGAGGCAGCAGATGGATTGGTAGGCTGATATTCAGGGATTTCATTTGGCCCCTCTTGAAAAAAAGAAGGATTTCTTTCAAACCGTGGCTCTTGATTTAGTTTCAGATGTCAATCACTTGGCATCTTCAAAACTGTTTGGAAAAAGTGTTTTGGTTCAGCTGCATCTCAGCATAATAAGCCTTTCAGAAGTGTCTGTTCAGAGACTGAATATTATTTCTGTTATTTCTGTGCTGTCCTGCATCATCTGTAGCCACGCAGATGAGACCGGGGAAGAGCTGTGTGTACATACGAACTTCATACAACCCCGGCACATTGATATCCAGCGTAGGTTGCCTCCAGCATTTTTAAGACAGCCTAAGGATGGCTGTCCTGGGCCAGACCACGGGCACACCTAGCCTGGCGCGTTGTCCCTGCCAGGGGACGGGACTGCGAGAGCGGTGGTGACGGCCTCCCCAGCACGTCAGCGCCTGCCCGTGCCACGGGTGGCACCTGTGCTTCACGGCCCTCCGTGTCCGTAGCCTCCCGCAACCGCGCCTCGGCACTCCTTGCGCACGTTGACGCTTTTGGCATCTGTGGTGGCAATGAGTCCCACAGGTTAATCTGCTGCCATGTGAAAAGAAAAGTGTTTCCCTCTGCCCGTTGCCAGCCCTCCGCCTGATTTGGCAGGCAGCGCGGCGGGACCGACCGGCGGGGTTTCCCGCCGAACTTCCCGGCGTCTTTCACCGTAGCTGCAAAGCCAGGAGGGTTTGCTGGAAAGGACTGTCAGAAACGCTTTCTCCCTTCAGTCGTGGTCTCACCACCTGCTGTCACTCAGGTGCAACGGGAAGGCCAATTCGCCATTATTTTTTAAAGAAATTTCCGGTTTTTAGAAAGCAGAAGGAAATACTGTTGTTGTCTTTTATACATTCTTCTCCAGTTGAAAAAAATACAATCCGCCTGTTCCCTTCTCACTAAGAAGGGCTGGTTCTAGGCAGCGCCGATCTATGCTATCCGTATTCTAACTCTGCATTGCCTGATCATTCATCCATGAGTCAAAGATTTGCAAAATAACCAATACATAAAAGGTGAATTATTGTTTTCTCTTTTAAATGTAATGAATTATAGATTTGTCTTTGTAACACATCAGCTGTGTTCCTGATTTTTGTAACAAGTCTCTTTCCTAATATAAATATCCCCGAAGTGAGCAAGATGATTTCAGTAATTTGAGAACGGAATGTATTCCATGAAAGTTAATAATATGGTGCATCCCAGAAGTAAGAGAAATATAAAGACATACAAACCAGATGATATAATTTCTTTTTTAGATGAAAATCCTGGGAAAAGCTTCTTTAAATTACCTAAGTGTAAAAACAAATCCTTTGTAATAAAGACAATAATTTATGGCATAATGAAATTTGTCACATATTTTGAGTTATTTAAAAGGATTAATTTTGTAGAGACAGTCTGATAGATCCAGAGTGCCTTTCTGCAGGGATTGCGTAAGTTTTTTCCAGAAGTGGATCAAAACCACAGTGAGAGTGTGAGCAACGTGCCAGTTATCTCTCCAGCTGTCTATTTGTGTTTTAGCTATCCACGTTTGTAGTTGCAATCACACACAAGTCATGCAAAGTAGGTGGTCAAATGCATGCGGAATTCTGCTTGGCCAGTAACAGAAGTAATAAATGTGGTAAGGCAGAATAAATATGCAAAATATAGTACTTTAACCTAATAACATGACCACTTGCAAGCTTTAGCATAACACTGAAAATCGCTAATGGAGCAGTGTGCAGATTTTCATGATACAAGCAGTCAAGAATCATGCATAATGGAACAGTGCAACAGCTAACAGCAGATTCACACAAGATAATTTAAACTTGTTTGTATGGAAATGAAGAACTGATCTTTGAAGTGGTCCTTAATGAGATTCTGCTTGATCCTCTCTGTATCCGGAGAAAGTCTTCCGTTTTCCTTTTGCATCCGGCTCATGTTGCTGGGGTGCAGAAAAAGGACTTCTTTAAATTATGAATGCCAATTTGCATCTACATGGTATTAGGTGAGAACTAAGTGCTGCCAGTGACTTTGCGTATGCTTGCAAAATTGTTACTTGAAAGTTTTATATGTTTATAGTCCACTCCTACCCTACAAGATACTCAGCTTAGCGTTCTTTGTCAGTCTGGCAGAGTCTTGACCATTCCCACAGCTTAATGCAAATGAATCCAAAGAGATCATAACAAAATTTTAATATGGATTAAAAATACGGGAAAGGTATTACCATCTCACATGTATTTTCTACAACACAACAAGTACTAGGAATTTTGGTTTTTTCTTTTTTTTATGGACTTTTTCATTCCCGCTCATACGCCTGAGCACTGAAATGTGCTGAAAATAATTCTGCAGTTTATCGTCAAAGCTGTAAAACTCCACTCTGAAAGGGCTGGAAGGCAGACACCGTGCTAGTGCATCCTGGAATATCTTAAACCACCACGAAGCTTCTGAGCAAACTCCCCCGTACACCGTCAGAAAATATTGCTGAGTGATCAGACTTTTCTAAACCTTAGCTCTATCTCTGAAAGCGTCCATCTGGCAAATGAGGCTTTGTTTGTGCTTTTGAAAGGCAGAGGGAAAACATTCAGTTGGGTTTTTTTCTATCTGTTTGCATAGCTCAGGAGATTAAGGAGTACTTATTTAAAGTTAATGATTATGTTTCCATGAGGGGAAAACACCTTTCTGTGAGCTACAGGTTCCCTCATCTATTTTTGGCTTCTGATGGGACATTTCTGCCTTTAAAGAAAGCAACCGCAGTAAGTATCTTCAGATGACATTAGGCTCCTAACCTGCTTGCACGCTTATTTTTCAGACTTCAATTTGAAAAGGCAAATAGTTCTCTCTAATGAAACAAGGAGGAGGAACAGAGTTTATCGCGGTTCATTTGCTGGGGTCCACGTAAGCCCACAGCAAACTAATATGTCTATGTTAACTGACTCTATAAAGAGCACCGTGGAAATCTTCCTGCTTTTAAGAACTGAATGAAACAGTAGGTAGGACTTGCTCAGATGGACAGGAATAGTTCCTGTAAAAGTTTCCTGCTGGTGGATATATTCTTTAGCAAGGGTCACCCTGAAAGGCATCCAGCCTCTCTGACGTGACAGCCAAGTATTTCTCAGCTCTTTCTTCTGAGCGTGATTAAGGACCGGTGTGGGGTGAATATACCTAATATCAATCAACTTAAAAGAAGTGTTTGATGGCTAAACATAGAACTCATTGAAAGAAACTACTAGAAAGAACATTTGGCTTTCAAAGGACGACACGATGTGAGACCTAGAGCACCTTCGGTTTGTGCCGGGCTCAGCAGGAGCAGCTGGGACGCAGCACCCAGCAGGATCCTTCCTCTGTGCTCACTGGGCTTTAGATTCGCCCTTTCACCCTGTGGGTTTCATTCCCCATTTCTTCACCCAGGTTTGTCGTCACCACTGCTTTCTCATCAGCAGGATGAGCTGCCACTGTAAAGCCTACTGAGGACTTCTGAACCTCTTTCGTCCCTTCTGCAAGCAGTAGGAACGAACGTTTGGTGTCACATGTTTGCTTCACATGGTTGTGTAGTGGGAAGAATGCTGTCCCGGAGATGAGCTGAGTCCTGTTTTCCAAGGTCATGAAAAAAACTTTTTCTACTGCTATTTAACTTTTTTTTTTTTTTGCTTTAAATGTAGGCATAAGAGATTCAGTGTTATTTTTTGCAAGACCAAATTAAAAAAAATCACGCAGAATTATTATTTTTCTTATTATACACATTTTAAGTGTTTAATTGTATTACCTTCTCAAAGTCAGTCAAAGCAGCAGAAATTGTTAAATCTGTCTAGTTAAGTTCCGGTGGGTTTATCTTCTTCCTTCAATCCACCATTTTCTAACATCAATAGCACTTTAGAAGGTTATGCTTTTGAACAGCTATTTTTTTGGAAAGTCCTTTTTGGGCCTGCCACCTTTGCATCTGGTAGACGCAGAAGAGAAGGATCTCTTCTGTGTGCACCACGTACCAGCCATGCTCAGCAAACACCAAGCAACTGGTGCTAAGCACCCGTGGCCGAGGGTTCAGTGATTTCAGCCCTTTGGTGAAAATACCCAGCACCTTTTCGAGCAGTTTAATGAGCTTCCAGCTCATACAGAGGTGGGCAGAAATGTTAGAGGACTGAGACGAAACTTTAGTTTATTTGTGCACACACTCTTTTTGCTATAAATGTCACGTGTGTTTTCTTTGCTTTTACTGAAGCACATTAGGATCTATTCTGCTTTGCTATGTACAGAATTTACACACAAAGCTATTATTGTTGCCTAAGGGGATCCTTATAAGTTTTACAGCATCCATATAGATTTGACAACTTGCTGCATCTGATTAGTTACTGTGTTTACTCAGTGCCCTGAGCATTGAATGGATACCCAGTGCGGGCCCAGGCCTTAGAGAGAGATTCGGTGGCAGATTCAGCTTTTGCCTTCTGTCCTGAGCGAAATCTCTCCATAGCCACTGCATTCCCCAGTGACTCACGGTAAGAAATGACGGCTGCACAGCCCAGCCTCTCCCGTGCTTCTTCATCAGCAATGCCCTTAGCCCTGTTTTCAAAAGAAATACATGTCAAAAAACTTTTCCTTTGTCATATACCCACAGGTAAATTAATGGTGTGTTCAATAGAAATAATTATCTGTTAATTTTTCTTCTGGATCACTACCTAAGCAGGAAGACTAAAAAGAAAATTGAGATGTCTGCTCTCCTATTTTCTCATGTAGAAGACTTTCATGGGTCTGTCTCATTAAGGCTACTAGGTGTTAATAGTAGGTGTTAATATGTAAATCTGATCCTAGAAAGGATGAGGAACGGTCTGTATTTCAACATGTTGGCCATGTAATTACAGACAGATTACGTGCTTACATATGCGCCATTTCTAGTGGGACAAATGAGAGATGAGGAGGCCGGTAAGGTCACACATCCACTCCAGAGGTGTCAAAGCCTGTTCTGTGGAAAGGGCCAAATTACGTTTTTAATTATGATCCAGGGACTTGCGCTACAGCATTAAGGTCATGCACTACCCTTGATCCGCAGTGGTCTCCTGCCGAGGACCCTGGGAGGCTTGCATAAAGATCAAGGCTAGAACAAGACTCTCAAGAAATAAAGGAGTTCCCCATTAATAAAGGCTCCCAGTGCATTTGACATCGCTCAGTGGGGAAAAAAGACATTATATACGGCATGGTTTAGACTACAGCTAGCCTTGCCTTGTTTGCCTATATTCTGGCAGCAACTGGACACACGCAAAGAGAGCAACTGCAAGCGCGAGGTTTTCTGGAAAGTCTTCAGAGCTCCTTGTGTTGGACTTCTTATTTGTAAATCCCTGTGGTTGATGCTCTTGCCATTGTTTTCTTTGTTTTCTTACTGGGAGAAACCTGATTTTTGGACAGTGCTGTTTATTCCTCCTCCAAAATTCCTTCCAAGCTCCTTAAGCTTTCTCCCCTCTACTGAAGCATCCAAAATAATTTTCCATACCTGAAAACAGAGGACTAGTGCTTTCAGTGATTTTTAGCACAGATTTGAAATAACCTTTTGAATAAAACTTGCACAGAAAGGTCTCATAAAATTGAGTCTGAAAAAATATTTGGGGTCTCCCCTACATTGTAACCAGAAAGTAATGCCCCAAAGAGGGAGATGTAGCAAAACCTGTCAGACCGAACAGGCACGGATTGGAGCTCATGTCTGTGTTAGCTGAGCAGTCGGCTCGCCCTTGACGCGAAGCCGTGGAGAGCTGATGTTGCATGAACTTTTTGTTCTGTTTCCAACTGAGAGCACGGCTCTGCCCTCCCCAGCGTGCGTGTGTGTGTGTGTGTGCATGCGTGTGCCCGCGTTGGTGGTGTAGAGACCGTCACTAACTCACTCCGACCGAATTAGCCTGCAAAACAGTTGAGGTAATTTAGGACTTGCGCTGCCTCATCATTGGTACAGTTACAACAAATAAAACATTTTAATATGAGCAGTCACTGAATGTTTACTGTATCATATTGCTGGGAGCTGAATGTGTGCCAAATGCTATAACAGAAGGGAGCATATGAACTCCAGAATGATGACACTAATAAGGAAATTACAAAAGGCCCAACAAATGGCATTTGTGTTAAATCAATAATGCTCTGTTTGTTATTTTTTATTCTAATCTTTCTTCTAAAAAAAAAAATTATCTTTCCAAACAGTTGGCAATTCCCATTCTTGTTCTTATTCCTGAACATAATTAAAAACATGTTGTGGCGTCTACTTAAGACATCAACTTTCCCAAGCCTGTCTTGTCCACTGCGTTTTAAACAAAGACACTTGTTTTGGCATTGTGCCCTTAATTAATCATTTGAGGCTTTATTGCTGTACAAAAAATGTCTTTGTTTAATGATTCATCACAAGCCCAATTTCTGCAGAACTTAATCAACTACAGAACTAACTTTCTAATCAGCTTAAAGTAAAAGAAAAAAAGAGAACAAGATTGCTTTTGGTGTATTGTTTTGATAAAGAAGCATTTGTTCAAGGCACACTAATATTCTGGGCTATTCACGATTTAAAACTATGATAAGATTGGTCAGTTCACTTGGGATTTCAGGAGAAGAAAACCTGTTACTTACTGAACAGCATGATCCTTGAAGTCCTCACCAGCATCGCTGGCCACCACTTTCTGTGCAGCACAGCTAAATGGCACTAGGCAGGCTTCTTGTGAAAAGGAACTCCGGACTTTAAAGATAAATTTGCAACGTGAAGTTCTGTATGATAGGACAGCAGTAATGAACAGGGCTGGTTTTATCAAGTGCAGAGATTATTTTTCACCATATTTTCTTTTTTCCTGGCTCCTCTTTTTTTCTTTTATAACGTAACATTCTTCCATTTTACTTTCACGTTAAATCTCCTACGGGTACTATCAAACTTTTGTTCTAGCGGTAGATTTTTACAGTAAATGAGCTTCCCATAGGACCATATAGGACAGTCTTAAATTTTCTGTGATTTTTTTGTTCTTTGATTTGGAACAAAAAGTTCAAGAATAAGGAGTTCAGGACCCTAAGTGACACAAAAGATCAATTGTGCTTTAGTGACCATAAGCAGGACCCAGCCCTTGCAGCACTAGAAGCTATGCAAACACATTGCATGATACGCTCCCTGCTCCAGTACAGATTACACAGATAAACCACACACAGATTGTGAGATGATAGTCTTTGGCTCGTTGTGCAATTCATCACATACAGCTGAGGCGCAAGTTAAATGACTGACATCTGACAGACACAGATAAGATAGCTCAATTATTCCAGACGCGGGAGAAAAAGCTCCTCTGAATTTTACTTGAAGTTGTCAGAATTGCACCAAAGTACACCCAAGACCACCTTTTTTTCAAAATTAATTTTTTCAGTATATATGTAAAAATATAAAAATCCCCAGTCCTCTAAGCAACTGTACACAGCTTGCACTATGTCAAAACATGCCTACATAGAGTAAATATATTATTACGCTATGTTAATGTGTGTTATGTAACGGTCATCTGTATTAATGTATTCTTCACGTAAGATAATAGTATTAATTTACTTGCGTTTATAGATTTTGCTGCTATCTACATTTGGATTTTTACTGCAGAATTCCCTTTTTTAGGTCAGATAAGAAAGTATTTGATTCAATACGCAATGCTACACTCCCTGCATTGCAATGAGTTGTGCCAGTCCTTATTAACTCCCTCAGACAAGTTTTTGGTTTGGGCTGAAAACAACAAAGAAGGTTTCTGTGCTCATCCTCACTTCTATGTCCAGAAGGTGTCAACATCATAAATAATCTCTGCAGGGTCCCTAGCACAGGCTGCCAAAGCAAGACAACAAAGCAGCAAGACCCTTTGCTTTGTGATCATCTCTTTGAGTCTCAAGCCCCAGCAGTTCACCTGCGGCACCCATGGGAGCACTGCTCACACCGAGAGGAGCACTGGACCTTTCTCCCGTTAGCATCGACTATGACGAGAGATCATTTCAAAGCTAAATGCTGTTTGTTTGCATTTGTTGATTTTGATGGTGGTATAAAGTGACACAAGGCAGGCACATGCGGTGTGCAGGGTTACCAGCTTAGCGTCACAGCCACAAGAGTTTGCAGAGTGAACCTTACCAGCGCTCATCTTTGACCCGGCAGCAGCAACAGCAGCACCGCGTCTGAGGCCCGCCGAAAACAAGCTCTTGCGATGCTTACTGTGCCAAAGTCTCATTCACCTTTGCAACATTTCCTTAGGTTTTTGGCTAAGCACAATGAACAGCCAAAACTTTTATTAATACCCGCCCTGTGCTGAACCCTCGCAGCGCTGGTGCCAGCCAGCAGCGGCGCGGTGCGATGGCGGCTCGCGGAGGCGAGGCGGCACGGCAATTGTCTATTGTCTCTCCTCCCAGGAAGCCTACTTAAAAGTGTAGGACATGTCCTCTGGCCTGATCACCAGGGTTACTTTTCTTTGCTACTTGGCAGCTGCAAAAATGAAACCCAGCTGTAAAAAATAAGAGTCTCTTCTCTATTTGGCAAGGTCTCTTTGGAGTTGGAGTGTGTGTGTGCGCGCGTATGTGTGTCGAGGCAGGACAAAAGCAGACTTGATTAGCAGTTTAGTCTGAACATGTGTTTGCCACCAATTATATTCTTACATATTTACAAGTGCTGAATGCCTGGTTAAAGTTAAGGTATAACGTGCATGTGTCTGTGATTGTGTTTAATAGACTGCTGAAAATCAGGCTGTCACTCTCCAACCCCAAAGTAAGGCACACTAGCGTAGTACTGCAGTTGCTTTCAGCTAAGCAACACCTTCTGAGGGTACAGCAGGAGCAGAGCTCAGGAGCTGCTGGTTGCTGGTCATGTGCTCTGGTCATTTGGCAATACCCAGCTTTCCATAATGCATCTAAAACAATTCTGTGTGCAAAAGTCACTTTTTGTAATTGCAAGAAGAGGAACTCAGCCACAAAGTGATGGATTCTGATTTTTTCTTCCCATTAGGATGATTTAGAATTGTACAATAAGCATCACTGCATGGCTGCTAGATAATGCATGTTATTAATTTGGCACATACTAATGCTCTATTTATGTAATATTTCATACACTTTGCAGCGCTTTATATTCAGAGAGCGACCGTAGAAATAACAGACATTCAGATCTGCTCCTGCCATTTCGTTTTTTCCTGAGCAAAAGAGTAGTAGCTCAATGAATTCCTGACTCACACAGAATGGGTTTCTTCATGTTGTCTCCACGATCAGCCCTTCAGCCAGTCAGTTGTCCCCTAATAGTATGAGAACAGCTAATAATTAACCCCTAACTCTTTGAGGCTAAACAAATGAGGACAAGTGATACAATTAAAGCAGAGAGGTGCCTGACTTAGCATCCTCCTTAGAACTTGCAAAGTGGCCTGCATATGTCTCTCTTTTTGTGCTAGAATTTTTAATATTAGCCACTTACACTTGCAGGAAGGGCATCTACTCCTGTGTTTATCAGGGCCCAGACACATTCTCTACCTGATGGAAATACCTGGTAACAAGCCCAAAGGAGCCACAGTATTAACTTCTGGAAGAGGTATTAGGGGTTAAGGACTTGCAAGTCTGGACCTTATGAAAAACCAGCATGTAAAGAGAGAGGAGTGAGAATCCTACAGGGAAGAAGTTGGGAAACTGAAGCAAGTAGGAAAAAAAATTGGCGTTCATCTGAGAGTAAAGCTACACACAGAAGAGTGACCACTTAGGTGGAGTTCATTTGGGAAACATATAGCTGAACTTTGGTTTCCACCTCCAGGAGTGTTTGTATAATTTACTCTGCATTAGTGCTCAGAAGATCAGTAATGGCTAGATCCAGTAGCTTATTCAGGAGAAGCCCTAGCCCAAGGATAGCAATGTAAAACGTGTCTCAAATGATAAATGAAAGTTCTCTGTAATTAGCTGGTATTTGAGCTCCTTCTTGCCCTCCTACGTTCACTGCTTACCCCAGATTTCATTACGTGTGCTTTGTGCAGTCTCTCTACTACGCTCATGTTGATGTGAAGTAGAAAAGGTTGTTGCTAAGTGACATGACAACTGCAAAGTGCTTTTCAATTTCTTTTTCTGTTTTCTACTCCCACCTTCCCCATACATCCTGTATGGAGAGTTTGCTGCTGGGAACATCCCCGTCTAGCAGCGAACTCTGTGTGACAGAGCTCCAGGTCACATTTCTTACAGAAGTTACTGTTGCTGCCTCAATGCTTCTTTCAGTTGGAAACTTGGGACTGACCAAAGTTCGTTCCCGTTTTTCTTTCTTCATGTGTAAATCTGGGTAATTCAGTGTCCAGTCTGAAATGGGTTTGGTGGCATCTTCCGCAGTCACGTGTAACAGTTCCTGCACTCTTTGTACACAGCAAAGCAAAGCTATCAGCCCAAATGGGGCCAGCTTCTGGTCTCTGTAACTCAGCCCTGCAAAAAAAACCTAGGACAAAGTTTTGAGGTAGCTGCTCTTGCTGCTTTATCTGTGCTGTGGCTAACTGTCATGGGCTGTAAAGCACCAGGTTCTGTTGTAGTGAAAGATTTCTATTTACAATACCCCTCTGAAAGCCTAAGCCTCTGTTGCTGAAGCCCTCCTCAAGTATTTTCATCTATTGGCTCCATGTAGGAAAGTAGTTTAATAAAAAAAAAAAACCAACCAAACTTCAAACAACTGGATTCTTTGAACTTTACCTCTTGCAGCAATCTTTATACTACTTACATCTCCCTACGTTGAGTTTCATTGGCCAAACCATATCCTTTTGTTTTGTGCCAATACAGTGACTCTAATGCTTGATGGGCCCCATCAGGACCTACCACAGTGAAACACAGCAAACCACAATAAAATGATAACAGTAAATAGCATTAAAAGTCTTGTGCATCTGTCTGTCCTGGGTCCTCCTCTACTCCATACGTAGGCTAAGCCACGACTTCTTGCCATGCAGAATTTGTGAGTGGAAGACTGGCACTACGCCTGCGCTGTCTGCTCTTTACCACATGAAAAAAGGTCATAAAAGGATAGTCAGTTAAAAAATCCTGGTACTGAAGAGAGCCTTTGCACTGAAATAAATTCCAAGCAAGATTTTTTTTTCAGTTTGGGGGGAGGGGAGCTGCTAGAAAAAAATGTGAGCTCAACTATTAGCTTTCCACTTGTAAAACTTCATATATCACTAAATATATTGCCCGTAGAGGACAGAAGCTGTTAAGACGGAAAAGAATTTTGAAGATGGATGAATGACAAAGACAAATGAAGATTTTTATTTTAGCAGAAGTTTCCAAGTGCTGTCTCTGGGTTGGGAGGGTACCGTTAATAAAGTACACTTGACATATAACTGTTCAAGTTCCTGAGAAACAGCTTTGCTTTAAAGTTCGGTAGAGGATCAAAAAGAGTGAATTCTCTGTTTTTCTCTATAAAAAAGAAAAAGAAAGCCCTGAAAAAGGATAGGTTTTTTTGGGAAACGGCATCTATGCCTTTTGTCTTTTCTTCTCTTTGTGGTCCAGAGACAGTGCGTTGACTGACTTCTTCAGAAAGGAGATCAGTGAAATTGTCAGTTGATTACTTCTCCTTGATTAGCATTTATAAGAGCCCTGTGATACATTATTTGCATTCCTATTTAGCCGTGATTTTTGTGGGGCAGCAATGATTAAACTTGTCACAGGGCCTGATTGACAGGGTCAGATCTTCACTTTCTACTCTTTTGAAATTAAAAACAAATGTGTCAGCTCCCTTCATGGGCCGCAGCGCTGTGAAGCTTGCTTGCCTTGTCATCGCAGATAGGTCAGGAATGTTTTAATTTTAGGGATGGATTCTGCTTGTCAAGCAGAGTGTGATGGCGTGTAGTTCTGGAGATGAGATGTGAAGGGTGTAAAACAAAGAATGGAAAGAACAAAGACAAAGACACTCACATTATTAGACAGATTTAATTAGTCTGAATGGATATTATGCTAGATGAAGCAGTGAGCTGTGAAATTAACCCTTGATTACGGATTGGCGGATCATGCTCATAAAGAGAATCAAACCTTGGTGAATGGGAAAGAGGTGCCATCCTACCCTCACAGCCTTCATCCCCACGACCCCTTCCCGAGTCCAAGAGGAGGTGAAAATCTTTGAAGGAGAAGCTGTCGTTGGCGGCATTTGGGAAGTTAGGGCAGTCTCTCCCTTTTTCCCGATGACTGAGGCTAGCCTGTCCAAAGCGCTGGAACCAGGCAGGTTGCGCAGAAGCAGATTTTTGCTTGAAGAGCGGTGAGTAATGACTGCAGGCGAAGGGCCGCACAGGCAGCACAGAGCCCAAGTCCCATCTAAAGACATATTCCCACCTAATTCCTGCCTCCCTTCCCACCACTACCAAGCAGGTTTGACATTTCTGCTTGAAAACATATTTTGTTACGATAAGCTGTGGGTTAATACGATATTACTCACCTCTAAGTGAGGGTTTAGGCTTTAGAAAGGCCGGTCTATACAGCCTCTAATACGCAAGTGCCGTAATGTCACAGATACTGAGACAGTGTGGGAGATTAGGGTAATGACAATCAAGAGGGTGCTGCATTTTGCTGCATCCGATGCTGTACGGAAGAGGCACTTCAGCCTTTTGTGTGCTTCTCATCAGCATTCCCCAAAGCACCGTATCAAGAACTACTCCTTCTAATTAGCACTACTGCAAAGGAAGAAAACAAATAGAAAATACAGTGTTACTCTCTTGTTAGTTCCTTGTCATTTCTTCCAAGTTGTTCAACTAATGGAGTTATCAGCCTTTATGATAAAAAAGAGAAAAGAAAAAAACAAAGGTCATTAAGCGCCCTAATCTACCGATAGGTGTGAGACCCCTGCTTCCCCCTGGCACATCTGAAATGCTTAGTTTCTGTGCAAATTTGCATGCTGGAGACTGTCAGATTAAAAAGGAGTGAGACGTGAAAACAAGTCGGGTGAGAGACTGCCTAGAAATGGTGGCTGATAACTTACTGAACAGCAGTCTTACCTCTTCAGTCATGTTGAGCCTCTGTAGGTACCACATAAGATGTGTTACTTCTCATACCATTTTTTTAAATGTGATATCAAGAATTCTCTATTTTTACTTAATATATAGTAGCATTTAAGTGGTCTCTGTATGTGGAGTGAAAAGATCCCTTCAAAGAAAGACCTACAGAAGATTAATGAAAGTCATTATCTTTACATGATAGTGGAGAGTTACTATCCAGAGAAAGAAAGGAATTTCTGCCTGCACATTTTTTCTCCCCTAGTTTCCCCATCTCTTTTTGTACCCCAAAAGAGAAGAGGCAGCATGAGAAGGTGATGGGGAAATAGGACATGATGTTAATCCCATTGCGAAGTCTACTACTGAATTTCTGTTGGTGTTAGAACAAGTCACTTTGCCATTCGCCAGATGAAAACGATTATTTAAGGACAAAAGACTAGTACTTATCATTAAACCTGAAGACACAAACTAGTTTTTAGGCAGAAAAGCCTTGTCATTGAACTGGTGTTTATGCGAGCAGTCACACATTAGTGTTACTGCTTTCAGGGGCCTCTCGTCAAAGTCTTTACCGTTACAAACCTATTGAGCCGTATCCTCAGCTGTTGTGAATCAACAGAACTCTCCTGAAATTAATGATGCTACACAGTTTTACATCAGCTGAGAATCCGGCTCTTCCTTTCTAGCTGTTTATGTATCATTCAGCTAAATTGTTCCAGTACAGGCCATACAGAATGCTCTTCTGCGAAAGATCTGCTTTCCAGACCCAGCACTAGCCCCTTGGGACAGGACCCTCGGTCAGGGTCTTCCCCGGCCCCGCTCTGGAAGGCCAGTTGGGTCATAGAATAATGTAATTAAACAGTTTAAATTTAATTATTTGATTCAACAGTTTCTTGTGATCTCTGCTGCTTTCAGGACGAAGCAGTGCTTTGGTTACCTGTTGCATGGGAGGGCTTTGCTGGCAGATGTGCTGGCGCAGGCGCGTGGGTCGGCCGGCTTACAGCAGGGCTGGGCAGGAGCGCTTGCACTGGGCATACTGGGGTGTGTCTGGAGGCTGGCAAGACTGCTGGCCTATTTTGTTAGGGAACAAAGCATACCAAACCAGTGGAAGATGCAATTGCTAATAAAAGGGAAATCTCTGTATTTTCTGTGTATGTATTTACCAGAATACAGGTGAGGTTTTTGGTTTCTTTGTTTTGCCACTTGCCACGGTTCTCTCTCTGGGGACTGAGCTTTGTAGCTTGTAAAATCCTAACATGGCTGATTTTGTCATTGTGGTGCTCCTCCTGCTCACTTTGCAGAGAGAGAGACTTCAACTAGTGCATTCAGCTTCAATACAAAACATCAGCAGACAAAAGGTATCCAAAGGAGAGGTTTGGACAGAACCATTCAATGCAGAAAATGTTGAGTAAATGCTCAAGACAGCCCTATAGCATTACATACGATCCTTCAGTGAGGAACAATGAGCACTTACATATGGAATACAATGCACATTTGCTTGGATGTTCAGTTTTATATTACCATCCTGCTGTTCATGAGCATAGCTGAGGAATTGGTTCTAGGAGCACTGGCCCCATTTGCAGGGGCATTTCTGACTCACTGATACGCCCCTATAAAGAGAGTAACTGTTTAAATCGGGGAATTAACACTGGTGTAAAACAGGTGTGAGCAGAGCAGACTCACACTCTTCACCCAAAGTGGCAGCTCAAAATCACTGCGTTTCTGCCTAGCAGATACAGCGTATATTTTCTAATTATATACGCACAATCCTCGCTCACCTGAGGTTCAAGTTTGCAGCCCTGTTTCTCATCACTCACTTAATTCAAAGAGCAAGTGCAGTTACGCACCCCCCTCCCTTCCTTTATTTTTCAAACTGAATTGTTTCAGTGGTAGCTTGGTGTGTCAGCTTGTAAGTCTATAAAACAGTTTTCTACCAGCTGGAAATCCAACATGCTACATGAATACATAACAGTGCCTAACCAAGAAGGTTTGTAATTCAGTAATTAGCTGTAATTAATGAACACAAAGTGAAGACTCATTTACAGTTTAAATTATCACATTAGCTCCTGTCACCCTCTATGTACACAAAACAGCAGGAATTCAATTATTTTTATTCTTCAAAGCTAATTTAAAATTTAAGGAATGCCATTACATGAAATAATAGGTAGGAAATGTAATAGAAATCGCTGAGAACAGTTGGCCATCCTTAGAATGGGAGGAAAAAAATGCTATCAGTGATGATTTGGAAATGTTGTTTCATCTGTGAACAGATGAAGGATTGAAATCTACGCTCTTTTCAGTGTATTTAAAAAGAAAACGAGTTTGGTGGTTGCTAAGTCTTTGTGCAGGAAGAGCCATTGTGCATAATTGTAAAAGCAGTTGATACTGATAATGCTGTTGATAGTAACATGATGACAGCATGGAAATGCTCACACCATTATCTTTAATGGGGCTGAGTCGATTGCAACAGCATCGAGCCCCCGTAATATTCACCAATCTTAGTTGTGAAACTTCAGCCTAGCAGGCCTTAAGTAATTGTCACTTTGCAATCTGCCTATAGTTTGTGTGTGTACGTACGTCTATGTAAAAAGCTTTCATTGTGCTTTTAAACCCACCATGATGCTTCTCTCTGCAGCTGCCACTGATTTTTTTTTCTCAAACAGTTCAATAACAAGAGAATTCCAAACCCATCTGATGCCGCTTCTGTAGCTCTCACATATCTGCATTACAGCCCTTATTTTTTTGTCCTTTATTTCTTATTCAGTTGCCTTTTCATTTTAAATAGGCCACTGGAAGCTACAGCATCTAATTTTTCATAGGTGATCGACTGCTGAGTTGTGGGTTTACGTAGACAGAGGGAAGGTAGCGATAAGCCAAAGAGAGAGGATTCTATTAGGGAAATGCAGCAGTAACTAATGAATCCTGCCAGTAATTGGGAAGGTGTAAGCCTCTGTAATATCGTAATGATAGTCATCCGTTCTGTGCATCCCCCATCACTCCGAACGATCCCTCATCGTCTCTGTGATCTCAGACACTTAGCCATGCAAATCTTCTTGACAGGACTCTATGTCTTTGTCTCCCTAATTGGACAGTATAGAGTTGTTTATGGATATTGCAGACATTTAGACCTCAGTTGGAGGTTGTTCAAAAATCGTTAGCAAAGTTGCCTTAACAGCATTGTCAAATATTTATTCCCCTGTTTCAATATCTGTTTTTAACCCAGGCATGGTTTGCGATAGAATTAACATTTTGAAGATACACCATCTCATTCCAGGCTCTGTTTGAGATAATTGTTATTAAGCCATTTTCCTACAGAAAGAGAGAACAACAAAAAAAATCTACCGTAAGTCCTCATTTCTCAAGGATAAAACACGAGATTGTAGGGTAAATGTGCTGCTTTTTAATACCATTTCCACGGGGAAATATGAAGAATGCTGACAAAGGCAGTTCCACTTACAAAAATTACAGGAAGCTTATGGGGCAAAACCTCCCGTTTAGTGTAAGCCAAAATAAATGGAGAATAATCCCATTCACTATTACCACTTCAAGTGAGAGCAGATTAAGAGTCTGCATCATATATACTAGAAAAACCATGTCTTTTTCCTTGGTCAAGACTTAGGGAGTTTAATTCTTGTATATAATCATCTGTTGGTAGTAGGTAAAAAGTAAGATATAATAAATGCATCTAATGTTGTGCTTTACCAGAACAGATTTTTTTTCTTTTAAAAACTTGATCTTTGGGGGATTTTGCATTTTTGCGCATAATGCATTTATTGTATATGGTTTGGGGATCTTTTGAGCACAAGAGAAGGTCTTACAGCGACCTAGGCCGTGAACAAAAAAAAGCAAAATTGAGTTTAAGAGAGCGTGCTGGAGATCAAAGGCAGCAGCCGGTATAGCCACAAATACTTGCGATTTGGAGTGTCAGGGAGAGACATCAGATGGATCAGGGAACTGAATTTACAGTCCCTCGGTCATATGCCATTTTACTCAGACAAGTTGTCCCACAAATCAAGGGGATTATTTGCCTCAGTAAAAGCAGATCAGGTCTCTCCTTTTTGTAACTACTAAATGAAGCCCCTAACCCTGCAAAGAGTTAACTACATGCTTATTTCCGTTGCCGTCTTGTGTCACAAGGCTATGTATTCTAGCAAAGGTAAACACTAACGTATTTTATAATTTTGATAAAAGGTCAGTATTCAACTGGAATAAACCAGAAAGAAAAATATGCAAGAATTTGTCTGAAATAATAATTTGGCAATTTTTTTTAACCCAACTCTATTTCCTTTACAGAAATAGAGGGTGCGAAAAATTCTGTTCATGGGAATGTTTCTAGGAAGAATTTCTGAAAGTATTAATTTGCGCCTGTCTGGCAACTATCTTGAAAGCTGTTTGTAGTTTTGGAAATTATTCAGCCAGGGAGCAGTAGAAATGACATGTTATATAGTTGATTAATATAGTAAATAGCAAATTACTGAAGGGGGAATAATCAAAGCCATAGTTGCAGCAAATATTTACCTTATCTGATTCCTCTCGGGTTATCCCAGAGTTTCAGGTACCTCCCACAATCAAACCCAAAAGGTAAAGAAAACAAATTAAAGTAAAACTATTTGTAACACAAGGGCAGGAATAGATTTTTTTTTTTCTTTTTGTTGAAAAATTTCTGCGTATGTGTTACAGTTCTTTACTTTAGCATTTTTTCAGTTAGTAGGTCTTTTTATAATAAACTTACTGTTCCCCTAAAGCACTACTGATGTCATCTGTAAACCCATAAGCTTTTCACTCCTCTCTTTAAATTGCCGATGAAAAAGTTGTGAACTACAGCACACAGAGAAAGTCCATCTCTTGAAGGTCAGAGACGGCAGCGAGCTGCCTGAACGTATAGCCGACTACACCCGCAACGCCTGTCCCGCTCACGCTCACGTTGTGCCACCCCTGAGCTCATTGCAGGGACAGGGGCTGAAGCAAGGATGTCCCATCCCTCGGGTATCCCTCGTACTGAACACGAAGCCCTGTTTCCTACAGCCTTTGATGGACCCCCAGGCACGGGTAACAGGCTGACAAGGAACAGCCCAGATTCACCCCAACTACAGCTGGTTCAGCCTCTCCCTCATCTCCAGGCTGGTGCCACCAGGTTTCCGCTCCCGTTGTGCTACCGGTGCGGGGGGAGCAGCACTGCAGGACAGGGTCAGACTCTTTTCTCCCTGCAGTAGACACGCTAAAGAAAATTGGCCCTAGATGTGCTTGCTAGAACCTTCTCCTTCAGAAAATGAACGTATTGGCATTTTGGGTTTTTTATATACGCACATACATATATATATTTAAAATCCCAGCTTCAGAAACTTATGTTGGTGCAGCAGTCTGTGACACTGAATACAAGCTGCTGTGCAAAGCAATTGCCAAATGTTTACATAAACACATAAATAAGACAAATAAATTTATTTTCATTATTCATATTTTCTGCTCTTTCTTTTCCTTTTTATTTATGTTTTAAACAACAGTTACTGTAAATATTATGATAAAAAAATGCCTGCAGTGGACAGAAAGATGATCAAAAAGCCCTGATATAGAGCAATTCATGTTTCTTCTTTACAATCACTAACGAATCTTAACTTGAACCATGTTATGTTCCCATGTGAGTGATAAGCAATGATTTATTATGAAGTGTCACGAAATCGGAATGCCATACAGTGAGACATGAGCTAGTGGAAAATGTGTTCCCTGTTTCCCAGCCTCATTACTCAAAGATGCAGTGTCCCTTTCTCCAAGTCTAATTTACCTGGCTTTTCAAGGCGCTCTGATAGCAAAGGAAACAGCACCAGGAGTGAAATCCAGGCTGTGCCGTTCACCTACCAGCACCGCTAAACACATTGCAATGACCAGGAAAAAACGCCTGCCTGGAAATTCAAAACTGTTGCTGTGTCAAACGTTTGCAACCCTAATGATGCTACCCCCAAAAGCAATTGCTTAGGATTACAGCATCCGTTGCCTCATCCGTACTGTCAGTGCGTGAAGAGGAAATAAAACAGGCATCGCAGAGCAGACAAACGGCTAAGTTTTTTTTATGCGTTAGAGTTTCTTCTACTCTCTAATGATTCCCTTCTCCCCATGATCCTAATTCAAGTAACTGGCATGTGATATATTTTGTAGATAAATCAGCAGCAGAAGAGCATGTGCAGTTCTGGCACCACAGAGTAGGTGATTTACTTGTAGCTCGCACTGAGCGCGCTGGTTTGGTTTTTAAGGTGGGAATTTGTGTTTTAAGTGCTTCCTCACAAAGCAAGAAGAAACGAGCATATTGCACACTAATCCACATAAGCAGCCCTTCTCTCCTAGCGATTAATGCTTTCTGCAAAAATTAACCCAAATAGGCGTAGTCTTAGATTTTAAGCATTTTTCTGGATGTCTCTTTAAAGGCCCTAATCCTGAAAGCACTTGAGCTCAGTCAGATCTTGGATGGAAATAGGTGCATCTGCCTAAGTGAAGGCAAGGGTTGAACGTGGCTCCGTTCTGCAGCAGAAGACACATGGAAGCATGAGCCTTCCCAAGGAGGTATGGCTTGGACGGTCTGGGCACATCATGGAGCAATCAGAAAGATGCGCTGACACCTGCAGTTCTGAACAATATCTTGTTGGAAAGGCAAAGCCTCAATGCATTAAAAAAATCTTATTACCCAAAGCCATAGATTTAATCACACCAGATTTGTTAAAAATTTAGCAGCTGTAGCAGATTCTGTTTCAAAACACGATCCCATCCTACCATGACAAATTGTGATAGAAGACCAAAAAGTTAATCTGAATAGAATAAATCTGAGAACAAATTTATGTCCTGCAAATTCTTTTACGTGAAAAAAAAAGAAAAATCTTATACCTAGGGTTGTTACAACTACTTCAGTCTGTCTTAAGGCAATAGTAGCTGTTGTTTTTCTTGCAGAAAATGTGGAAATCATCAGAAGAAAATTAACCAGAACTCATCCTTGTCTGAAAGGCTAAGAGACTCACAAATTTCAAAAACCTTTTTTTCATAGAAACGCTTTATACAGAATCTTTGTGAAGTACAATCCAGAGAGCAGTTGTCTCCCAGCACTGACAATGTCTGCTGTTCCAGAGGAGACGGTGTGTGATGTACCATCCTGAAATATTGTCAGCAAGCCTGGAAATATGAAGGCACTTTCATAGCAAGGCAGGGATGAAAGGAAAGAGGTTTGGGTTTGCTTTTTTGTTTTGCTTTGTTTCTTAGTCCTAATAAAATCTACCAGTGTGCTCTTAACTTCTCCCCTCCCATTTTGTTCAGCGGAGAAAGGGAACGTATCTCTCCTGCAGAAGAGTTACAGTGTTCAGGAGAGAGGGAAGAGGTACAGATTCCTTCCTGGAGGGGTTTGCTTTGGCCAGTGATAAGTTCTGTGTAATATCAAAACAGCCCTGAACGCAGAGATAGGATCAGCATCTCCCCACTCTCGAGTAGCCTTTAGTGTCACACAGTGAACCTTGACATTTTAATGTCATAGCTCAATAGGCGGGGTTGGGAGAAAACCCACCCGCAACAGCCTCCAGTTTGATGATTAAGAAATTCTCTTCAGAACTGAAAAAATATGGAGTTTAATCTAACCAGGAATTACAACACAAGGGAAACAAGGAGGCAACTGAGGAATTGCGCAGCAGTTGAGTAAACACTTGCAGATAACAATTTGGCCTTTTTAGGCACCTAAATTAATTGAGGAAATCTAGCTTTAAGCAACCCGCCAGTACATCCTGACCTCTGTCCGTGTAAACCTGCGACTTGAACCCACCGCCAGTGTCCAGATGGTTGAACCATAATTGCTTTGTCTTATCTGCTCTAAATTCACTTTTTTCAAGGTGTGTTACAAAAGCTGTTTCTCTTCTGGGATCTATACAGGTGGCATTTTAAAATGTAGCAAGCACCCAAGTCTACAGAACCTGCTTGTCACAGAAAATGACACAGTTTGCATGTGACCTGTAATGACAGTTGCTAGTTGAAAAGCAACCAGAAATTCAGCTATATCTTCCACACTTTGGTTGCAGCTGCCATCAACTAAATCTCTCTCCAAGGGCAGATGGTGCCCTGTACAATGAACAATTTAATCTTTAGCAAATAGAGAAACTTTGCCAAAAAAATCCACATTTTTTTCTCCAAGAATAGGCTGTCAATAACATGTGCTCTCAAATACATTGTGATTTGATGACTATACTTTATTTATAGGCAAAACCAGAAATTAAACGTCCTTTCTCATTTTTTTTTCTCTTTACAAGCCTGTGATCCTTCTAGATACCCCTGCACCGGGCTTTGTCTGTGCGCACAAGCGATTAGGAGGGACCAGTTAAGTGTCGGGATACTTTGTGCCCGTTAGACACGGTGTGCGCTCTTCTTCATGACTGAGCATGTGTGTATCCTATGTCACCCTGAGGCCCAAGCGGAGATCAGGGGTGAAATCTTGGCCTTTCTCAATACAAGTGGCAGAGATCCCACTCTCTCCACCAGCCCAGGACTTCATGGCGTCTCTCTGAAGACACAGAGAGCTCTAGCTCCCAATATTTCGTCTGACTGTATCTATCAGCAAAACAGCTGAGCCATGCAGGGAGGTGAGATGTTTTGCCTAAAGCCATGCACACCAGATCTGTGGGGATGGGAACCGGGTTTTAGCACCCAGCTCGCTCTCTTCCCTTCCTCTCCCGCCTGCCTCCGAGGGAAGTGAGGACGGGCTGAGCGTGCGTTGCTTCTGGCAGCAACGCTGGTTGTCCCTCCTGCACCATCCCTACGCCCAGCATTGCTGCCTTAGCTGCTGGGCCCATGCAAAAATCTAGATCGCCCAAAGTATCAGAAAAAAAAAAAATTCTTCTTGCTGATTTTTCTCAGCCTCAATAGCCCCCGACCGACAGCACCATACAGTCGGCGCCGGCAAGCGGTCACACGCGGAGGAAGGAATGGGGCAGCTTCAGCCAGCGGCACTGACCTCCCCCCTTGCTGCGTCTTTCATTTGCCTCTGTCTTTTGGGGATGTGTCTCATCGTTCTTGCTTTTAAAATACTCCCAGATCTTTTTCTAGTCATTGACAGAAGAAACTGCCTGCCCTCTGGGGAGCTGCTCAGGCTAACAGATGTCAGCATTTTCACAAGCCATGCTGTTCAGGTGGATTTGGAGGATCTAACTGTATTTGTTCAGGGATGTCTAGCAACCCTAGTGAGCTGGGCACTGCTGCACGTGTTCAGTAGGTCTGGCTGGGCTGCTTTTTGTCTAGAAATGCATATATATACTTACATATAAAAATATATTTATATCTGTATGTTATATTTTTATATAAACGAAACAATGTATATGCAGAAGAATTTTTGCGTCTCTCTCTCTCAGGTCTCAGGTGGCATGATTGCTACACATACGTGCCTGCACAGGCATGCCCCTAAAATGTCAGCGTTTCTGGATCTGTGCAGCCCAGTCATGGTGTTTGGTACCATTAGTCTACAGTTCTAGGCAGAAATGGATCACTGTGTTCACTGCACTGTGCACAATATGAATAGGCATACGCTTAAGAATTTTGCTCAACCAGGTCACAGCTAAAAAAATCTGTCGTACAAAACTACATGCGCAGATATCAGAAGTTTCTGGAAATAAGAAACTCAAAAAGTGAAAGGTTTTAGGGTTGTTTGGGCAGATTTTAAGCAGATTCTTCTTTTATATCACAAAACTGCTGGGCAAGGCCAGCTGAGCTAAGTCGGCATAACTTCATTTACCTCCTACAGAGAAGGTGTTTTGCACCAGCTGCAGATACGTGTTCTGATGATCTTGCTGCTGAAATCCAGAGGTCTCTTATCTGGCCCTGGCCTTAGCCTCTTAACAAAGTGTCTTCAACAAAGGGTTTTCTGAGATAAATGCAACTTAATGACTTCAAGTTTTTATTAAGTGTACTTTCCATCATCCCAGGCAATGAGGTCTCTCAATTCCTCCACCTGGGTGTTACCACAGTCAGACAGTCTCGTATTTAGGCAGCCACTCCCCAGGAACATCTGAGCTAGAGCCCACATTTCTTTTCCACTATCTTGTCCCGCATTCTCATAAGCTTAGATCACAGGACAGAAATACGTTTTACTTTTCCAACAAAGGAGACCTTCTCCCGCACTCCCCTCTCCACCTGGCTGACAGCGTGGGCAGCATACCTGAAGTCTGGTGCCTTTTGCAAGGACACGAGGGGCTCAGGGACCCGCGGGTGACGGCGGTGGGTTGTGCTGCTGTGTCCGCCTCTCCCCGCGCCCTGCTGCTGGCTGCTGGGCAGCAGCTGACTGTGACTTCTGTGCAGGGCACGGCGCAGCTGCGTGGCACGGCACCCTTCAGCATAAAGAACATTAAGGAACCTTTTTCCTGCTGGCATCATGTGTGTGTTTGGGTGGGTGCTGCACCCTCAGCAGGAATGAAGAAGAGCTGAAAGTATTAGTTTTCCCAAGGGTTAGTCTTACCTCTCCCAAAATGATTTCCCACCATATTAGAGTGTGTTTTCTGAAACAAATATGTTCTATTTATTTATTTAATGTGCTGTTAAATGACCTTCTGGAAAGCTATTCCTGCCACAAGGCTTTAAAATGGATGGGCAGGCATAACTTAAAAGAGCATGCTCCTTACAATCAGGATGAATCATTTGAGTAGTTACTGTTTAGATTGATATAATTTTAGTTATAATTATGGGTAACGAGAAGGCATTTAGAGTCTGTAATATTGTAATTCATGGTGAGAGGAGTCCTAAATGAAATAAAATATATCCAGATTTGCTTTTTCTCCCTATCTAGGTATTATGCACATGAGCATGACTCTTTAAGGAACAGATTTTCTGCTGCTGTAAAAAGCTAGCAAAAGTAGGTCAAAAATGACATCTAGAGATAACATGTTTGGTGACCACAAAGGGACTGTCTGTGTCTTTCAGTTTGGCCTTTTAAGAGTCCTGCAATTTATTACTATAGGTACAGCTGCAGCATGAAAAGGTTTTGATCCATAGACTCCCGTGGACTTCGGTGGGTGGATCACAGATATATATTGTCATTTTTATTATCCCATTACACTAATAGATGATAAAATGATATTAGCAAAGATCTGGCAATACAAAAAAACCATTATAAACACATGAACCTGCTGTCATCTGCCTGGCTGTAAAGTACCATCACACCTTGGACCATGCCATCGAAGTGGTCGGTGTTCTCCTGCAGAAACCAAAAAGCAAACAGTGACAGCAATCCCCAAGGGAAGAACTTGAAAACCACCCCATGAGCAGACAGCCCATGTCCTACCCCCCAGGAAGCTGCATCATTTGGTTAGTGTGGCTTTTGGCCATGGAGAAAAGGGAAAAAGGAGACTAGAGAGAACAAACAAAAGCATGGGATTTGGCATGAGTGTGCGCACGTGTGTGGATGAAAGAAAGAGCAAGCTCACCACTGCTCTGAGGAGCCATGAGCCTTGCAGGGGCTAAGGAGCACAGCTGAGCAGCCCTTGGAGGCCGGACACATGCACGATTAGCTGTTGACATACAGTTGACAGTTGTCTCAGATTGCAGACATGTTTGAGAGTTCCTATTTCAAAGGTTTCACAGCTGTGTTTTTACAGCAAGGTTTGAATGAGAGGGAAGCTGTGCCACGGACAAGGAGTGGCAAGGTGATTGTTAGAAGGAATCTTGAGTCCTGACACATCTGCATTAGAATAGATATAACTTTTTACATCTGTTGATGGCTTGATAATTAATGTTAAATAAAAGCAATGCTTCAGTATCTGCAACTGATATTTCACATATGCTGTACAAGACATCAGCATAATGAACACTTCCAACTGCATTTTCATAACATAATTTAAATGATAGAGTTTTCTTTATGGTACAGGTTGAACTACATTTCAACAAATGCCCAGGAAGCAACAAACTTTGCCCATCAAGTGCTGTTTGAATGTCCAAGCTGCTATGCCCTAGACTGCGGGTGACAAGCTCTCCACATACTCCCTGAATATCTTAGA
This sequence comes from Sagittarius serpentarius, assembly GCA_034782735.1. Taxonomy (NCBI): domain Eukaryota; kingdom Metazoa; phylum Chordata; class Aves; order Accipitriformes; family Sagittariidae; genus Sagittarius; species Sagittarius serpentarius. The sequence goes on from JAVKLA010000010.1 coordinate 24,624,150, forward strand.
GACTTGATAATGAAATACATAAACTATGACCCTTATTGATCAGGGCTCACACTAATTAATTTCCCAAAGTCCTGTCCCAGCCCACAGTGATATCAATGCAAAAAAAAAAAACCAAGGATGGAGACTCTGGTTGGCCAAAAGACCTAGGGGTGAAGTACTTATCCCATTGAAATCAATGCTAAGTCCCCATGGATTTTAGTCGATGTGTAGATATTTCCGTTAGTCAGTATAGGAATGCTTAGCCTCAAAAGTTTATACAACTGTCACAAATGGCTTTTATAGCAGTGCTAAACCAAAACTGCCTGCACACATGCAGCAGTGCAGAGAATCCCCTCCAGCTCCCCAGGTGCCTTGTTCCACCTTCTCTTTCCTCCAGAAGCAGAACCAGTTGAAGAGGTTTCCACCCTTCCCCGTTGGCTGTGTGTGGCCCTTTGTGAGACACATCAGGGACGGATCCAGTTTTCGGCTAGGGTGGTACAGACCCATGGACAGTTGCAGAGACGCAGCTGTGGATTGTATCATCCCATAGGGTGGAAATGATAGGAAGGGGCAAGAGCTTCTGAAGCAGGTTTGTTGCCAGAAGAGTTTCCCATGGAGCTACACCCTGGCTGAAGTGCCCCTAAAGAGCTCTGCCAAGGGTTAACAATGTCCTAAATGTTGCTCTGTGCATGCTCCCCTTGCGATGTGGAAGCGACCAGGAATATTACTAAGCTGATTTTACATCTGGTCTAATACAGAAGTCTAAGGACCTTCCCCACAATGAATCAAAAAGAAAAGGAGGCAGGAGTTTGGTTTTTCAGTTTTCCAATCCAAGCCCTTGATAAGTATTTCCCACTGGCAGTGAACCAGCACTCTGCAGGTACTTTGCTTCAAACCAGGATTCCCTCCCAGATTTAGCACTTTCAGTAATACTACATGCTGCTTAATTGTCCTAACAACATTCTGGAGGCAGAGTTGAATTAATCAAGAATTATCGCTCCTGCACTCAGCTGTTTCACCGGTGCCCCTCGTGCTGTCCTGTGTTGGACTAGCCCACGGTGTCTGTGTCCCGCATCCATGAGTTAGGCAGACACTCTGCATGTCAGAGCTACTACAGAACTTGATAGGATCCAAGGCAGGACTTACGTGGCATGCCACAGATGATAGCTTTCTGTCCTGGTGAGGGCTGCAAAAATCTGCTCGGAAAGGTGAAGTCAAATGCTGTGCCACCTCCGCAGTCTGCACTTGGACCATTTGCAGAGGGCGATCCTGCAGCTGAGAACTTGGCCGCAGAAGCAGAGCCAGCTCATGGCATGACTGTGTTTCAGCTCTAGGCGTTACAATAGTAAGGCTTCTGGATTTCTTTAAAATTTGAACAAGGTATAAACTGACACAGCTTTGTCCTTTTGCAGTGAAAAATAAATAGCTTTGCAAAGTGTGAATTACTCTGGAATGTTACCTCTGAAACCTAAAAACAACGTTTTAAAGTGTCAACATGGATTGCTTTTACTATCTTTTAAGTGGGAATAACGATCTAAGGTATTCACCACAATTTCCAACTGACTTCCGTGCATCCTCAGTTGCCAAAAGTCTCTACATTCAGCTGCCAAAACCTCTTCTTCCCTTCCAACAATTCCTCCATAGTAGGTTTGGGTTGCCAATGCAAAACTCAGCATCACTGTGAAAACTGAAAAGGTGAAGATACTGTAAAACAAGCCAAATTATAACTTAAATAGCATAAAGTCAATGGACTTTTTTATTTTCATGCAGAAGTTTTTGAAAAGCTGAGTTTATTTTACTTTAAATAAAGCTACTACTGAATTTCCAGTTGATTTAGCCAGAACACAGGGAACACGCCGCAGGATTTAAGTTGTGTTTGCTGAAATGTCCGTGGCCTTGAACAGATAATATATTTTTCCGTAACATATTTCTCTTTGCCCGCTGCTGGTCTTTTTTCCTCTGTGCTCTCTCCGGATTGACTTTCACTCTACTTATTGCCTGCCTCATTTCTCACCCTATTTTTCCAGTTGTTTTTCTCCACTGGTTTTCTCAGTATCTTTCTCTCAAGTTATAAGCAAAACAGAACTCAGCTTTGGGCTGAACTTTTAAACCCACATCTTGAAATTAAATAAAGCAAGCACCTTCTGTCTCTATGTATAAGTAACTTCACAACTTGAGTCACTTAGCACTTTTAGTAGTTGCAGAATGGAAAAGGTCCACTAGAAGAACAGCGGCTTTTAATGCTGGGGAGGTGCCACAACAACCAGAAATAACACAGCAGTAGTCAAGTAATTAAACACAATGTGGGTACCAAGACGTCCAACTCCCCATGAGGATCTTAGAGTCTGGTCTTGGCTGGCAGTAGAAAGAAGCTCATTATATCGTCCAGGTTTAAGCAACATGAGGGAAAAGCAGAGACACAGAGTAACACACTCAGTGGGCCAGGCAAGACCCACAGCATCAGTTGGAGTTTACCCACTAATCCCTGGATCTGGGCTCTTTTACTCACACTTCTGCGTCCTCGCTTTTTGTGAGCCTATGGGTGGACAAAGTAAAGCAAAGCTGACTCATTTCCAGAAATTTCTATTGATAAAAGTACATATTCAATAAAATCTGGAATCGTGATTAGAAACTCGCTAACAATAGTTGTTATTATCATTCTGCTTGCAGGATGAATGCCTTAGTTCCAGCTCTCCAGCCCAGGCTTCCCACACCCAGCCCGCCCCTGCGCGTCACTCCGATCCTGACATTGAACTCACAACAACCCGGACCGAGAAGACTGCCAAAAAAACTCCTGCTATTCTTCTTCATCCTCACTAACAATTTGGTAATGAAGTATTGATTTCCACTCCCCTGCTTATGGACGATATTAGATTTTCATTGATAAACTGCACTGGGGCTGTCTGGTCTCCGCTGTCCCTTTTTGCTGTCACTAAAACAAAGTGCCACTGAAGTAAGATAATGACTGAGAACATTGATGTACTTATTTTGTCAATTTGTAACACTTGACAGGAAAAAAAAAATTCTTCATAGTTTAATGTCCAAGTGTGCTACACAAGATGCAGTCACACTGGAAGCTTTACTTTTCATGGTAATGTCCATTTCCTATTTATAACCCCTTTGGGATAGTTTGTCTAAAGGAAATGTTTCTATTCTGTGCAGCTATTACTGTTGCACCTGGGTTGCCCAATCCAGTCATTGCACTAGGGATCAATACATCACAGTAAGTACAAGAATTATTAAGTTAAAACAGATTCTGAGCCAAAAAACCTCTGAACAATGTTAATCTTCTGTGCAAGTTGTTCAAATAGTTATGCTTAACCATGTTGCTGCCAAAGATTTGTTTAGAATGGATTATTTTCAGTTTATTTTATTCCTCAGATATATATATATATTTAAATCTCCATTACGGTTTATGATGAGACATATGCGATGGAGTGATTTTTAAATGAAAGTACTATTGTTAGATTATTGAACATTATATAAATATAGGTATATCTATATATAAATATCACTATATAAATATCTATATATAGATATAAAAGAATAAAAGTAGGATTCCTTTCTCAGTTAGGTGGGTGTAAATCTAAAGCTCTCTGTTGTAGTCAATGGAGTTAGACTGGATTTATGCCACCGTAAATGAGATCAGAACCTGGTCGCGCTCTCTGTCCGGCCTGGCTAGTACTGCCGGCACGGACCGGCTGGAAAGCACAGCTGTCTTCAAGCCAACCGAGACCTGGGGAGAAGGGGACTAAAACGATGGCAATTTCAAATTTGTGCTTGTAACTTTTTTCATTAAAACTTTGAGGTCCCAATTTTAATTTGTGGAATATTCACGTTAATAATGAGATCTAATTAAGACATCCATTAAAAGCCCGTTAAAGTTAATTTAACGTAAAAATTCCAATAGAACTGTATTAGATTTTCTCCATTAAATTAACGTTATGGATTTTTAACGGATGTCTTAATTATACATTATTATTAACGGGAATACTGTATTACACAGATTAAAATCGGGTCCCGAGTCAACTCACAAAATCTTCCAGGATACGCTAATGTCACAAGTCTCACGTTACCTAGTACACTGCTTGGAAAATCAGGCGCAACCCTCTTTACTCTCGCTGAGCATTTCCTCGCAGCGAAAGCAACCTCCAGTAGTCAAACCCATCTCTGCATTTAACGATGAACTTCCCTTATTCTCAAAGGAAAAATAAGTCTGGATCAAGTTGTAAATCGCTACTCCACTGCAAATGAAATATTCAAAGTACGCTAGGCACAAGTTGAGAAGAGGCTCTTTCTCAAATAAGAGAGAGCTTTGGGGTGTCTTTTACTATTGTTTTGTTTTAGACGTTCAAGGATATAATTGAAGTGCAGCATTCACAAAATCAGACTAAATATGTTTACTGCATTCCCTGTGGCTTGTGCAGAAGGGCCTGTTTTGGCATTGTTTGGGAAATTTTGACATGATCCCTAAACTCAACATGGAGGAGGAAAAAAGGCCCTTCTTATTTACCTCCTAGGGAAAGTGTTGCCCTTATGCCACATATAATAGCAAATTGCTTTTTTTATGGCATGCATAACCTAGATGGGAAAAAATATGGCGCTTGAGGGAAGGAGGGAAAAAGTAAATGAAGTTCCAGGAATGTCATTCTGAAGTAATGAGGCATGGACAGAAAATATACCCCTCACATCATCGGATTGAGATGGCAGTCGAAATAGCTTCATTGAAGTGTCAGCACTCATCCATCAATCAATCATCCACAAGGAAAAATAGCGACAGTACAACGGGGCGGCTTTTATGGGATTTACTCATGGGCATAGGGAATAGCAGCTCAAATGTAGTTCTGACATGAAAAGCAAGGTGCTGATATTATTTTTTATGATGGGAGGATCATAAAGTGAATTGAGAACAGTGAGGTCTGTCTTTGCTTAACCTATTCAACTGGAAATGAACGGAGCTCAACTGGAAACGAGCAGAGCCTTCAGATGGGTTAAGATTGAAGCCTGCACCGTGCTGAGCACCAGCCATTGACAACAAAATTCTATTAAAGCAAAATCAATGCATTAGCATCGAGCTCCTCAGAAGCTGTTAAATTGCACAGCCCGGTTCAGAGTTATTAAGTGAAGTTGCACAAGGTGGGTCCTGCGGCACGGACCCAAAGGCAGCGAGTGCCGCAGTAAAATGCCACTTGGGAGAAACTACATGCCTGCCTCCAGCCCCGCTCCTTTCCCCAAGCTTTTGGGTGCTCTAGAAAAAATATTCGGCTCATTGCCGCATCCAACGGTTAAAGTTCCCACCAGCTTCAGATGACCTAGGTCCTGCACCCTGTCACAGCTGGGCGTTTTGCCGTCTGCTTTGGTGGAAACCCTCCGTGCGGCATGTTTTGCTGCCTGCGGCTGTGGCCGAGCCGCAGGGCTGCCGACACGGGCTGCTGCAGGAGCAAGGAGCCCTCTTTCCGCAAGAGGCTGGGCCCTGCGGCCCCGGCCAGCCCCCAGCATCCAGGGCTGGGGCTCCCTGGGGCACCAGCTGCTCAGTTTTGGCAGAAAAGAGGCTTTCCTGGGTGCCCTGGAGCCAGGGAGCAGCGAGTTCACGGTGATGATAGGAAACATCCTATCATCCCACCATCGGCCCCCCCAGCTGTGCCGGCACCTGGGACCCCCGAGCTGAAAATCGCTCTCTAGGTTTTTGGGAGGGCCGGTCCCCCCAAGGGAGGTCTGGCCGGCCCAGCAGCGTGTTTTGCTCAGGAGGCTTCACTCCAGCACAAGCAAGTGCAGGAACAGCTACTTCATTTAAAATCTGGCCACAAACCTTTATTACACAGTGCTAAACCTTGATTATTTTGCCTGCATCACTGTCCTCTGGGAACATTTTAGGTACACATTTGAATTAAGTGATTTTTTTTTTTTTTTTACAATATGATATAAAAAAAGAAAATGTGCGTCTCTCCTCTCTCTTTCTCTGTATGAAACTGGATGAGCTGATAGTTTATCTGTCATATAAATCAGGTAACACAGAAAATCATTGCATCTTTTCTCTTTCGTATCTACTCAATATCTATCGTTCTGACTTTTATTCTTATTGGGGATCATCAAAACATTAATTAAAAGCCTGGTGATCAAACAGCCGAATATTTATGATTCACGTCCTTGCTTATTAACAAGCGGCATATTGATACACCACATATCCAAGCTGTTTATGCTCCTGCACTGCAATAAAGCAGTAAGAATTGTTACCCTTACACACTGCTTTGAGAGATTTATTCAGAAACCATAGCTCCCTTCCCGCCACCATCCATGTCAAAATAAGCCATATCACCTTAAAAAAGAAGTTCTCTTTTAAAAGAGGGAGACGTAATTAGCGTCTCTTTGGAGCCTAATATGTAAGAATTTCAGTGGATCATTCTCAGGTGTTTTTTTCCAGGCTCTTATTATTTAAGCTGAGAGGGAGAAGGACACTTAACTTTAAAAATGGCTGTCATTAGTACAATAATAATTGTTGGTTTAAAAAAATATCTTTGAGAATCCACGAACAAACCTGCCCCGTAATTACTTGTCAATGCAACTTATCACAGGTTTTATTACCTACTTGTAAAAGTATTTACAAGACTGACCTCCCTAGCTTTTTTAGAGATCATGGAGGATATAAGAAGTCATTTTAAAAATCAATAATTATATATTAACGCGATAGGGTTGAAGCTTTCCAAGCCAGTTTTACAGGCTATTGAGTCAACTCACACATTCAGATGGCAAGGACTGTTTCCCTAATTTTTGGTCTTTTTTCTTTCTTTAATCGTGTTTTGATAAAAAATGCCATATTTATTGACTAATTTATACCCAGTGTTCAGTTCCTAAAATAGGAGGGGATATTCCTACTGGGAAGCATCTGTGCAGGCTTTGCCCAGAAAGCAAGCTGTCCTCGATGACGGGGAAACTACAAAAGTAAGAGGTTTGGCCCAGGGCAGCCTCTGGGTGAGAGCTACCGAGGGGAGATTTGCTTTCTATAGCTTTGCTCTCTGCTAATTGCTAATGGCCTGATCCTGCCACAGAGGTGCTGCTCTGGTTCACGCACAGCAGCTCCAGTCAGCCCTCGGTTTGGTCTTGCTGTGAATATTATCTTGCAGTCAAACCTGTAACACAAGGGAATGAAAGATGGCAACCTAATTTTTGGCAGAGATTTCCTCCCAGCAAAGAAATGATTCTGTTTGGCGCCCGAGGCCAGGCTGGGCTGTGGCCACCGTCCCCGTCCCCTCTCCGCTTGCCGTTGTAACTCTCAGGCCGGAAAAAGCACCTCGGCTAAGTGGAGGTGGATCTCCGTCACACAGGACTTTTGTCTTCGCAAACAGATATACGATGCAATTTATATTTAAAATTCTCTCTATAAAGACACTATTGATCACAGATTCCAGATCAATATGTTGCAATTACAGCAGGCTTTAAAGGCCATCTGTCCCCAAGCAAGAGCACTGATATAACCACCTCTATATATTTTGAAAAAGTGCTACTGGTATGTGCCCATCTTCTTACAGTACAACCTGACATATTATTTTTGCTCCTAGGAAGCTGTGTTTAGGAGCTACATAAAGTTGTATTTCTTGTTTGCCGGCCACCCAAGAGGAGACCTCAGACCAGCTTCTCTTTGGGTTTCAAAGTCACAACAGGGTCAACAACACTGTGGTCTTGCTGGCCTGGTTTTCCTGCTTCCCCCTCACAATCTATGCCAATTTGCCAAACCTCTGTCCTCGGTTGAGAATGATCAGCAAGAGGTTACTGAATTTCACTAAAACTTACAACTTTTCCATAATGGTGCGGAAGAGTTTGAGCTGGACATTGGTAGGTGTAAACTGAGCCTTTTTTATATGTGACAGCTTGGACCACAATGAATGTAGTGGTTTTGAAATTTGTAACTAAAGAATAAATTATATGTGTATAAAGGCAGATTTCAATTCACATTTCCTCAAACCGAGGTCCTAATTTGTCAGCACCTGAAGTCAAGACAAGTCTTTCTGTGGATGGCCCTGGGTGAGCCACTAGGTAGTGATTCCAGAAAGAAATGTTTCCTGGATTTTCTTTTTTCTTCTTTTCTAAATTATTTCCTGCAGTGGCTGACTTCCCATAAGCACCCAGAATTTAGGAATTTGTTCTCCAAACATCTTCTGAAGGACAGTGAAAGAATTAAAAAAAAAAAAATAGTGGGTTTGCAGTGATAATAGAAGCCAACATACCTTTGCAAATGAACCTGTGCCAAGCGTAAAAGCCCAGGGAGAGGGTGTGCATCCCGCGCGTCCTGTGCCGCATCCCGCCAGCATGTTCCTAATCTTCCCTGCAACCGCCTCCCTCCGATTTCATTGCAGTCTTCAGCTTTATTTATACCAACTTCTAAAAAACAGAAGCCAGATTCTGAATTCATTTATTCTGGTATAAATCCAGAGCTACTCCTTCGAAGTCAGTACATTTACCCTCTGTCTACACAGCTCCAAACACTGTCCTCACAGTCCTAACCTTGGATCCCTAACATGTTTAGATGGTTTTGAAAACAACTTCAGTCTCTAGCTCCGTGCAGATTAAATCTAAGGCACAGTCTGCACTTCAGAAGTTTTATGGTTATGTCAGGGAAGTGATTGCAAAACTATGTTATTGATGTGACTATGCTGGTAAAAGTCCTAATGTAAAAACAGTTGTATCGCTATAAAGCACTTTATACTGGTACAGCTTATTTTGCTTTGCTGGACCACTTTTATACCAGTGCAAGCACTTTTATCCCAGTATACTTCAGTCTACACTAGTGGTCATTTTTTGTTTTAACTATGATGGCAAAAATGTGAAGAGTAGATGAAGTTTAAGATGACACTGTTGTTTCTTGTACCAAAGTGTCTGCACAATATTTTCTTTGAGAGTATTTTTAAAAGTGAAATAGCTGTACCACTGGACTTAACTGCAGAGTTATAAACTTCCAGTTCATCATCACTCTCAGCTCATGAAATGTCTTCAGGCCTTTGTAAAAAGCCCTGTTTGAGACAACAGATTAAATACTAATCCTGGCAGATCGTACATCTCCGCTTGAGTTCATACCATCTAGCTGAGCAAACCCTTTTTTTTTTTTTTCTTTTTTTGGATCTAAGTAAAGGCAACAAATTCTTTCATTATACTTCTTAGATGAGATAGTGGGGAAAAAAGATCAATATTTTAAAAAGAAAATGAAAATAACATCTTGCAAAAATGCAGCGACATTAAATGCAAGGAATGCTTTCCCTGGAAAGCCACATCCCCACGTGGGCACCAGCCCCACGTGAGGTATGTATTTACAGTACTTCTTAAACATCCATGCAATTGTCTCAAATGTGGAAGATCTATACGGGCAATGTTTTCACTTACTAACTGGTCCATGTAACATTAAAAAAATACATATCTGTATATATCTAGGTAGATATGCAGCTAGATACAGATATCTACCCCCTCTATACATTCATACATTTGTGCATACACTGGCACGCTGTATATGTGTGTGCGTGTCTATTTATAACAGGCAACGATTCTGTGGCTGAAGTAACAGCTGGGCACTGTTGGCACCAAGCGAAGCAGCAGATATCTTCAGGATGTACAATGCAGTATTTTGGCTTTATAATGCAGCAAATGCTGGAATGTGCAATACAGGTTGCAAAAGCTGACAAGCTAAACAGTTCTTATTTGGCTCAGGGTACTTCACTGTCATATGTCTCTGGTACAATATGCCCTTTTGTCTAGTGCTCAGGCACCACTTATTAATCCTTTTTTGGGTTTGGTTTTGGTTTTTTTTTTTCTGTACAGTTGGTTTGGTTTTTATTATCTTGAATATGTCAGCACAAATCATGAGAGATCCACCCCCATTTTAAATAATAGAGCATAGTTGGCCACAATAGCAAATTTGACGGGTTTGCTCTGCCCCAGCGCTTGTGATACGTAGTAAGTTTCGTATTGGCAGCATCTTCAGGTTACATCTGTGACCCATGGTGTTAGGTCTAGAATTTTGTTGAAAAAATAAAATAAAAAGAATCAAAATCTCATTTCTCTTTAAAAAAAAAATGTATGTACTACAAATCGCAAAAAGGAAAGATTAAACACATTTTTTATATTAACAACGCAAATGGGACTCCTTTCCGAGAGGACTCATGGTGACTTTATCTGTAGAATGTTCAAGTGCTTATGCACTAATTTTGTAACAAGTGCATGCTGTATAGAATATATTGCCTGTATACTTAGGGTGGAGGGGGGCCAAGCTGCTTTTCATTGTGCACTGCAGCTTGTTTGGATGAAAAGTTGCGCCTTTGATGCATTTTTATACTGTACATATTTGTATATATTAACTATATTGCCATGTTATGAACACAGATTTTGTTATATTTGCTTGTTTCGGTTTCCTACAAAAATTGGTCCATAATGGGGGATATTATTTTTTTTTGTATTGAAAATATGCTTGTAATTTCTGTTTGTTTGTTTTCTTGGTCATCATCTTTTAATGGCTTATAAAGGAATTAGAGATGAGTTTTTGGAGGAACTCTGAGAAGCAAGTCTGTGTTTGCATGAGACCTGCCCAATTGCTGGCTATAAAGGGGGGCGGGGGGGAAGAGGGGAAATCTAAGTCAAGTTTTGCTTTTAAAGCATGCTTAGTCCCATGGGAAAATTCATACATGTACAATTATTCTCTTTGTATTTTATCTAATAGTGCCTGAATTTTTTTTAATGTCTTCTTGGAGGAACAATTCATAATTGTCAAAATTTGAAACATTAGCTTAATTTTGTTTTCATGACCTCTCATTTCTCCTCCTTATTTATTTTGTTGCTGTTTATAATGGGCCCCAAGGCCATTTCTGACATTGCAGTGCTCTTCTTCCACATTAAGGATGTTTTTAAAATTACTAAGATTATTGAGCCAACAGGCTGTTTTAATCAAAACCATGTTTCACTTGGTTTTGATGATTATGAATGGTCCTTAGAAGGGAAACCTGGCTCTCTGCTGGGAGGACCATACCACCTAGTGGCTCTGAAGCTCCATCACAGATACGCAGCTTCCCAATATTCACCGTCTTTCTCAAAGCCTAGCTGGCAATTTTGCTTCAAATTATTTGCTTATTATAACTAACTTAAACTAAACAAATTGATAATGTTAATGGCTTTTTTTTTCCTTTGGCTGATTGCTAAATAAATTCGTATAATTTATACTAGAGGAGATTACTGCTTTTATTGTTTTGGGTTCCCCCAAATCAATTATTAACAATCAGGACTATGTATCTCATTAAATTTAAATCAGGTCAAACCTATTTATCTAGGGCCTTTTCTGATTTATAGGAAGACAACTGTATTCCAGTGCATTTAAGATGTATTTCTGTGTATGATTTCGCAGCATTGAAATCTATTAACGGTGATTTTTTTTTTTTGTTCTGTATTTTTACCACAGTAAATACATTGTAAAAAAAAAAAAAAAAAAATCCCTCAACTTTACCACAGAAAACATCACTTTTTATGCCCAGGGATTTTTTTTTTTTTTTTAAATAAAATCACCGCAGTTTTAGAACTGTAATTAAAGCCCTGAATAACAGATCACACATCTTTATCTGTTGTGTTTAAAAGGAAAAAAAATAGCCCAAACTGTTCACATAATCCTGAATGCCTCATTTCCATAAAAAAGGTTTCTATACATATATTATTTACATTTTTAAACATGGTAATTCTTTCCTTTGTGGCATAAAATGTCTCTTTTCCACTGCAGCTATTGGAAAGCGACTGCTCACATCTGAAATGTTATCGTAATTTGCATCAGGAAACCCAACTGCAGACATTAAGGACTTGGGTGTGTTCAATTATGATTTTGCTGGAGGCTGTCCCTCATTTTAATGCTGCACTCATTGAACTACCTTTCTGAAATCTAGCTGATATGGTTCACCATAGACATGCTTCACAACATCATTAGCTTTGCAAATGGCTTCATTTCAGTCAATGCAGACTTCAGTTTTGGCCAATTGTAAAATGGAAATTTGAAAAGGGAAAAAAAAAAAAACAGATGCACTTAAAACATGAAAAGAATTATTTATATGATAAAAATATATTTAGATTTTCAAAGCACAAGACTGAACAGAAGTGCTCTTTTTATGCTTTCTGAAGATGTTACTGTTAAAAGTCTTTCTACATCAGGCTTAATAAATCTGTAATGACATTTGATGGATTGATTTTTGTGTGGGTTTTTCTTTTCTTTCTTTGTTTTTTTTTTTTCCCCTTTCTTTCTCTGCAGAGAAAGAAAAAGACTGACCTGGAGAGGCTGTGGGAGTGAAAAAAAGAAAAAAAAAAACCAAAACACCACAGGAATGTGCCTGTTTCAGTGAAACTCACGAACAATTTCTAGCAGCCTCCTTTCCCTTAAATAATAATCAATTAAAATAAGAAAAAGAAAAAAAAAGAAATCCAACCACACCGCCCTGCATTTGTTTCTACAGATCTTTTTCTTTCCCTCATCTGGCTCCTCTGACCACTCCGTGCCTGGGTTATTTATGGTGTAATCTACAGCGAGGCATTGGGCTGCTGTCACACAAATTCAAGGCTCGCTAGCCATAAACCAGGCATGATTGAGATACCGAACACCCTTCTCTCAAGTGCTCCACCTCAGACGGATGGCTCTGTTTAACACTTAGTTTCCCTAAGCGCTCCCTCGTCCCCCGTAACCTCCCCCGAGCAGGGTTGACGTGTCACCCGCCCGAGCGCGGCAGCACACGCCGCTGCCGGCCCGGCCGTGAGGGGTTATTTACTGCCGACGCGGCAAAGTGCGCCCTGGCAGAGATTCCCGAGACTTGTACTCATTCAATTTTGATGGGTACAGTATCACCTGTTCGCCGTGTATTAATCGCCGCTGCCCTTGCTCGCCACGCTAAAAACGTCCGGCCGACCTCGGGCCGGGCGGGCCGGCTGCGCGGGCGCAGCCGAGGGCCGCGCACCCTCCCCCGCTGCTGCCAGCCTGCCTGTCCGGCTCTCCCCGGCGCTCCCCGGCCACTGAAGGAGAGGGCACCTCTCTCCACGCTTGTGCTAGGCAGAGCAGAGGGGAGGAAAGTGCTGGATGTGCCCCCCCACACACACACACCGTGCCGTCGCACTGCTTCTCTGGCTTCCTCCAAATCTGCCTTTCCCGAGCCCCCCCCCTCGGGGGTCTTTCCAGCCTGGCCTGGAGGACAGGGGACACCAGGGCAGCACCCGCCCTGACTTCAGCCGCCCATCACACAGAGCCAAAGCCAGTGAAAGGCTCTGCACCCTCCTCGCCCCATCAGCCGCTCCTGGGTGTGGCTGTCCCACACCCACACCCACCCGCACCCACGGCTGACCTGCACGAGCCGCCCTTCAACTTTGACATGCCGGGTAGTTCATTAGCGAATATGCTTACGAGAGAGTGCCTTGGATCCTACAACACTGATTTTTTTTTTTTTTTTTAAAGTGGTTTGGGTTTTTTTTAAAAGGAATATATTGCAGACATTTCAAGAAACCCCTCTAGGGTAAAATAAAAAATATATATAGATGGCTAAAATAACAAATGAATCATAAAACTTCGAGATGGAAAAGGACTATTAGATCATCCAATTTATCTTGCTGTCTGCCAATACAGGTTTGTTCCCTGCAGACCGCTCCCCAGGGCTTTGTCTAGCCTTTCTGACTTAACTCCAGCACGCAGGGTCCTCTGCCACTTTCCTGGGAAGAATAGTTAATGGTTTAGGCATGTTTTATAGGTACAGGGCCAAATCCTGGCCTGAAGGGAGTCTCACCTGCAAGGCGCACAGGCGTTGACCCCCCCACATCTTTTAGTGACTCCACGAAGCAGCCGTACACACGCTACTTGAGGGTGTTTTCACCTCGTGCCCTTGCACACGCCTGCCAGCCCACGCCACCCCGTACGGCTGCGGGGCCGGGACCGCGGTCTGCAAGGGGCCACGGCCCCTCTGTCGCAGAGCCGCGGGTCCAGCCAGCTGGGCAGGATTGGGGCTGGGCAGGATCGCGCGCCTACCCATGCTGCAGCATTCCCCTGTTGCTGGAGACTGCCAAACCAGCTGTAGGCAGCTCTCAGCAGGCTTAAGAGACTGCTTTAATTTATTCCAAGGGTTTGAACTTGTATCTCTTTTTTTTTTTTTTTTTAATTATTGGTGATACACTCCAACAGAAGAACAAACAAACAAATAAAATCAACCCTTCAGCTTCTCAGATGGATGTTTTGGCTACAGGGCAACTTTGAAAGCTGGTTCAGTTGTTTTTGCTTTCATTTTTGCTGCTCCTTAAAACTGTCTTGATTTAATAAAAGTTAAATGTTTTCATAGGAAAATCAGGCTGGGTGGTTTGTGATTCTTTTATGTACAACACGAATATTACATTATTCAACAATTCAGGAATAAATTTAATTCTGTCTACCTTCTACCTTTGCTGAATGTTTTACAATTTAAATAGCTGGTTTGACAGTGAAGTCTGGGTACTAAGAGAGCTCGATTAGCTGCAGAAGGGCACCAAGGTCATGGTACAAAGGACTTCGAGTGGGACATCACCAAGTGTGTGGGAGGCAGGAGAGGAGAGCCTGGGACCAGGGGCTGGGGCTTGCCATGCCAGAAGTGGGATTATCTGACTCACCTTCCTGAGACACCACAAAATGGGAAGGACCCACGCTTTGCTCCAAAATTTAAAAGCACAAAAGTGCCACCCGAGCTGGCCACCCTTCACAGAGAGCCCCGTTCACCTCCCCGATCCCCTCGGTGGGCAAGGGGGTACCCGGGCCGGGGACACCGCCGCGCAGGGCCATCGCTGACGCCCGGGCATGGCCTGAGCTTTCCCGGGAGTTTGCACGTGGCTGATGCCCCACGCTTCTGGGTCAGTCTGGGCCACGGCTGCTGAGCACAGCACACCCGGCACAGCGGCTTGAGAGGTTTATGTCACTCAGGGCAGTTTATTAGGAAGATTTATGGTCGGGAAAACACAAGTTTAGAGGAACAAAAGGCAACCCTACATATCCTCAGCAGCTGTTCCCGGCGCTGACTCCTCAGCCCCAGCTCAGAGGCAATTCCGGAGCAAACCAAGGTTTTAATGGGGCTCCAGACAGGAAAGGCTGCAAAGAAAACAGTCATCGTGGATAGAGAAGTAACAAATATCACGAGGAAAACAATCCAAAATGGAGTATAACAGTTCAGGTTGTATCAAGTTGCTCCCTGCTACTGGGCAGCTCTTTCCTTGTTCACAGGAAGGAGTCGAGGTCCTGAGGATGATGATGGGGATCCTCCCGGGATGCAGCACACACAGATACCCCAGCTGCCAGCGCTTACTGCACCCAGGGCAATGAGCTGGGAGATCCCCTCCTCCTCCATCCACCAGATCACATGGGGAATGGGAGCGTGCCGGTGATGGCAGTCGTGCACAGGGCCAGGCTTTTATCACGGCAGGAAGAAATAACCAGCCACACCAAATATGCAGCAAGATTTGGGCTACGCGCACGTGAGGACTGGACACGGCCCTCCTCAGATGATGTCTGCTCATGCGCCCTGTTTTTGATGATCAGCAGCACACTTGGCACCAGAAATGAGTAAGCAGGAAAAGGGATGTGCTCACACGGGACTCAAGCAGCAGGAAAAGGTGGCACAAAAACTGGGTGAGAGCTCTCAGTAGGGACCCAGCTCCCCACGGCCCCGGGACCGTGCGATATCTTAAACACCAGCCGCAGGCCCTAAAGGAGTTCCTAACCGAGCTGTCCTTTGGGGATACACAGTTCAAATAATTCCTTTATTTTTTTCCTCAGCACATCAGACCACTGCAGCCTTGTGAAGCAAGGTCCAGAGCACTCCATTTTGTAAAATTTAGGACTTTGGCAGAGTTTTCTGCAACCCAAACAGTAATCTGGGCTAAGCCCTTAGATATCTCCTCTGGTTGACCTGCAAAATACACCTGAGCCCCTAAAATATCAAGTGCATCACATGTCTAAAGGGCCCTAGCGAGGGAGGAGGAGGCTTCTTGCAGAGACAATCAGCTAAACCTCAACACTAAAACAAGAGCATTTGGGAAAAGACGACTGCCTACATGCTGAAAATATTTATTGCAACGGTACTGTCACTTGAAACGTATTTATAACATTTTTAATACAGAAAAGATATACTTTTGTGGGTGAAATGGTGCTTTTACAGCTGTAACCTATTTAAGGACTTTGTATAGATGCGGCGATGAACACCGCCTTTGAAATTTTGGAGAGACTCTGGCCTACTGGTTGTTCCTACAGTGACCAGACAGAGCAGGGCTGCAATGCTGAGGTTGGACATTTCAGATGCTACTGCAAAGGAAACATTAAATTACATGAAAGAAACATTGCCCAGAGAAATATACCTTAAATATGAAGTCTCTTTTTAAAAAAAAATTATGCTAGTTTTACATTAGTACTCTAATTTATAGTAAGGCAAGTATAGCTACAGTTTCTCAGTTACCAGAGCTGGTTCTCCACCAAAAAGCCATTTTTGCTGGTAGACTGTCACTGATCTTTATTTTTAAAGCCTTCACAACAACATTCACTGAATGTGGCTTTTTGAGTGTGCAGGTCAGTGGCATAGCGCAATTCAGGTGTGCTTCAGGTGTCCCGACACTGGGGTCTGTAATTCCAGTGCCAAAGATCACTAAGTAAAAAAAAAAAACCAAAAAGCCAGAACCAAAACCAAATCCAAAACATTTATTGAACCAAGATATGCAAGTATTCCCATTTAGTTGACAAGAACTGAACAGCATTACAAGTGTTTGAAAATGTTGTTTGCTTGTTTTTTTGAAGTAACTAATGAAATATTAACAGGTCTGGATAAAGTCATCCCAGAACGCACTCAGGTTAAATTAACAAAATGAGAAGCCCCTGAGCTTAGGAAAAAAGCAGTAATGCTAGGTTAGAGAAGGCAGAAATCGCTTTTTTTTAGATTAAAAAGTTCATCTGTAAGCAATTGTGCTAACGCTTTAGAGATGATCGGCTCAGGCTTTTGAGTCAAACAGAAAACAAACAAAATTCTTATCAGGAAAGAAATTTTTCAAACTGAAAACAGATTCCCTCAAAATGTCAAAGGCTCAGATTCAGGTTCTGCTAAAAGAGACTTTTACAAGACCTGATTTGGATAGAAATGCTGAGTTCAATTACCTTTTAACCTCAAGCAGAGGGAGGGAGCCAAGTGATACAAACCCAAACACAACGCTGAAGGTAAATCAAAAAGAAACAGAAATTTAAAAGTGCCAAACCTCATCCTGATCTGCCTTTGTGGAACGCACAGAGCGAACGCACGACGCTAACGTTGAGAAGCAAACTGGGAAGATGTTTCCGTTAAGGTGTTATTTACACTAAAGTTTAGCAAAAAATTCAGCCAGGAAAATATGTTATCTGGACAATAAAGATAACTGAAGTGCGGAGCCATTTCTCCTCATTTAAGTGAGAACAGAAACCTGTAAGCAGCTTTATGAAATACCTTGGCCTGCTGGCTGAAAAGCTGGGGAGTTTCTGTATTTTTTGGTGAGGGGTAGTTGGAGGAACACAGCAGGAAAAAAATGCAAGTTTAGTGAAAATGTATTTTGGAATTAAGTATAATTTCACTCAGTTGTTCTGATCTTCTCTTTTCCCGAACTATTTATGCTCAACTTTGACATTAAAATTTCATTCACTTTGCTCAGAATTACTTTATTTAACAAAGTTTAATTAGGTTTTTGAGAACATACATATATATATTAAAAATTCAAAAGTACCCTAAACTGAAATAACATATTTTGTAACAAAATGTGAAACTTTTTTTTAATTTGATAAGAGGGGGCATTTTTTGCTTTAAGTGAAAAGTATTTCCTGATTTTCCAGAACGAGCAGAAACCCAAGAAGTTTATTGTTTCCTCGGCTCACATGCGTAACGCAGGCTCCTCCGGTTCACTACTTACCACTTGTTCCAATAAACTGCACCAAAGATGGAGGAATGAAATAGTGGAAAGGCTCTTTGCAAGTAATTATTCAACAAGACAAAAAAAATCAGTAAGTAGGTCATGACTTTCAGAGAGGATTAATGAAAACATTTTATATGTGTAAAATGAGTTTTAAATGCCAAAGCGTTCCATAATAATTTATTAGACCAGATTTGCTCATGCAAATAGTTTTGTACCCAAGATTCATGCAGAGACATGTCTGTCTCATAGTGATGTCTACCACATTGTAAAATGCATCATTTCATTAATAATAAAATCTTGAGGAGTCAAAAATAATGGTAGCCAGCAGCTAAACCGCACACTAAATCTGCTCTGTAGCAACACATTTCAGTAAATATTGATAGGGTGAGAAGAGAAAATTGGAGATAACATTTCTGTATCTACAGATTTCCTTTGGTTCATCTCACTTGTCGGTGAAGTTTTCTGGTTGTACTGTGATTTCTGCTACACAGATTATTTAAATAGGCCAACATCTTTCTGCACGTATGGTCTATTCTGGGGCAGCTCTGTGTTTGTTTTATTTTTATCTACTTTTATGCAATTGCTACTTGATTTAGGAATCTAAGGGGCCTTAGGATACAAAGCACCTTCCGCACAGGGAGCTGGTCTGTCTCCTCCCGGCTGGTCTCTGCCTGCAGCCCGCGGCTCCCCTCGGCGAGTGTTGCCATCTAATGCGGCAGCACGCTCCGAGCCCTCCCTGGGAGGGAAAAACACGAGGCTGCGATTGCCTTTTCCGCAATACCTCCTGATCACAGGGCTGCCGAGAGCCACCCCTTCGTCCACCCTAGAGCTTCCACCATTAATAAGAGCAAGTTAAGTGGAGCAATGATGACGCCTTAGAAGCGCTCCACACACAGGCTGGAGGTAACAACCTCCCCCCCGTCTTACAGGAGCTGAGAGACATTTGTGAAGTGTTAAACAACAGAAGAGGTGAACTCCTGGAGGCTGCAGGGCCCAGCTCAGCCTGGAAGCGGGCAGCAGTTGTATTCTGCGCATAGGGAGCTGGGGAGAACCTCAGGGGAAATAAAGGGAGCAGACTTCTACAGAGTGAGAGGTATTACCAAAATCCAGAGTTCCCCAGTTCCAAGCTTCACTATCCTGCAGAAAGATCCAGCTTGGTCCAGAGCCAAGTATGTTGCTTTGCTTTCGTACAAAATATACAGAAGGAATATAAAGCTGCTGTATCTGCCTTAAGCAGGTCAGGCTCAGTTCAACCAGAGCCAATAATAAAATTAAGAACGGATGATCTGGGAAGATACCACACCTTTACATTTAACTCGTTAAAGGAGGAGACGGCATACTTACAGGTCTGTGATCAGAACAGAGGCCAACATTAGCGGTCTGAAAAGTGTTAAACCAGAGCATTTCTTGTTTTGCAGTACCATGCTCAACCCAGCAGCCTTCTCTCTGGAATTATGCTCCAACAGCTACTAATAGCTACCAATTTTTGCAATATTTCACATATGAACCAATACTGGACTCAGTATCTGTCAATAATGAACTCCAAACTAAACAAAACTGCATACCATGTAACCGACCCTTGTTACAGATAAAAACACATGTCAGAATGGGTACTCTTGTAATTAGCATGTAGTTACTCAGTTTGCATAATTACACACAGGAATCATGCTGTAGCATGTTTGGAAATGCTAGATCTCATTTTCCCCAGTAATCCTAAGTCATATGAATATCTTCTGTAGGAACTACTACTTTAGATGTTATGAATTAATATTAAGATGAAATTGAATTAAATGTACTGATTTTAATGTCATGAATGTACTCATAACTATTTTTTCCCCTGAGAACCATCTGCAATTTAGAGACTTGCTAATCCTAATTAAATGCACTTTTCTCAAGTGTGTGCAAACGAACAGGGGAATCTGCTCAGTAACGCACTTGCATATTTTCCTGTTTCACAAAGGGGAAGAAGAAACTGTTTTGTGATTCAATATTAGATCTTCCTCACAAGAGAAAATGAGTGTTGCTTCTTCATAATTTCAAGACATACAGTAGTCTGACTATGTATCCCAACTGGTAACTCATTAAAAGCATAGGAGGAAGATCTCTCAAACAAGTGTTTATAATGCTGATCTGAACAGTTACAGTCACTGTAGAGAAACACTGTATTTTAGTTCTGGCTTCCAGCATTTTAGACAGTGCTTGAAGTCCTCCAATACTCTGCTTGGAGGCAACAAACAGAACCTGGCACTCTGCAGGTTATTATGCAAACTAGTTACCACAGCCCTTCATTGGCATGAGGGGGGTAGAAACCAGAGCAGACCTTGGAGTCAGGAGCACATCTCACTGACCCCTCAACGAGAGCAGCTTTATCAACACCAACAGTGAAAAGACACCTTAGCTTTATTCACTGGATCTGGTTTTTTTGGTTTTGGCCTTCCCTACAAAGAGAATCTCAAACCTTTCAATTAACCCAGCTTAGGCTGGGAATAACATTTATCTGAAAGCAGTGGGGTAGGGGGGAAATTTTAGCAACATTGAGGTAGCTCACAACTGAGGAACCAATTACACGAGAGACAGGGTAGCACTGAAAAAAACACCTCCAAAATCCCAGTGTTTTTAGATGCAAGAACCTTGAAGACAAAAAGACTTTTCATCCTTCAGTTGAATATCCTTGTACTGGTTCCTTATCTTTAACACCTCCCTCTGAGTCAGTCAGTCAGACTGGCTCTTTGACTTTTAATTCGACAGCTTGCATAACTCACAAATTGGTATGGCAATGTAGGCATCTGATACCTAACGTCACTGGAGTACACATCCAAGTCAGTCTAGCTTACCTGAAACTAGTAAAGGCAAAAAGGACCCTTAGCTGTCCTAAGAAGCACCAAAGGAAAGCCACTGTTAATAGTAAAGATGACTTGAAAAGCTCACACTTGCTTCTTGTATCCCGTCTAACCGCATTGTCAGACAGCACTGCACAGAATGTTACCCTAAGCCCAGCCGAACACCTTCAACAGCAAGACCCCAAGACCCCTCATTTGTGCACCACAGGCACTGTACGAACTTGATGTTTCCAAAGCAAGTGACAGATCCACACACCATGTCATTTTGTTCTTAAGCTCCCACACGTGGAAGCTTTTATCCTCCCCCACAGCACTGCTTTTACTTAAGTCAAGAAACTAGTCTAGTCTGCTTCTGCAAACCTTATCACGGCAACAAGTGCTAGCCTAGCAGAGGAATCAAAAGGTTGACCTGTGATGTCACTGAGGCTGTGGTCCTTCACGTAAGTGTGCTTAAATGCAGTTGATGTGTATTGGGGATCTCATCTGATGAGCTCCCTTTCTCTCGATGATGACTTGCCTTTGACAAGTCTTTTCTAGCTGTCTTCAAAGCTCATAAACTATAGTTTTGAGACATGGTCAGAGGTGTTGGTGAGGTCTGACACCTCAGTCAAGTTCCAAGAACATATCAGACCTAGAAATTTTTCAGAACATACTTGGTTTCAAAAACAGTATAAACCCATGAAAATTCTGAAATCCCACCAAAAAACGACAAAGCCAACATGCTCCCCTCAATGTTATTACCACAAAAAAAAAAAATCCATACAATAACTCAATTTCCTTTCTTGAAGGGAAATAACTGAAGAAGAAACAAAAGGTTTCTTCATTATTTTAAGAGGTTTCCTCTTAAGCCTCACAGATGGATTTTCTAGGCAGTGACTTAGTATTTTCATATAAGCAACCGAACAGGGCATGAATTCGGTTTTGGTTGTTGGCAGGTTCTCCTCCTCCCTCTCGCCCCCAGCGGTGCAAGTATGACAAACAGTCAAGTGAATACGAAATTCCAGGCAACTCATTTTAAGCTTTAAAAGCAAGACACACAAACCAGTTTTGCAAAACACCAAGTCTATATTTACATCCACATGTAATAATATACTCAACTAAAGTGAAATACATCATAAATTAAATGAGTAATGTGTGCCTACTGCTTGACAACTTCCGGTTTCAACAATTAAAATAAACCAAACTGGAATGAAATAAATACATAAACAAAAAAAAAAAAATCAACAATTTGTACCTCTATATATGCACTGTTATTTCCAAAGAAACATACAAAACCAGTAGTATCCCAATAGTTAATACTGATGGGCAAAGTGTATTCTGAAGCACAGGGCTGTGCTGCCACGGAATAGAGTCTTCATGTCCATTTTTCCATTCCAACCCCAAGATACCGACCAAAAAAAGCCTTGAGGGAAACTGTACCAGCATGAAGGGAGATTAAAAACAAACAAGTCTTAGGTCTGTTTGCTGAAACATCTTAAAAACCAGCCCCATATGTTTTAATCACAGAACCCCGTAAGGTACACGGATGACAGTTACAGCATGCATTCTATAAGACTCATTGAAAGATCACGCAAAAAAATAGATTAACCATTTTCCAAGTGAATTCATCTTCAAAAAATAGGCTATAAAAGTGCAAAACTAGGAAAACAAAAATCTAGATTATGTACATATGGCTCAGCTTATGAACAGGAAAAAAGGTAAATAGTGTACAATTTCCTGATACACAGCACTTCATTACATCGCCAGTTTACAGAAACATTAAAAATAGGTCCCATATACAGGAACTAAGACATACAACTGGAGCATCCCAAGTTGCACAATGAAAAAACAAGAGTTTCTAGGTTTTGCTATTTTACATTTACTGTATGAGGGAAGAGAGCAAAATGAACAGTGCAAAATTTTTCATTTTTTGTTTTACTAAAATATATGGAAGTCAAAGCCAGGTACAGAAGAAATTAACTCTTAACTACAGGCTTTATGAGAAGCAACTAGGAACACAAGTCAAAATATGCAACAATTCTGTTTTACTGGCTGGTAACTGGCCACCTTCCCTTTACAAAAATTAAACTGCATGTGCATTAGAAAAAACTCTTGTTGTCTTCACAAAAAAATAAAAGGAGATATTCTCCCATTTACAGGTTATTTCTCACTTACTTTAAACACCCAGTAGATGCTAAAACCTGACATCAAGAAGCTTCCAAGCACAGTCAAGCAGGCTACACCATAGCCACATCCCTTTCGAAGTCTGTAGATCCCATATTGATATTGCAAGTCTGTTTGTGACTTTACAGTTTGGACAAAGGTGCAAAGTAGTTTTCCTCTAAATGTAACTGTATTGAGTTTAGTACAAAACTAAACATTTGAAACATTTAGATTAGTATCGTCTCTCATGCAAGTCCTAGGTATTTTCTGCTGTAAAATTTTGTATGTCGGTAGAGATGTTTAAGAGGCTTCTCTGAAGAACAGCAACCAATGCCAAGAGAAGAATCCAACTGTATTTCAGGGATGCCACACTGAAATCCAAATGTCAACTATTGCCTCATCCTTGCATTTAAAAATATGCTGGAAACAACCCCAGGGAAACAGATCCCTCCAACACATTCTGGTCCTAACACATAAAAGGCAGATCAATATAATGTCAGCACCGTTGCTTTGATGTTCACAACACTTATAAACTGGACAGTTTCAGACAGTTTATTTGGAAGTTGTTTTTAAAAACTAACATAGTTCAACAGAAAAAAACAGATGAGAAACTTTCACGTTTATGAAAAGGAGCATTAAACCAACAGGATTTCAACTTCAGTATTACAGTTTACCTGAGGTGCAATGTTTATATATTCTTTCAAAGAGAAACTCTTCAGCAGCGCTCAAGTATGTAAAAATATAATTCCTACCTAATATTTGGTCAATTAATTCTAATGAAAAATAATCAAAAGTCAATGTCAAGATATACATTCTCCACACACCTTCATAACCCAATTGTTTAGACTACTTTTTATGGCTATTTGGTACAAAATGTTAACAGAACCAGTATCATAAAACTGTAGTGTTTCTATATACAGTACAATCACAGCTTAGTTCAGTAGCTTTCACCATTCATTTTTCCACAAGGGATGAACTGCAGGTATAACTCCATAGAACATGCACTTGTGTCCTTAGACCTAGGGGAAAAAGAGAAAAAATAGTTTTGTGGTATACAACTATAAAATAGAAGAACACATTTTTTGTTGTGAGGAGTTATCTTTAAAACATAAGGGGAATTTCTTCCACACCCTTACATAAGTGTATTTAGAAACAGATATTGTAATATAAGGTCTGTGTCTTCTATTTCCCAAATAAAAGCTGGCAATCAAGTCTACTTTTGAAGATACTCAAGCCCCAAGTAGAAGTACAAGCAGGAAATTCAGTTAGCTTTAAAAAGCAGAACTAGACAAAAAAATGCTTAGTAGGGGGACAATAAAAGCAGTAAGATTAGAAGAATGTCAAGAAATAAAGCAAAGTGTTTTAAAAGCTGTCAATTAGATGTCAGATAGCTCTGCTCCCCAGATACATAAAATCTTTCCATGCAATAGTGCATGCTGGTCCAGGTGCTACAGCATTCAAGACAGTCTCCTTAAATTTGAATGAGGAAAATTATCTGTAGCTCTGGGTTTGAAAAAAGCATAGAGATATATTTATTTATAGTCTTATAGAGTACTTATCTCCTTAGCAGCTAAGAAGGTTGCAAACACAATGGGGCTGTTAAGTTCTGAGATACAGCTACAGAACTGAAGAGATCAAGCATGGGAATTCAGAACACCAGGCTAATTCTTTTCACTTGACCTGTTTCCCTAAGAGGCTACACCCACCCCTCAGTCAAACAAAGGAAAAACTATTTGGAATAACCTCTCCAGTACACAAAGATAAACTGCCAAGGAGCTATCAGAAAACTCTTACTTCTCTATGAAATAATCCACCAAAAAAAAGTCTTCTTGTTTGAGGTAATCCTCACAATCTTCAGAAGTTGTAAAATGAGTAACGTCTACACATTTTCAGGAAGGACTAACCAACATAACCTCTCATAGGATTCATAAACTGTGATAACAGGCACTTCCTCTCATTTCTAGTTCTCCACATGATGTTCCCCCACCCCCAAGTACTGCCTTAAGGGGAAAGCCCTCTTGTTGAACTGGTATGGTAACTAATTAATGTATTTATCTATTGTTAGGCCTTCCATTTCTTTTTAGAACATGAGCATCTATGTACTTTTTACGCAAGGCATTACCACTATTAAAAATAACAATGCTGCTACACCAGTATTTGGTTGACTTTGCAAGAAAGGGGGAGTTTGTGTTTTCAGCTGTTCTGGTTTGGACTTTCAAAACCTCTCATCATGCTATGCAGCAACCTTTGATGCTATGAGTACATAACGCAACATTTAAATAGCAATTAGTTCAAAAAGTTTGTTTACCGTTTCTTGAAGTAAATGATTAAGTCTTCTTGTCACTTGGTCGAAAGTGTGCATTACCAATGAAACTTTCATAACTTCGCTTTTGTAGCACGCTGCTAGATAAGTGTTGGTATGACACTGATCTCTTTCCTGACAAAAATTAACATAGAGGAGTTAGAATTATTTCCTGCTAATCTAACTGGTCAGACATTCAAATGTGAGCAGGCCTACATCAGCATCCAGAATCCCAGAATACCACAGATGCTACCACAAATCATCTCATGAGCAGGGCCCAAGACAACAGACATTCCTAGTCCTATTAAAAGATTATATGAAATTCAGTATCCAGAACAAATACAAGGAGAATGTAAAGTTTTAATGTAACAGCTTTGTTCTAAACTGTGTACATGTGGTGTCCATCTCTCCAGATTTTGCTCATTTTATTTGCAAGAAGGAAATTTCTTTGCTTAACTCATCATGCACTAGGCTTCACTTTAAGAAGGTTTAAGTGCTGCAGTACATTCTGTAGCACGATGCCTACATATCCAGTTTCTGTATTTGTTTGGAAAATTGAAGTTTTGAATATGAGTATTTGAGAGGAAAAGCATGCATACTACATTATTGCCATCACAGATTATACGGCAATTGTGACACTCCAAAGAGTGTTAATATACATTTACTTGAAGACTTTTGTTAAGCAATTTTCAGTCTAGTACACAGGTAATTTTATGTTTATCCAAGACCATTAATTCAGATTTATATATGTGAAATCAATGTCTGTTCCATATTAAGTCTTATTAGCTTAAGCAAGCAGTCAAAAACACTTCATAAAGTTAAGAGAAAAGAGTCAAGAATCATTACTCCCACAGGATACAAAAAGCCCAACTGCCATCCATATTCCATGAAAGCTTTAAATGCAGCATTGAAAAAAACCTAGCAAGCTTTAATTAAATTAAAATGGCAAAGCTAAATTAATATTTCAACAGAATGTACGAAGCCATTGGAGTGTGTCATGAGCAATTGTCTTTAATTTGCAGCCTCTGCCAGATCAATCAGCCAACAGGTTATCCTTGATAGCATGTTGCCATTGCAAAGGCAACTAATTTGAAAATAACACAAACTGAGTGGTTTCAGAATGTTTCTGTCTCTTCAGGGCAACACAGAATGGCAGAGCTTACAAGCAATAACGGAAGACATCATGCTTTAATCAAGTTTGCCAAGTGGAACATATTCTCATGACAACTTGATCCAGCATTTAACATGCGACATAACAAGTTCATAGGACCTAAATAATGTTGCCACAAGGCACACAGGCCCTTAAAAAAGGTTTTGACATCATGTTTTATAATATCACCAGAGTTCAATAAAAAGACTACAGAAACCTTCAGGTCTACACCTGCAGTACTTTGCATATGATATCTTACAAAATACATCTCTGAGGAGTTGCAACTCTTAAACAGTTGTACTTCAGCTTTTAGCAAAAAAACAGAATTTGCAGAAACTTTCATCTTCACTGTCTCTATCCACATTAAAACTCTAATACTGAGAAGTTTGCCTGTTTGGTACCCTATACCCTCTCAAACAACTATGAAGGTTTGGGTTGCGTACTTCTAGGCAGAGTGGTTGGAAAACTAGGAAATTAGCCTTAAAAACCTACTTATTGCACAGGGCTTTTATTGAAGTTGCTAAGAAAACCCATAGAGGGGGTCTTGTTTCACAAGCCTTTCCGATGTAGGTAACAGCCATTAAAAGTTGCTTGTCTTGTCCTGAGACAGCACTGTGTAAGAAACAATGAAATCTTTATTTCCATGACAACAATACTGTCAAATTAGTTGCAGCCATAATTTGGAGAGCTCTAAATAACAAGAAACAGCAGAAAGTTCTTGACTACAGGCTACTGTCTCCGGGCTTGTACCAAAGAAGAGGAAGAAAAGCCTACCACAGAGATTTTTCTGGCAGACAGGTGGAGCTTTCAGAAGAACAAGGTGGATTCCAAGGAAGTTATTGTTCAAAAATAGCATTGCATCAACTGCTAATTCAATATGCTAACTTCATTAAGACTAATGGCAAAAGAAGATAATTTCTCTACCCCCAATGTATACTAATGCTAGAAAGGAGCAAGACACTGCCCACTACCTAGGCCTTGGGGTACATACTACTCATCCAGCTTGTTGAAGCTGCAAGACTTTTTAACTTTCCCTTTCCTGTTTTCAAGAAAATGAATAGTTTTATACAACATCACGAGTATTCCCTCAAAATCCTGAATGTTCATCTGCTCAACAGATAATGTCGTGAAGCACAAGTCCTCAGTCACTGCAAATTAACACAGTTTAGTCCTTAAGGACAGTCATGTTCTCCACCAGATGTTGAGATCACACATTAAGTTCTTAGCTGCTATCAACCATTAGTTAAACAAAAAAAAAAAAAAAAAAAAAAAAAAAAAAAAAAAAAAAAAAAAAAAAGCCTTGCAAAGTGCTGTAAATTCCACAACAGCATGAATGACTTCTGTGCTCAGAAAAAAACCCCTGCCGTTCACCAGGAATCAAAAGACAGCAACAACATTTGTCCTTCTGCCCATCCCTCTGCATTCTATGCATAACCTAGTACCCATTTTACATTCCTAATAGCAATTCATGGTACAGTTCATGGTACACAGATGACACTCTTCATGAAACTAGGAATTAACTCCATTTCACAACCACTTCAGTGAGTCAACCATGATGCTGGCTTTTCTTTTATCCACTCCCTATCCAGACTGGAAACAACTGTAACACTTTCCTTCATCTTTCCATAACCCACTAGCAAGCCTGAGTATTTATGAAGCCCACAACCTCAAAACGAGCAAACAAAAACCAGAACAGTTAGCGAATGCATTTTTTGCCACATAAATAAATGCAGATTTAGTATTTTGCAGTTTGCTCTGACCTAAGGAAACACACCTCTGCTTGTTATGAACCCAGACTACTTCAGAAGAATAATCTTACTGCTTCCAGAGAATGGGAGTATTCACAGAGTTTAAGAACTTAGCAGAGACTTTAAGACTACACAGCACACACACACTATTCATTTTTATAACAGGATCTTCATTTCAGAATTCAAAGTCCTATATTTATAGCTAAGTCTATACTGACCTCAGCTTGAAGTCATAAATACCATCGTCTACAAATAGTCGGACAACTGCTTAAATATTACCTAGCATGTTTTAATCTTGGCCTCCTTCTAAGTTTTGAAAACATTGACTAAGAACAAAACACAAAAAGCATGTATTTCATCGAAGCACCAACGTTTTCCGAGCACACCACAAAACATTTCTCTTCTAGGCTCAGAATTTTCCACAAAGCTTTACTACTTAGTGCAATGAGACACCGTAATTAGAAGAGCAGAAATATGTTGTCTTGATTTACCGAAGTATTCTGTTCCTACTAAAAACTAAACATTATAAAAACCTAACGAAGAACAGAGGTATAAGATTTAAATCATAGTTTTATGATTTGTAATCCATCCCTTTCTGCAACGAAGGGAACAATTGTCTGTGACAGCTTTTTTTTTGTAAGAAGTTTTATTAATATTCCAGATGGTCCAAGACTGCTTGTATATTAAACAGAAAGGCTCCTTCCATATCCTGGATTAGTTAGCATGTCTGGAGTGCCCTGATGAGCAAACAATACATGTTTGCTATCAGAGACCCATGGCAGGGGAGAAAAGGGAACTTGAGGAACTTTAAATCCCTCTTTAAAATCCAGACCTTCCATGCC
>JAVKLA010000010.1:24653093-24674302 GCA_034782735.1 Sagittarius serpentarius
CAGGAGTTTGCTGAACCTGGATTTTAAATTGAAAATCCAAGCATTGACTGGACTTGGTGAAATGCTAAGTACAGCTTTATTTTCTGTTTCAAGGTAGGTACACACTTATTTATATTTCATTCACCTTCCTTTGTAATGGTGTAAGACATTTAACTAGGAAGGAGATACAGTACCTTCTACTGTAGAGCTGGTTACTTGGCCATTGCTAGATCCACAAGAACTGTAAAGTGATCCAGAGCTATACGGTTCATAAGGTTTGAGAACAGTCAGTACATTAGGAGGATCAACATCATCCGAATTCAGAAGCCCTTGTTTGGTTGGCAAAACAGAGGATGCAGGTTTGGTGCGAGAACATTCCTGAGGTAGCAGATTTGCATATCTGTTTGCAACACGAAATCTGCTCATTTCGTATCTTCTGTAACTAGCCATCGGAGAGTCAATATGCTCAATAGCTAACAGATTAGGTTTCATTCGTTTAGAAGATGTTTCACCATAGTCTAGATTTACATTGCTCACAGATTTACTACAAAGATAGTCTCTTCCTCGATGACAAGACCAGGCAGATTCATTTTGGTGAGAGTCGAGAGCCCCATTCATACTGCTGCTTACTAGACCAGACTGAGACACTGGGACACTTAGAGCTTTTACTTTAGATTCAGACCTTTTTACTCTGTCCAATACTGGAGAGATACTGGAACTGGAGTGCATTTCTTGCTGAGGTTGTCTATAGTTATTTGCCTGAGCTCCAATATTACTTTGCTGTTTATGAAACTTGAGGTTACTTGGGGCTGTGCTGCTTGAGTCAGTCACTGAAAAGAGAGGGACTTTGCTCTGTGAAGGGTGACATTGTTTAGCTTTCCCCGTTTGTAACAGTTTTTGCTGTGTAGATGGGGAAGCCTTACTTTTATTAGAATTAAAAGACAGAGGAAGCACATCTTTACCAAGCAGAGCTGGAGGGCATCCAGTGCGTCTGGCTTTAGCTAGAGCCTTGTTTCTATAGCCATTTTTGTTAACGGTGTCAGGATTGTATTTGTGCATCAGCCTCTGGTGCATCATTAGGACTTCTGGGTAAAATGTTCTGTAAGTACAAAATGGACAGGTGCTGGGTGCTAGCAGGCCTCTAGTTGAAACCACTGAACATTCTTGTGAAGTCCCAATAGATAAGTTCAAGGGCTTTTCTTGATAGTCCACCCTAGGTTTGTGTTTGTAGTTGTCAGTGCACTCTCGCACATCGTTCACATTTTTTCCATCCTTTAAAGCACAAACATACTGGACATCATCTCCCTCTGATGTCACAGAAGCCTTTCTCTCTCTTTTATGAGGAACACTGGGCTGAGCTTCCTTTGTTTCCTTCTCAGCCTTTAGTTTGTCCGCATAAGTAGTGGACACATTCTCGTGTATTTGATTTGAATTGTTACAAATGGAACCTTTGTTCAGTTCCCTAGAATTATTTTTCATTTTTAAAAGGACTGTGCTGCCTATTGCATTGTTCAAGGACAGAACTTTCTTTTGCTCCTTGGTAGGTGGGCAGCCCTCAGCATCTTTGGCACAATCAAAAAGCCTCTTCGAATTTTTGGTTTCTTGAGCACCATCAGCAGCCAGCAAGAGCTCCGTCTCCTGACTCTGTAATGAAACTTTGCTGTCACTTTTCACGTCTGCTGCACTATCAGCTTGCTTGTCCTTGTGATGCCTCTCTAAATGATACCTCAGTGAAGTTTTCTGTGCTGCTGCGTAGTCACAGAATTCACATTTGTATGGTTTTTCACCTGAAACACAGTTTTATCAGTAAATAAGTTTGATACAACTTGATTTGACATCTTGAATACAATTAAAGACAAGGCAATAATGTAGATCGCAAAACAGTAAAATAGATTTTTCTTTCCCCTTCCACATACTCATAATTCCCAAACTCATCTAAATAATTTAAACAACTACATCTTACTGCTTTTACTAACTACAGTGACATCTTCTGGCTACAGTGAAGATATTTTCCCCACGTTGGCTATGTATGGAGATGGTAGCTGACAATATGTTTGGCAGAGATAAGCAAGAAGTATAACTGTGGGTCAACTCCAACAATTTCTAGCCCTTGATCATACCACAAGTATGCTATTCAACAACACAAATGTTACAGCTCATCTATAAATAGAGCTGTTTCAAAAGAAACAGGGACGTACATTAACAGAAGTAGGAAGAGTTTGCCTGGCTACGGAAAACAAAAAGTTGAACTGAAAAATAGACACAGCTTTTTCCCAGGTAGGAACAACTGGCAGACAATCAACTTAGTACTTGGGAAATAGGTCTTTTCTTTTTTTTTTTAAATTTAAAAAAAAAAACCACCAAACCTTTTTGCTAGATTGCTAAAAGCAGAAAGAATTAAAGTGTTAAAATATAGTGTTCTTAACGGTACTTAGCCTAATTAGCCCTATTCAAAAATATTTACACTTACATAAATAATTAATTCCTCCTAAGAAATTTCAATTGGAATTTTTTTTGTTTAAGCATTAGAGAAAACTTAGTTCTTAGTATCAATGATTTTGAAGGCAACTTCTGTTTTTCTTAAGCAAAACCAAACATTACATCCAACTGGATTCAGCAGACTTCCTTCCCCTCCCACAAAGGTGAAACCCATTTACCTGTATGAGTTCTGAGATGAATATTGAGGTAATAATTTGAGCGAAAATACTTTCCACAATAGCTGCATTCTCTGGAGGCTCCAAGGTTTTTAACTTTTGCTCTTTCCAAACCATCTTCATTTTTATCTTTGGGAGAAAATATACCTACATTATGAAGAGCAAATGCAAATTTGGAGTCTCATTTGAAATTATAAGTAACTATCTCAACTGTCTTTTTTAAGGAAAAACACAGAATGATGAACTATTGTCAGCTCCTACAGTCTACGAGCATTTTTTTTGTTCTGTACTGCTGCACACTTAGCAACCAAAGAGTGAAAGAGTTAAAAAGGTTTCTGTCTATGCCAAGTTACACTGCGGTTAGTGACTGTAATGAAGAACAAACAAGATGCAAAACTAGGTCTTTAAGGAAAAAAAAAAATCTTTACTGACCTATAGGAACTTGATGGAGAATGGCCCATCTCAAAAATTTACACAGATTATAAACTATTTTTATTAAAGGGAATGCTTGAATTAGTAAGCATGAGCATGACGATTCAAAGTGTAAACCTGCTCTGCACACCATGGCAAAACGCAGGAAGGTATTTTGGGGAAGGAAGGTGAGAAGAAAGATAAATTTTCTTATAAATTGTAATAACAATATAATTTCTGTGCCACTCAATGGAGTGCCGTGCCTGTATAACAACATCCTTAGATTTAATGAGTAATCTTCTTTCATTAGAAGCATTAATGCTTAAGCTTTGACAAATATAGGAGTAGGAAAGTGACAGGGGTTACTAGCTATGTGAAACATATTCAAGGAACAAATTCACAGATTAAAACCTGGTTCCACTCAAGTGTAAGCAGCAGTAGTTACCACTGGAGGGCAGCAAGCACAGCAGAATGTCTAACGAGACAAGGGAGAACGCTTACACACTACTACACCATTCAAATCAACATGATTTCTCTGGCAGGTTGAATTGAAAAAACACCAAGACAACTTCAGTAAAATATCCAATTCGAAGATGACTAGAAAGCTACAGTGGGAAGAGAAGGAAGGAGATGTTTTGCTTGACTAAGATGTTAGATACATAATAGATAGCTTAGTTCTATGTAGTTCCCATGTGTTGGAAAGCTTCTATACTGAAAATGCTATAGTATGGCAAAATTACAGCTAAGACAAGCAATAGCTGTTTTAAACAAACAGATAATGTCTCAATAAGCGTGACTCAGGATCTCACAATGAAAGCTGTTGTAGTTCAGGATAAGACACTGAGAAACAAAACAAGCAAGTTAACATTAGGTAATAATTCCATTCCTTTGTTACTGGAGGCAAAATAAAGGGCTGCACATTACCAGAAATGGAAAAGTCAGTCGTGTGTGCCAGGACATTCTGTACGTTGTGTCTTTGCTCGAGATTATGCAAGTGTCTGTTCTTTAAATGCAGACTCAAAGCATGTCACACACAAGAGTGCTAGATTAGCAAGACGACTTTTTGCTATTCCTTTTTGTCCCCAGACATACAATCTTTTTCAACTAAGGAATCATTCAGTATCACTTGTTTTTCTAAGACACTGTGAGATGCAGAATTAATCCTGGGTAACATACAGATTGAGCCCATCTACTCTGTCACAGAGAACTGTTAGCAATCCTTCAAGGAAGAGGAGTTAAATATATGCCTCTCTTACACGCATGATGTCCACATATTAATAGCCTGCATGCATGTCTTTACACAACTAATTTAAAATTGCTAGTTCTGACATTTAGGCTTTCAAGTTACATACTACTCACAAGAAATGTAGGACCTGCAGTTTGACAGAAAAAGTTTGGCATTATTCTTTACTTCTTAGGATCTTAAGAACTGCTGGTATCAAGCACTGGACATTTTCTGCCCTTTTGTACAAGATGCAGGGAAAAAAGTGAAACTGCAGTGATTTCTTCAGAAATACTATTCTTAAAAACATGTGCTGGACACAGAGATATTCAACACTCAAAAGCATCCAGTAAAACTAAGAATCTTGTAGGTATGAGAGAGAGAGAAAGAAAGAAGTAAACAGTGATTTTTCCTAGACTAATCATTATTAAAAGTATTTCAATGCTTCCAGCATCCCAAATTGTAACTGCAAGAAGGCCCAACACAACTTCAAAGATCTCAAAATGGTGGTGTCAGAACCTCTCTTTCCCTCTCATTTTCCTCTTTTCCCCTTCCCCCACCATAACACTTTGTATCTCTGGCCAAGTTTTGAAAAGATAACTGAGAAAGGCAAGATGCATTCTTTGGCTCTAAAGAGTTTCTACACAATACAGTAACACCTATTTCAAATTTATGTGCTCAAAATACTACTCACCTAAATTAAGTGTTTCTGGAAGCCCATCTTCAGATCCATCTTCAGAGCCTCCTTCTATTCGTTCTCCTGCTCCATTCTCATCCAGACTTGCAATTATATCAGCACAGCACGTCCTCGAAGCAGCTGAAGTCTCTCCATCGGTTCGCCTGTCTCTCTTATGCACTCTGGAATGAAGGACTAGCTGGTGGTATGTTCTGAAGGCTTTACCACACTCTGAACAGTGCGTTGGTTTCTCTTTGTTCTGGGACAATTTAGAATCCATCTCCATAGAAGGCACTTCACCACCGGGATGTTTCAGTTTGTCTTGGGGTAAGTTACCATTCCCTGTATAACTGCTGTTTTTATTTACTTTTGACTTCCCTGTAGTTTCACTCTGGCTACCTTTATTTGCATTCCAAATTTCACTGAGTTCTTCTTTATCAGAAGATGAATCATCATTGTCTGTACTTCCTTCTTGCCCTGGTTCTTTAATTTGGCCATGGCCAACTGCAACTTTACCTTTGGTAGCCAGCTGCCATGCTTGATATGTGTTGAAAGGATCTAGTTCAGCTATCCACTTTACAGGTTTTTGTGATTTGTCATTTTCTGGAACCAAGTTTGGTCTTAAGTTCAAGAATCGCAAAAATTCCTCTCTTTGAGATGTTTCTTCTGCATTAGGTTCACCAGTCACTTGGGGGCTTTCACCACTGGGTACTGATTCTTTGGTGTGCACTTTACTGTGCTCAATTAGAGTCTCTTTATTGAGAAATAGGAAACCACAAACCATACAAATTTTGTAAGGTGATGTTACATTTTCAGTTACATGCTCCTGCACCACCTCATTTATTGTTATGGGGCTCTCAGAACCTTGTTGGTGCTTGTTTCTAGAACCAGGCTTTCCAGTATGGGTTCTCATGTGATTCTTGAGGAACCACGGCTCTTTAAATCTTCTTCCACATACATTACACCAATACATGAAAGAATCTTTATGCTTTTTCATGTGTGCCTCAACGTCAAAAGCCTCATCAAATGTTTGTCCACAAACTTCACAGCTAAGTTCTTCACTATCCTTTTCCTTGTTTGGCAAAGGCAAGTTTGTTCTTACTTGACATTTATCTAGAGGACTAAGATACTCTGCTTCAACACGCAGGACAGCAGGTTCACAAAGAGTGGGCCTATGCTGAGTTAAAACATGCTTACCAAGTTCTTCAGGATGTTTAAAAGTCTCATCACAAAACATGCAGTCCAGAGGCATGCATCCCTCAGCTTGCATGAGAAATTTTTCTTGCAAGCTTTTGTAAGAAATTGTGTTTGTTCCTTTTATTGTCATTGAGGCATCATTATTCTCCATCTGTGCACCAACGGTACTGGCTATTCCATCCGGTCCATCCATGTATGCCAAGAGAGGCTGAGTTGGCATGTTTCCTACGTTCTGTTCCCTATTATGTGTTTTAATGTAAGGTTTCAGTTCTTTGGGGATGCTCACTGATCACAATAAGGACACTTGTAAAGTTCTCCAACATGTGCTCACAAGTCTGCTAAGTTAAAAAACCTCTGCCAGGATAAAGATTTTTTTTCCACAAGCAAAAAATTATTTCTTTTTCATTTTTATCTGTGTTCACACGTCACTGCAAGTGTATCCATCGGTCCTCTCAGCGATGGAATGAGAGTTTTTTGAACTATTTCTTCTGATTTTTCAAGTCTGCAGAAACAGTCAGTTGCACTTAGTTTTTTTGTTCAAACATTTCAAATAGTTGCATTGGGCAAAATACACTCAAGGACAAGTTCAGTGCCACAAAACTCCAGCACCTGGAGAAAAAAAGAAAATAGTCAGTCAGACTTTTCAAATGAAAAGTATTATCTCCCAAATAATGAAAACATTAGAGCTAGAGAACTATCAAATGCTTCTGAACACAGAACGCATACTTTTCATAGTCAATGAGGGACAGCTGGTCACTTTTCTGCCTACCACAGCTGAAACAGTATGGTCTTGAACATCACTCTATTCTACCAGCTGGGCTTCTGTATTATGATTGCTATATAAAAGCAATATTTTGTCTACTATCTATTCTAAACCTACTCTTATCCAGTTACATAAAGCTGCTGAAACCATATTTCAATACATACAGTACTGAATTCATAACAAGTAAATGCAGCAAGCCGAAGTAACCTTCCCTCAAACCTGTGAAACCAGTGTTTAGAGGCACAGAAAAACTTTGTTCTCTAAAGTCGGTTGAGCAAAAGAGGTTGGGGGTTTTTTTCCCCCCAGAGACTAGACAGCTTGGAATTAGTTTTCATAGTTCTGGTACAGAGTAAGCATCAGTACAAATCTTTGTATTAAGAACTATTCACTAATATCACTACTCAAAGCTTTTACTATCATCCACAGATTTACAATCTGTGACAATTTTGGGCTGGTAACAATTAGATCATCTCAAAGTCTGAAATAAACTAATTATACTGTTTCTTGAAGAGTAGTCTAGTATTTAAATCATCCGAGAGGCCAACTATTATATTTTAAAAGGAAATGTTTCTAATTTCAAATTGCATGCAACAAAAAATGTGCTTTACTGATTATACTCAAAAGGGAAGGTTTCAGATTCCACAAGATTGAAAAAGGTTATAATATAGTTAATCACTACTCCAGTTTAAATCTCTAACTCTGTAAGAGTTATAATGTCTGCTATCAGCAATTAGTGGCCACCATTTTTTGGGCTGGCAAATTATAGTATTGTCAAGTTCAGGACACCGCTTGATCAAATTTTTAGATAAAGGAAAGGTCTACCAAACTAATACAAGACCATATAAATTGAAGAAGAATCATTCTTAGAAGAGGCACATTTGCAAATACATTAATATCTAATGAAAATAATGCATTCAAATTTTTACTCAAACTTCAGACTTTCGCAAATTATTTCATAAAAGACAGCTGGCCAGTGATTCACATTATTTGAATTAATATGCCTCAAAACATGATATGCTCTACAGCTCTTATAGCAAAAGACAGTATGGGCAAAGTAGGGTTTTAAAAATTCACCTCTACTTCCACCTCTACCTTGCTTTTAGTTGGGAAAAAAACAGAAACATTTTGCTTTACTTCAGCCAAAAGAAATGGTAACAATTCAAACACTACCCTGTAATAGTTCAGGCTACAGAGATTTCCATGACAAGCAGTTGTAGCAAGGAACAATGTGGTTATCTATGCAGCTGAGGTTACCTTCTCCAGCCTTTTCTGATCAGCTATGCTAGTCAGACAGAAAAAGGTGGTCTTAACTCATCAAACTTTAAACCATTTCAGTGGAAATCAGACACCAGAACTTGAACCATTTATACAGCTCAGCAGCCAAGACACTTTTGAGGGTAACGCTCCTGTAAGGCCACCTCCTGGCAGAACCAGTATGTCTAACAGCCATGGGAGGTTAACGGAACACGACCTTTAACCAGCTGAAGCGAAAAGGCAACTATCTATAGACCCAAGGTTTGATATGATGCCTTCAACTATACTGGATACCTATACCTACCACAGAACAGTCAAGCCCAAGCAAGATAGCCACCTTGGAAAGGAACCATGACAACACATTGCTAGGAGTCATAGATCCAACATCTCAAACACTTCATCCACTCCCTGCACTACAGCCTTACATCTCCTTTTCCACCATCATGCAGACACAAACCTGGAGCCTAATGAAGTTGAGGAAAAAAACAAAACCAAAAGAAAAACCCCCCAAAAAAACCCCCAAACCCCAGAATGTCAATACAGAATAAAATTATTGTTGCCAGTTGCTTGTCTTCTGCTTTTTTTCTGTATCTCCAGAGCTTACTGTCTTCATTGTCCAGTCCTCTAATCCAGGTCTAGACAATGACCAGATCTAATACCAAGAAGCTCCTAGCTTTTTTTTAAACCCAAGTTGTTTCAGGCCTGAGCCAAAGACTCATCATACGCCAAGTTAAACACAAATGGAGGGATCTTGGGGCACAGAGTAGAGTGCGTAAGAAGGAACAAGCCACTGACTGAGGCTGATGGGAACAGAACCTGGATTTTCTGCAGCCAAAGTCTCTTTTCTAACTACACCCTTTATCCGCATTTTCAGTTTTATCACTGCCATGATTAACACTTCCTGTCTGCATAATGACTCAAAAATCTTTTGTAATAGGCAGGGTCAGTCTACGGTGCGACACTTCTGAATTGCTTCGATTGCCTTTGCTTTTGCCATTCTACCTTCCCCATTCAGTTCTGACTTTCTGGCTTTCGCTCACCCCCTATAGGCAGGTAAAGAAGCTATAACAAAAGTTTGAAGCCGAAGTATTCAGAAAGCTTTCCCTTTTGTAAAACATAAGGAAAACATATCAAAGGGTGCTGGTTAGCATGTCTTACTTCATGTTTCAACTTGCCATTTTGTTCTATTTCTACTGTAGTTTTAAGAGGTATTTTTTTTACACAACAGGATAACATGCTGTAGCAAAGCTCATGTGCATAAACGGTGACTTTCTACCTGAAAGTAATTTATTTGCAAACCAAAAATGAACATCAACTTTGAAAGACTCCTGAACACCTATAACGAATATCCAAGAAAGATAAAAAACTGAACAAACTAAAGAGCTTAATGCATTTATGTTCAGAGCCACAGGTAAGCACTCTGCAGTAATAGGTATAAGAATCACCCTGCAAAAAGGCCAGAGGCATTTCTGGGGTATGAAGTTGGAGCCAAACGCCAATGTCTAAAGTCCCACGTACTGAATTGCTGAGATTCATCATCGACTATTTCCTTGCTGGCATCTACGAATACAGAAAAAGCCAATTACGCTTTATTACACTCCCTACTTTGTGGCATTACTACATATATACAATAGAGCAACAAAAATTAAGTCAGTGTAGGGAGAAAACAGATGAAAACCAGCAGAAATCCACACTCAATCCTCTATCCTCAGCGCTCTGGGATGAGATGAGGATAGAAGAGACATCCTTGTCACACAGACCACCACACATGATTCTACTCAAACATAACCTAGGATAATACAAACATTTTATAAAAACCACATGCTTCAAGATTTATTGGAATTGAAGGGACAGGCATAGACCAAATCCAGGGAAGGCCCTAGGTTGGTCACTGATGTGTGAAAAATTCACTTCAATCAATCAATAACATTTTCTCTGGTAAGCCCTTTGAAAATGGGTCTGTTTCAATCTCATCTCAGCTGTCTAAAAAACTAAAGCTGTCCTCACAACTGCACATATAAATACAGAGCATATAAGTTTAACACATAGATCATGAGAAAAGCTTAACAGGAGATTGGATCCAAATTTTTGGGGATATCAATACGTTTGAAGAAGCCCTTTGGAGACTTCTTCCATGGCTTTTCAAAGCACTTTACACACCTCCACCAACCTGTGTTAGCTGCTAAGCGCTTTTCAAGCTTTCACTGTTTTTAATAGGAGGCTCTGAACACTTTTGAAGAACTGGCCACAGCTCATCCTCTAGGCAGCATTGCAAAGCAGAGCAAGATATTCCTGTTTTAGGAATGTGAAATGCCCGTTTGCAGTGCAGGCAACTATTGTTCTTGGATATACCATCATACACAGGAGATAGTACCTATAGACTGAAGAAAAATTGCAGGTAACATTTCTGAAGAAAACTGCAGATGCAACTAGACAGAATTATATTTAATCTGAGAAAAAAAAAAGATAATACTACTAGAGTCAGAAGGTGAACTAGAAAGCTCTGGTCTTATTTTTGTGTCTAGTGATTACACACTTCACTGATTAGATATATGGCTTTTACAAGTAGGCATGATTTTACGCTCTCAATGTTTAGACAAGCTAACACATGCTAAAACTACAAACCAAGAATCAACAACGAGGATTTTATCCATTATTAACAAAACTTTCTTCCTAGTGAAGATAATATTATGGCTTGGATTTGAGGAACAAAAATGCTGATTAATTACATTCCTGTTATTCAAAACCCTGTAGGCAGTAGCAAAACTGTCAAGAGTTGTCTTAATTCTGTACTATTGCTTCCTTGGAAAATGGACAAGCTACAGTTTTGAAGAGCATTGTAACTGTTTGTGGCTGAAGGTCTGTATATTAGCTCAACAGAAAAATACAGTACCTGGGGTTTCTTCTGTTGTCTTTCACTTTCAGAAGACAAAAGAACAGACAAGACACCCCAGTATCAGTCAGAGATATTGAGTAAAGGAACAGAACAAAACAGGAAATCCTTCCTTCCAATAGCTGAAAAGCAATAAATTTGCTACAGATTAACTCAAAGTTGAAAATAAAAGAATTATCTCTCCTCACGTTGAAGTGAGTCAAGAAATCTTGACTTCTGACTTCCCTATCCATTTGTAAACATCAATGTGCATCTCACACCAGAGTCCAGGGCCCACACGTTCCAGTGGTTGCTGCAACTGCCTTCAGGTAAATGAGCAGGTCAGGAGGAACCTGTCTTGCTCAGCATACCTGGACATTTCCTGGAGTGGTACTGTCCGGAAGTGACAAATTCTTCTCAACTGCAGGATGCCATCTATTGTATTTTATTCTTCCAACAGTCCAGAGCCTGAGCATTTGGCAAACTTCAGTTCACAACTGAGTCATATTTTGCTATATGGCCCTTAGTTAAATATTTCAACAGGTTTGCAGCGATACCCATTATATTTATAAACACCACAAAACATACATAATAAAGATTGAACTGGACAGATGAGAATGTCTTGTTTTCATTGCACTTGCCACACAACCCAAGAACCACACCAAAAAGCTGCTGCATATAAATGGATTATTAAAACAGAGAAAATTTTAATTAAGTGCCTGTAGAGAGGTTTAATTTATTTTTATTAAATTGCACAACCAAAGACTACATATTACAGTCTCAAAGATTTCTTTGGGAAATGACCTATCAGTAATTTTATTGCATTTCTACTTCCTGCATTTCAAAATTTCCATGAATATGTAATAAAAATTCTAGACACACCTTTCAGAGAATAGCAAAGTCTAACCATTTAATTTCCCATTTTAAACACTATAGAGCACTGGGAATAAAAGTTGCATAGCTAGTATCAGGAAAAACAACTATACCTTGCTGATTCTGTGCTAGCAAATCTATTGTTAAACTGTAAAAAGCAAGCTGGAACAATTACAGAAGTTAACCTAGTTGCTGCAACAGTTTCTTAAAAACAGAAGTGAGAAAAGTAGAAGAGTTACAGCTAAGTATATGATACTTAGTTACTCTTCTGTATACGAGAAGATACCTACTCGGACATAACTACCTCAACAAACTGTTAGCAAATCCTTAAATTCAAGGCCAGTAGCAAAGCTATCACTGTTTAACAGATGACTAGAGTTTCTTTCACTAGCCTACCAAGGTTCCACAAGGTTTCAAGTCCTACATAATCCAGTGCCACAAAGAACAAGAAACCCACACTCAAAAACCCACCAGAGAGCTAGTTGCTGCAGGTTAACTACCTTAAATTTTACTGTGCCTATTTGACTTGAGAAACTTTCATGTAACTCTCAATTCCACCTTAAAAAAAAAAAACCTCAGTTTTCCTCATGTTTCAAGAAGTTTCAGGATATTAAAAGTCATCTTCCATAAAACGTTCTTTTCTCTTGGTATGTTTATACCTGAGAGAACAGGTTGCTGCTCTTTGGCATTGCTAATGAAATAGATCTTATGCTGCCAATTGTTTATTGGAAACCACAAGTTATTTAAACACCTTTTTTTATTTCAATCTAAAAGTTTTGCTTTTTCAGAATAGTTGTTCCAGTTCTATCTAATGAACATATAAGTAAAATAAACCAATTAACATCAGTTTTTCCTCACCAAGACCACAAATAAAAACTACATTATTGTTATTTTCTAGTTTGTCTGGGCACATCTATATTGAGGTGTAATACTGACCATAGGCAGAGTAGCTCATGCATAAGTAAATACAAACTCAAATTCTCAAATAAAAGCCTGAGCCAAGGCTGAACTTAGCTTATTTAGACCATCTCTTTTTTTTTTTTTATACTTACATATCGTTACATACAGTTAAGCCAGTTGCACCACACCTAGTACACACACAGGATATTAAGCAGAAATACTATTCCTAAGTAGTTGCTAACAATATTCAAGAGCTCCAGACTTTTGAGATAGTACCTATAGTGTCCTAGGTTGTGTGTGTAGCGTTTGCAGAACCCATCAGTGACAATGGCTCCATTGTATGAGCAGTACTGGTATGCTGTGGCCTTCGTAGGCTCCTATGTTTACTCAAAGTGAAGCACAGTGTTATTGTGAGGTTCTAATTTACCAATTGCTCCAAAACATTAGTCAGATTTCCAAACATCCACAGCATGAAACTTCAAGTTTTTCTCTAAAGGTATCAGGGTGTTTATGGCAACCACATAACTACCTTTCTCCATTTAAGAAGAAACACATACATGTCACACCTCATGCAACAAGGTGTTTTCCTTTATTAGACAGAAATGTCTTTCCTACCCCAGTTTGAGGGAAGGATAGTCCCCAAACCTAGGGAAGACCACACTCTATTTGCTGCACAGACTGTGACCTTGTTTCTGAAGGAGTAAAACTGTCCATCTGCCTATGACTCAAAACACTGGAAAGCTATAAAAGCACAGATAAAACATTACTTTGCAGAACAGCAGAAGAGTCAGCTTTTCTTCATAACACTACATGAAGCCAATAACTTACTCTTCGTTACTGTGAGTTCTATTGCTATCCAGGGAAAGGAAGAGCTACTCCATTCTTTTAACAGTGTATCATTTTAACACAACTTCCCAGTGTATTTCTTTGTTAATGGAGGAGCACGTGAGTACACCTAACATTGTTTCTCATCACATGGGTTTTT
The DNA here is from genome assembly GCA_034782735.1 of Sagittarius serpentarius. NCBI lineage: Eukaryota > Metazoa > Chordata > Aves > Accipitriformes > Sagittariidae > Sagittarius > Sagittarius serpentarius. Next base: position 24,666,880 of record JAVKLA010000010.1, read on the forward strand.
ATGCCAAGTGTTCAAGTACAAAAATGTTTTTTAAATAAAGAGTTTGTTAACAGTTCAGTCTGATAAAGAACTAACGTAAGTACTTTTAAAGGAAACGGAGATTTAGGGGGAGGAAGGGGAGGAAGAGAGTTGTTTGTTTCAGTTTCAGGAAAGATCAAAATGAAGACGTTCAGGTTGAAAAGAGAACATAAAAGATGACCCCAAATTGGAATTTCCACTCCCTAAATCTGCAAACTTAAGTCCCCTTGTTAGTCTTCATCCTTCAGGCTTGAAGTTTTCAAAGTTATCCTAAACTTTAACTCTTAGAGGGGTTTTCACGGCTTATCTTTTTATCCTCTCTAAGAGAGACACTACTGTTTTCCTCAGTTACAGTCCCTTCTAACAACACTACAGAGCTTTCCAATGCAATGATACTAAGACAATTCATAAAAACAGAGCTGAAGAAACAGAGACATATACACCAGCATGCAAGACTTATTATTCAGGCATTTCTTCACAAACATTTTAGAAAGATTGGTGTTGAAAGCTCTTTTGTAGTCAGATAAAACAGACAGACGTGCAAGTAATTTTCCCCCTGAAGTCTAGCAAATAGCATTTTAATCACCAGTGGAAAATAACTAGTAGTTAATAATGAACGATATTAGGAAAACTCCCTCCCCCCATTTCAGGCATCTATACTAATAGAAACAAAGGATATCCTTTCTCTAAAAAACCTTTTCCTGTAGAGTCCCTTTTTCTTTAAGGCTATATGTCTAACAGTGTTTTGGCAGAGGATGGATGAGCTGAATGTGTCTCCTCAGTGAACTGAATGCCTCTTCTATCAAAAGATGTAATTATTCCGTTTAAAGCAGAGAACATATAAGCTTGCATCATTTTGCACATGTTTTTCCTCCACTGAGCAAGAGCAAATATAAAAGAGCCTAATTCTTTGGCATTAAAGGAGGAAGTGCTACAAATAAGTATTGACTTTTAAAGTTCAGAAGGACTGCTCTAACAGCCAGATTTTTTTCTCTTTTTTCCCCTCAGATTAGGAGAGAATTCCTCAGGAAGCACAAAACCAAAGTATACTTTAGACAATATGAAGTGGCCAATACCTGTTGTAGAAAGGCTGAAAGACACAAGAGCTATTTTAAATAAGTCTGGGACACATTTCACCAGTGCTATAAGATGATGCAACTTCATTAAATCAAGAAGTTACATGCACTTAAACTGGCAGTGACCCCTTACCTTACAAAACAGTTTATTGTTCTCCCCACAGCAGGTAAAGCCTTTCTTGGTGGAGAGAGTGATACATTTTTATTGTTGAGTCAGTCTCACCCTACAGAGACTGCCTTATATGTTTAGTCTTGGTTTTCATTTGAAAGAAGGTATTTTCAGAGACCTTAAAAGCAAATATTACTTTTTTACTTCTTGGCAGAAGGATGTTAGGATTCTCCAGGAGCCACAAATACAAAGAAGTGGTAAATTCAGAGTTTACCAAATTAGACCTAATTCCTTATTACTCAAGAGCCAGGAGTTCCTCTGTAGCAATTACAGGCGAGTTGCATCCCTTTGGGCAGCATAGGTGAAATAACAGGAAAAGAGATTCTTTTACTATTCCTGATTTTGAGAAGTATTCACTTCCAAAGAATTCACTTAGTTAAGGTCATTAATCTTCCCTAGCACTCTCACCTGAGTTCAACTCTGAATCTAACTCTTACCCAACACAGCTCAAACCCCCATACCTTGGAAGAAAAAGCAGCAACTTCTTATCCCTCCCCTCTGCAGAGCACTTCAAAGTTGTCACTTTCAAACATATCCACAGTTATGTATTTGCAAAAATCACTCTTGAAATATGGAAAAACATACACCATCAGAGGGAAAGACATTTACTCCTACTTAAGTCATCCCCTGGACTAGCATCTGAAGATACTAAAATAGGAAAGTGCTAGAAACAGACAGTTCAAATGGCTGCCTCCTTTCTTCCATGCAGGTGGGAGATTTTCCAGAGACCCACATAGACTGATGGACATTAAACCTGTTAATTACCTAGCATTATGTTATCTCACACTAGTGGACTGAAGGGATGTATGTGAGGATATAGTCCAACATACTGGGCTACACAGTGCCAAACTGTCCTAGAAAGGAGAGTAAGTATCCACAAGCAACTGACCTTTCAAACAGGCAGATTCATACACAAATTTTACTGGCATAAGAAAAAAAGATTAGAAACAAACGTTAAAGATAAACAGAAATTGTGACTTCTCTGGACTACCTTTATATCCGTTTTTCTTACAATGTACTAAATACCTTAGTCTTTGGAGTACATCTAATTTGCTTTTTCCTACCTGTGTACCAAAAGAGAGGCTGATATAACCCCAAGGATTTCACCCAACCAGTTCTCAACTACCATGATAAAGTGTAAGCACAATACAAGGGCCTTTAATTTCCCTTATGTAGTTTATGTCAGAGGTAAACTGAACTCACTTTATGACACTGAAAAATGCAAGTGTACCCATTGCGCATAAACAAACTCAGACTTTGATACTTTTAGTTACCTAAAATCTTTAGCACAAAGAAAATCACTATCCAGTCAATTATTCACTTATACTTGGATGGGTTTCTGCTCAAATCTTTAAGTCACACTGATCTACATAGATTTTCCTGCATACTCTAACCACATTTCCTCTTGTACTTTCTTTTGAAATTCTCAAGGAAGTCTAATAACCAATTCCATCTTCTACAATGAACTCAAAGACATTGTATTTCGAAACAAGTATGTCACCTATATTTTTGATTTGTAACTCACTTTTTCCCAGCACGTACATTGTTCTACTTAGAAATCGAATGTCTGTTCTTATCATACTACTTAACTTGCTGCCCCCCTCAAAAAAAAAGACAAAAAACAAAAAAAAACCACACCACAAACAAGGAAGAATCAAAAGAGCTAGATTTATGATAAGCTATAAACTATGCTCTGAGCAAAGTCATATGATAACAGTATAAGTTTTAATATTTTTTTTCCCACTGACATAGACCCAGATTTGGCATAAACAAGTTTTCATCAGCAGCAAAACAAGATTATTTGGGAATTTCACTGAAAAAGCTTGATTTCTAAAAGCAAATCATTTTGAGAACAGCTTTCTGTTTGGAGGTGCACAAAAACCTAGGCACAATTAGACTAGAAAAGTGTGCTTGGGTTTTTTTAATCCTAAAATACAACATGTATTGAGACTCTTGCATAGCTTGGTCATATCCTTTTCCTTACTTTTGTATTCAGTTGCAAATCTCTTGTGGTATGAGTCACATCTCTCTAAAAGCATGCATACAGTAGTCAGCAGAATCCCCTGATTGTATTAATGCACCAGAAAGAAAAACTTTTCTGTTACTAAAGGCACCTTAAAAAAGGGGGGGTCAAGGGTCATCAGAAATGACCCAAAGTCCATTAAAAGTAAATAGCAGTTTGAAATTAATGTAGTTATGAGACATGGAAAGAGTATCTGATTGGAACGCTGATGTTCTAAATCAAGAGTCTCAAAAATAAGAGGGCTGAGCTGGCAAATGGCAGCCCTGCTGTAGCTGAAATGTACTGTCTTGCTATATTTAAAGACAATACCTCAACAGTTAAGTATTAAAACATTTTAAGTGAGATAAATAAGCATAAGACACAGGCAAATATCCTTGGTTATTTAATCATCCTGAAAGCAGTGTGGAAGTGTGAGGGTGAGTTCAAAGGTCAAACTCTTCTTTCAGCTTCTTGCAAAGAAAAGAAAGCTTAGCCCATTTTACCTTAGGGAAGGGGGGGGGACTGTTCTTTCCATATGCCAGCATTAGTTACAGCATTTCATAACACAGGAAAGAGGGAGTGTATTTACATACAGTGTATGGAATCTTTTGCTAGGACAATGAATTCCAAATCAAGATTCAGATTAGAAAGAGTTGGGACAGCAGAATGTCCCAAAGAACAAAGGGAAGTTAAAATTTACTTAATATTTCCCCAGAGCTTCTTAATTACATACTCTCAGATTTTTGTAACTAAAAGTTTCTTGTAATCACCATTTTGAAAGTCTAAGTGAAACCCACAGCTCCCTTTTAAAATCATTTCCCCTTGATCACAGTAATAACTTAGCACTTTGTTCATATAAAATGATATTAAACTATCAACACAGTTCTAGATGAAAATATAGTAGTAAGGAGAAGAAGATAGATTCTGAGGATTAGAAATAAGTGCTCAAAAAGGAATTTTTTGAGTGTGACCTCATGAAAGGGGAAACCAAAATGAAGTAACCTTTTGTGTAAGACAGTCTGATAAAAGGTGCTAAAGTTTATTATCTTCCTCTTTCTAGCCCCTACCCTTAATCTTAGTCTCCCCACTCCTACCAAAACAAAGCAACACCAAAAAACATTATTCACTTAAAATGAAGAAAAAAAAAAAAAAGAAAGAAAAAATCCTCTAATCCAAAGCCTGGAAGCCATTCTCTAAAGACTACTTAATACGAAACTTTGTTTACAAGATACAAATATAGCCTCTTCTTACCACATTCAAAACCAGAAAACATCCACATATTTAAAGAAATGTTTTTTCTATTTTGATCAACAAGGACATAGGTATTCATTTTAAATTTAAATTCGGCCCCAATAGTGCCATACGAATGTTTTAAATTCATATAGGATATGCACTGTTTAAGAATGTTTAAACAAAGGAAGTAGGAAAAGCCTTAAAATACACAGCAAAACTTAATGGCTTCAATTTTAAAATATATACTGATTGCAGCAAGGCAAAATTATTCTCTTATGCTTACAGCTAGTCTTCAGAAAGAATAAATGCAGTCAGTGTAGTAATTTGTCCCACTGGAAATTCTGTATAAAACATCTACCTAAAATAAACAAGGCTTCGCAGCAAGAATCGTCAGTTGCCATTAAGGACACACCTTAAAGTTCTTACCACACAGTAACTAAACAAGTACAAACTAGTGGTGACTGTTTGCTACTTTTGTCTTAAAAGTTAATGAGATCAATTCACTCCTCAGTATCAGATCTTAAGATAATTTTCTTAAAAATGCAAGAGAGACACAACCCCAAAACACAAATATCCAGGATCAGAACACCTAAGGTTCTTGTAAAGACGAATATAAATATTAACATTTAAACGTGACACCACATAGCACTAAAAGGTAAAATGCTTAACTGCTCAGAATACTAGTGCTCTGGTACTGGAAGGCAGCTGTTGTTCCCCTGCCTTTTCTTTTGTTGTGCTTAATCTCATGTCAAGTCATTCAACCAACTCCAAAGCGATGAAGACATAATTGAACAACCTTAACTAAAACCTGATCTACTGTTCTTAAATAGCTATATATACCATTTAACGATTCAAAAAAGCTAATATATGAAAAAGAATCTATAGAATTTAAATCAGCAACTCTGGTGCATGCAGAAGAGTTGCTTGGCTGTAGGCCAAGCCAATCAATAATCACTGTAATAACCATGCTTCTAAAGTTACTTGTTTTTCATATTCATCATCCTAAAAACTTAAAGACAAAACTTGAAAGTTCACACTGATTTCAAGAACGAGCTGCGAGATATAAAACCCAAATATTTTCAACAGAATTACAATATAGCTCATTAAAAAAAATCTTACAGAAAGATCAGTGATCACAAAGCCACATTCCTGCTACAGATCTTAAAATATTGACTCAGTTACAGAACTAGTAAAGAGGAAGAAAAAAAAAAAAACCTCCTCCACCCTTTCCCTCCCCTTCTGCCAAAGAATGCAGTTTATCCTACTTATTTGAAACTGTCCTTTTATATTCTCCAAGGAAACGCTTAAACCTTAGTGTGGACATCACAAATTAAAGTATTAGTCGTATTCCCAAACCTACAGTTAATAAGAGCTCCTAAGAGCAATAAAACATGGCGTTAAAGCATTTGCAAGCCATTGTCATAGCACTGTGCTCTGATACCTTTGCAGACACAAAACCAGCCCCCACCAACCAACAAGCATGTAAGCATTGGTCAGCAAGTCAATGCCTGCTATTTAACTTGTAGTTAGGCGTTTTATTTCTGTGTCTTCCAGATCATATCACTTCTGCATTTCAGGGCCTAATAAAATGTGAAGAATGATATGCTCCCTCTCTCCTTGCATCTGAAACTGCGTTATTCCCCTCTCTTCTTTTTCACACATTCTTACAAAAACTTCCCTTTTCACATACTTCTATAAGAAAATATTTCACTGCATCTACTTCAGTTCCTATTTCTATTTTCGATTTTCACTAGATCCTTCTGCTACTGCCTCCCCCTCAAGCCCACTGGCAGAAACTGATGTTAGTTTTAAAGCTCTCAAGGTCATTTCAGAAATGAAAAAAAAAAAAAAAAATGTTGTTGCCTTAAAAAACCTTTAAACACACAAACCCCCTAAACTAAACCCTTTTCAAATTCAAACGCCTTTCATCAGCAGATCAATAACCCAACATAAAGATTTTTGTTCACCACCACTTCAAAACTATTACACTTCAATTCAAATACTTACTGGGAGTCACAGAGCGCATTTTATGGGATGGCTCATTAGAGTACATACAGACCTTACTTTGGCTGCAGGTTTTCTGTGTGGGAAACAAACAAACGAAAAAAAACCCCACACCCAGAAACAGAAAGTCCAGTGGGTATCAGGGAACAGGAACGAAATCCAATCTCTAGATATTCTAGAGTTTTATTGTCCTCACTTGGCAACGTCTTTTGTTGCTTAAGAAGTCAGTTGAGGCTTATTTATTTATTTTCTAAACTTCCTATTCCCCTTAAAAAAAAAAAAAAAAAAAAAAAATAGAAACACGATGCCAAAGAAATTATCAGGAAGGGTTTAGTCTTTAGAAGACAAAGGTAAACGAAACAAAAACTGGCAAAACGGATCAATAAACTTTTCATTAACAACTCCCCCCCGCCCCATGAGCCACTTACTACAAATCCTTCTTCCAGGAACATCTTTGACTCACAAAGAAATAGTCTCTTCCCGCTCCACACCCACCCCCCCCCCCCCCAGCAGAAAAGCCCCAAAACCCAGGCTCGACGCCTCGAGTATTTAAAACCGAATACCCAGGTATACAATGGAAGTTTGAGACACCTACTTGCGCGGGGGGACGCAGGGGAGGGGGAGGCGATCCCGGGCAGGAGAAGGACATCGGGGACAGTGAGATTTTTTTGACAGGTGATTTAATATCATTAGCTACCGTTATGATCAATTAAAACCATTTGTAAAAGAAGAAAAGCAAGATTAGTTCCTCCTGAGCATCTTTTGTGCGACCATTTTGCAAGGCAGCATGTTTTTAACGGTCTTTATGTAGAGAAGGTGAAATCTGTGAGGACAATGGCTTTGTGGAGCCAGGATTAGTTTCTCAGTATTTTATTAGAGCATGCTTTGCCGCAAGCTCTGTTCTTCTTGCGGAGAATTCCA
>JAVKLA010000010.1:24675004-24736013 GCA_034782735.1 Sagittarius serpentarius
GGCGGAGCGGAGGCCCGGGGCCTGCGGCCGGCCTGGTCGTCTGGCCCGGTCGTCTGGCCCGGTGGTGCCTCGGGGCGGCTGGGCTGGGGCCTGCCGGGCGGTGACGCGAGCGCCGCGGCGATTGTTCCCTTTGTGCCGCCGCGGTGTGAGGGGGTGTGAGGTGCGCGGCCCCGCGACGGCGGCGGGTCGGGGCCCGGCGGCCTTTGTGCATTGTGATGCAGGGAGATGGGGCGATGGTTGTCTCCCTGAATAACAAAACGCGGCGAAGGAGAGTTACATAAAGCCTTACATCACCCTGACGGGAAAGCGTGCACCCGGCAGGGGCCATTACGGGCCGCATCGGCCTGGGCTGCTCCTACAGCTTCGTCTTTGCAAATGTACATAAAAACAATGCACCTCTCAAGTATTGTCTGTCGGTCGCCTTTGGGGGGTCGTTGAGGGGTAAACCCGCCCGAGCCATCTCTGTCAGGCGAGTTGGGAGTGCCCGCGGCCTCCGACGACCGCGGAGCAGGTCGCTTCGGCGTCCTGCACGTGGAGGTGCTGCCTCCTCACCGGGAGGGGAAACGACGTGGAAACGTGGCCATTTGCTGTAGACATTACCCAAAAAAGGCCAAGGATTCACATATTTTGCGTTTCTCCTGACAGCCACAAGCTCTCCGCTGTTCTGTCTGGCATAGCATTACTTCTTCTCCAGAGGTACGGACGCTGGAGTGGAATCACATGCAGCAGACAAAGCCTTAAAATATTTTCTTCTCAAGTATTCCCCTTGGAACTGAGGAGCTTTTTAGGAGTTAAATGCAATCTGTAATACTGTTACCGGAGTGCTTAATCTCTGCTAGACCCTGAGGTTAGCACCTTCTTCAAGCAAATGGGATGAGAAAGGTGAGTTTCCATGTGGTCTCTCCTGTTGTTTTTCTCCCCAAGACACACTGAGACCTGTTAAAGTCAGTTCAGTTTACATCAGTAGGTTTAGATCACACCCAGGGGCTTATTTGCTTAAATATAAAAATCATCCTGCCTGAATGGAGGACATTTCTAAAATAATTGCAACCAAAATTATGTGGGGGTTTTTTATGTGTTTTTTTAAAGTGTTCTCCAAATGTTCTCCCAGTCTAAAATGAGAAACACTACTCAGGTTGAAATTTAGGTCACTTATATGGCAAATAAAGATTAATCAAAAACATTACAGAATGTGGTAATATACTTACTCACCAGGTAATTCTGGAAGATGAAGTATCTTTATTGGCAAATTTGAATCTTGCCTCACACTAACTTGAAACAGGAATCTGTTCATGAAAAGAACGTCAAAACTGATAAGGTCAAACTTTCAAAATATATATGTCTTTAAGACCTGGCCCTTCAACTAGTCATATAGGTAGACACTGCACCCTCACTGGTTTCCTGAAAGTTAAAAAACCTCTGTGTGAATCAGCTGTGTGAACCAAGACCATGGGCTTTTGCCTTAGTCTGCTTCTCTATAGGTTTTCAGGCGTTTGGTCTTGGTTCTCCCACTGATCTGAATGGTGCGAGAGTTTTGAATTGGTACAGGAGGAAACCGATGTAGGGCTTGTTGCACAATGAGCAATTTCAGTTGTTTCTTTTAAGTGTGATTTTTTTGCAGTATGATCTATCCAAGCGAGGTGTTTATACATGCATGCAAAATATTCCACTGTATTGCAAGAGCTTCACATTTCTTTGTAACTTGCTGCACACTAATTCGTACTATGTGACCAAACCTGATCCCACAAACACTCCCAAGCTTAGGCTTAGGAGTAGGCCAGTACACTTCAGTGGGACTTGGTATGTAAGTTTTAAGTATCGATTATCTACAAATGGCAGCATGGCAAGAAGAACAAAGTAGAATTTCACTGGAAATGGGTGTGGGAGTTACTAGTTTTATATCCAATGTCCTGAGTCACATGACTCTCTTAAAATTCATGACTTAAAAAATTAGCCTTTTTATTGTCTTCTGATTTTAGCATTTTGTAAGTCCTTGTATTGAAGAGTTACAAACAACTTCAGGGCCCACAAACTTCTAAAAATATTAAACTTGTGCTTTTGCGCTTAACTATGTCTCCTAAAAGACTTGCAGAGTCAAGTTTTGCAATATTTCTTGTTCTCATGACACACCAAAACCCATTACTTCCCCCCCCTTTCATTTTTTACCCCTTTTTAAAGATTGTACTTTTTCAGGTGAAATATACTGACCTCCTTGATCACAAGGGGTGTTTCACTGGAGCCAGGACTCTGGATGACTGTAAACATGATTTAACAGAGAACGTAGAAGCCGTATGTTTTTTATCCACTGAGATACGGTACCTCTGTGGAAAACATAAGAAAATGAAAAGACTTTCAGGAAAAAATGAAAGGCTCAGAATATCTTCAAACTTCTCTTCTTTTTTCCTTTTTTCTCAAAATGCATCTTATAGGATCACATTACATGACTGAAATGAAAACATCCAATTTATTTTTACAGATTAGCCACAATGACCTCTGTGATTTATGCTCATGGCACTGGAAATGTTTGATATGAGGCAAGGGCCAACTTGTAAAAATAAATCTTTTATTTTCTTCTCCCTCTGTTTTGCCTTGTGTTGAGGACATTTGCTGCCTTTCTGGAGAAGCTTCAGCGATCCATGTATTGTGTAGGAAGTAAAAACTTACACAGCAAATGCACAGGAAAAGACTGACAGACCTGTGTTTACTGCTCTGCACTATATGGTACTACACAGACTTGCAATATTAAACCTAGCCCCAAACTAGACTTTGGAACCAGGCAGCATGCCCAAAATTGTGATAATCTCCTCCATAACAACAGAAAAAAAATATTGCCAAAAGCTGAAAAGTTTAGTTTCAGTCCCCAAATTCCTAATGTACTTAAATTTTTAAGTTCTTTTAAATTACATTATGTAAAAATCCATAGTAAAAGTCTTGCGAACTGGCTCAAGTCCTGCTCTTCTGCATAGCGCACATGAGAAAACCCTCGCTGTCAGAGAGAATGAAAACAGAGCTAGCTGATCAGGCAACAGGAAGCCTTTACCTAAATTTAAAGTCTTTCGAGGGTTACTGTGGATGTTTGTCTCAAACAACTGATCTGAGTAGCAAAATACTCGGTCTATACCTGGCAGCAGGAGATCAGCCAAGTTTCATTCTTTTGCACAGGGACTCTCTCAGTTTAGATTCATATTTAGGCAGCTATTAAATCTGGCCCATCGCGTGGTTAAGGCACAAATGGGATTTAGGGGATCTGGGCTCAGTCCCAGCTCTGCCACAGACTTCCTGCGTGATCCTGGGCAAGTCTTCTCGCAGGGCTCACAAAATTTGGCAGGGTTTTTTTTTTTTTTAAGCCCCTGCTCTAGCAGTCAAGCCATTACATGAAATTCTCCGTTTGCTGGCATGAATAGATAAATAAAGTAAATACGCAGTGTTTTAGCTTTTAAGGAGATAAGCTTGAAACCACGATCAGAGTGTAACCTAATGGCTCAAAGTTAGAGAACAAATTTTAGAAGTCCTTTTTAAAATTATTTTGGGCATCTGGGTCATGAGTTGGAACATAAAATTCTACAGTCTTCACTTCTGCACAACAATTGCTATTTGTAAAATCAGGATCATTTTGCTCCTTTGCTTACAAAATTGTTCATAAATTGTTTGTGCGATGTTCAGATGAGACCGAGACTAGAAAATAGAATCTCTTATGAGAAGGTTTTATCAGTGTTTTGTGGCTTGTTTTTTGAATTTTCCATTTGCACAAATTACTTCTTTCAGCATTATTTCAGCAAGGAGTAAAAGAAAATCCCGTCGTGTCAGATGATTCTCCTGGTTTTGCCTCTGCAGAAGCACAGGCAGTAGTATGTTTACAGGAAACGCCTGCTGCAGCGGCACTCTGGTAGTTAGACACGGTCTCAGATTTGACTAACATGCTCACATGATTAGATTTACTAAATGAAGACACAGATGAGACGGTGATGAGAAAGCTGCAAGCAATCAGGTTCTTGCAACATCAGATAATCCGTGAAGCGACTTTGTGCAGTAACCATGCAGAAGGCTCCCCGCACCCTCCCCCCCAAGAATGTGCCTGGCTGTTGCATTAGTAACTATCTCTCAACCCATATTCAGTTACCAGGCTCCCTCGCACCAACAGCAGCTCTTCCCCCCACACACACTTTGCATTCTAGACCAAAGTGCTGCATTCTTTAAAAACGCATTTGTAGGTATTTTTATGCTCAGCTAAAATTTGAAAGCTTACTTACTTTCTAAGCAGCATGTTTAACGTAGAACAGTTTGTTTTTATAATGAGAAAGAAATTGCAGGGGTTTTCTTTCACTGTTTTATACATCCTGTCTGTATAAACTCATAGATTCCAAATCCTGCGAGGCATGTTGACAGTACAGCTATTAAAGATTTTCTATTTGACCTTGATTTTGTTTTGTTTTCGCTGTGTATGAACTTTCACAGACTTGAAGCATGACATGTCTTTTCTTTTTACTTATCACAGTGCACGTAGGGTAGGAAAAGACATGTAAACAGAAGCTTGTTTAATAGCATGTAGATTTCTCAAAGAAAATTTATCACTTTCTCGAAGCTCACTTTGCTCAACCTACAGTTTTGTTCCTGTACTTTGTTCTGCAAATGGATCCTTTTCGAAATGACGGCACACCATGATGTGTATGTTCTCTTTTCTTATAACTCATGGGGTGAAAGATCTGTGGGATCTTACTGTTATTTATTCAAGCACACGTTGGTTGTTTGGTAGGGTATGTAACAATAGCAATAACAGCAGCATTGTTCCTACTGTGGTGATAGAGAATAAAGATTTGTATGGAGAAGTAGTATCTTTTATTAGATGTAGTTGGAGGCGAGAGAAGAGCTTTCAGGCACGCAAAGCCCTTCCTCAGGACTGAAAACAGAAACAAACTTCAAGCATGCATACATTTGTGCTGTGCAGTAAATGAAGACAAATACATCGGTGAAACATAAATGATGTAAAAAAAGCTGCTTGAGAAGATAAACAAACTGAAGATAATGCAGTCATACCCTCTGCCCAGAATGGCTCAGTTATCAGCAGCAGAGGCCCTAAATTTTTGTTGTAACTTTCCAAATTATCCTTCCCAGTATCACATGGCCTTTACTCTGAGTATCAGGAGTCAGATCTAGAGACTGGCTGTTAATCCTTTCTCTTCCTTGATTAGTTTGAGCTTCCAGTCTTCTCGCTCGCAGGCTATAAACTACTTCTTTCCATTGCTTGGGTATGGCTTGTATATGGCAAAATAAGAGCATGACCACCCATGCTAATTAGAACCTGACACTATTCTTCAATTACAAAAAGTCTAATATTAAATGCCCAACCCTGAGCTGACAACTCACACATACAGAGGTAGGTATACACTGAACTGGTTCTAAAAGAGAAGCCTAAATGCATTGTTTTGATATGATGACATGCTTAAATTCTGTATTTGTTAATACAACTTTCCTCACTCCTCTAGTGAACTCCGTTCACTCTTGTTACAAAATAAGTTGATCTACACCAAAAATCCAAGATCTTACAGAGCTCACAAGTCTGTAAAACAAGAGTTTTACAGCCACATTTCAATTCTGACACTTGTGCTATGCTGTAGATGTAATTCAAATGTCACCTTTTTCTCCACTGCTCCTTTTGGGGGTCATTTTCCATTTTGCCTTCCATTAAAGAAGTTTTCCTCCTCTTTGTTTTGATCTTAAACAAACAATCAAAATTTCAGGCACACCAATAATATTTGCAACAGAGTTTATAATCAAAATAATGGAAGTAGTCTCTCGGAGTTTCACAAGATATTCCCAGAGTGAAGAAGGCGTATCTAGATTAATTCCTTTACTTTATATGGCACATTCCCAGTGCATTCAAAGACCAAAACTGCCTGGAAGGGTGACGGTTACTGCTGCTTGCAATTGTGATGTGGAAGCAGATCCCCAAGAACTGACCCACGGGCAAGGAAACAAAAGTATCTGCCTTAAGATACAGAGGCTGAAGACATCGGTGCATATTAATTCAGAATTAAGGAAGTATTCATTTTGTAAAGTTTTTTATGTAAGACTACCCCAGACTCTGTCAGGTGTAATCCCTAGGAACAACGTAGTGAGTTCAGTTAATTTTTTGATACATACTTTTGCAGAAGTATTTGCCTTAGAATATGTCCTCGCTCTCGGCTATGGTGCTATTGCAGCACTTAAATGCCTGAATTGTAGGGCAGAGAGAATGGGATACAAAAGTAATATCGTGATTCTTCCCAAAACTTTCATGGTGTTAAAAATAATAATTGTCTCTCATAAACTGAAAGTGCTGATACATTAATAATGGATGACGGGATTCTTACACATGTGTTTATTAATTTATAAACACCACACAGCCTCAGAATGAAAGGTGCTCTATAAATAGAAAGCTAATATTGATCAATCCTGAAGTGGTTATTACCATTCTTGGAGGGATGCAACGTTTTTTCTTCTTCCTAATCTGATGACAGAATTCCCTGAGCTTGACTCTTTGTTATCATTATTTGTTTCTTCCTATTGTACTTTCATCAACACTTCCTCCTTGTATCAGAAATGCAGGAAGAAAAATGTGAATGCCTTAGAGCTGGTATGACAAAAATGTGCATTTGAAAGGTTATAAAAAAAGACAAGCAATTGTTTAAAATGAGGTATTAGCATGACAGTTGACAAAGGCATGGTATGTTGCCAGATCTGACTGGTTTCTAATGCTAGTTAATGAGAACAAGTATTCCTTGATCTGAGCCCGAGAGAGTTGCCTCACATGTTCTTACACCCACCGATAACATGCTTCCCCATTTTGAGAATTATTGTTCCGACACCATATGAAGATATTGTTTTACTTCAAAACACATTAGCTTTTCCCCCTCCTTTCACAACTGACTAGTAACCTGATCCCTGTCCTTACATTTGTTATGTTTATTTGGTTTACATTTTTCTGCTTCCCTCTTCTTGCAAAAATAACGTTCTTGCAACAGTGCGAGACGACACAGTCAGTGCTCTGATAAACAGGTGATGAGCATTTGTCATCTATGTTCTGGGTTAAAGGGGGACAGGGAACAGAAAAACCCACACCTCCCAGATCTAAGAAGCTTTCAAATAACTTACAAAACCTAGCCCAAAGCCCGACCTCTTCACACAGCTTCCACCGTGCTGACTTGCACCAGCATTTCCCAAACAGTCCCACAAGGGAAGCTTGGTCAATACGCTGCCAATACCGTGGCTCAGGCACAGACAACTCTCGAGAGCCAGCCAGCATCAGAAAAACCTGCCAAATTACAACACATGTAAGAAAAAGCTGACTTCCTGCTTACCTAGCGTGCCTGCCCTACCAGTCTTCGTTCACTGCGGGGATGCGGTTGGGTCAGAGGGCTGGGGCTCTATCTGCTGAGGGTGCCTGCGAGGGGCTGCTCAGAGCAGGGCTTCAGCTGGTGCCTATCAATATCACACTATTGCCTTTAATGGAGCTACAGTAATTTCCAGCAGCTGTGACTTCACCGCAGCCTTTCTGCGTGCTTAAGAGCGGTTTTGATTTTAAAACCTACTATTCTGCGAGGCCTAATCCTGTGGTGATGGGCAGGCTGTCGTACGGACACGGCAGCCCCCTGAAGTCTGCCTGTCAACAAGCAGGATTTCCACTCACATGTGGAAATTCAAAATTTGACACTGGTGTTTTAGCTACAATGGAAGTATTGTATATGGCACAGAGTAATGTCTTCCCTGTGGTCTGTTTGTGTCAGGATATTATTCAAAGTAAATAATCAGATTTTGCTTCATTTTTGCCATTGTTACATTATTTCCTGTATGACTTTTTTTTTTCCTCAAAAGAAAGTAGCTGTTACTTCATATTCAAGTTTTTGAGAGGACTTTTGGAAAAGAAATTAACATAACTGGAAATTTTTCTACAGGTAAAAAGCCTGTTTTCAAACAAGACACCGTGAAGCCTCACAGCAGCACATGCGACTGAGGACATTTTAAGCTTAAACTACTGACATTAGACAAAGAGGAAGGGTGACTTTTTCTGTGGAAGCAAATGCAAAAACTAAACCACCAGAAATGAAAAGACAAGTAGAATTGAAATGTAAACCCGTTTTAGTTTATTCATTTGAGATGGTGTCACCACAGATTAAATAGGAGAAAAATTTTATATGGGACTTTTTTAAGATGAGTGTTCTTCCAAAGTTACAGGGTATTATAGTTTTATAACAATGACGTTTCTGTTAACAGTTTGGGAGAAGACGGCTTGTTTCTGTGATTAAGAAAGCAGGACATTCAGTATAGACTATATATAAGAATTGGAAAGTACATGTACATGCATACTTAACAGGAAAAAAGAAGTATGTTTTTCTGAAGCATACTGCAGCAGCAAGCTATTAATACTGTCGAGAAGCAGACCTCTCTCCCAAGGTCTCCTAATAACAGCTTTTGGTGCTGACAAAATCCTTGCCCAACAGATGCAACCATAGCTTTATGGTTTATCAAGGACTTCTGGTGACACTATAAACCATGAGAGTGAAAAAATGCTTCCTCCTGCAGACTTCCTGCTTCAGCTGCAGGAACAGCACAGACCAGTTTGTTTCAGACATTACATCTTTTCAGGCTGCGTGGTGGTGAATTAAAGCCTTTAAGGCAGCACACAGAAGTTTAGAAAAATGTGTAAACTGGTAATGCTGTGTCCTCTGGTGTTGTATACGTAGATTTAGACAAATAGCTTTAGCAAATGTTGAGAGGTAATAGTGAATGTGATCACTTTATACAGCGTAAGAAAAGCTCCATAATCTGCTGGGTTAGAGACCAAAATGGGTTTAGACATTTGTGATCAAAGCTAGATTTTCAAGAGCAATTGGGAACTCGATGGAGTATTGCAAATGTGCGCAAAGCTGGATGGCTGCTTTAGGCATGTAGTTATTTTAATTCAGGCATGTAAACCAGATAATTGTACATGGAAACAGCTAATTGGGCAAATTTTCATTTACTTTTACCCGTACAGACACTCAGGAGAAATCGGAAGCATTCACTATGAATACTACGTGCCCTCAGCATTTTCTACCTGCACCAACACCCAACAGACGTTAGGTTCTGTATCCTGCTATGGATCCCCATACAGAACTGTCTTTGAAGGAAGGAGACGGTATAGTTTTCACTGCCCCCGGCCACGTCAGCTTGCTGACCACCCCCCCTTCTCCTTTCACGCTGCCCCCCGGGAGCACAGCTCTTCCTCCATCCCAGGGCTCCGTTCTGACTTTTTTGTAGACTTGGTTTCTGGGCTACCCCTCATGCTGGTACTTTTCAGACCTGTGCGCAAAGGCAGAGAGAAGAAAGGAAACGCAGGATGTGTCTTTCTGGGTTTGTCAAGAGGATTTTTTTTAATTTTTTTTTTAGATGTTGCAGTGAATATAGATAGACGAGGGAAAAAGCGAGTGTGCATATGTACCACGAGATACAGGAATATCTCAATAGGCATTTTGCTATAGTCTCAGTTTCCCTACCCCTAGCAACATGCTGACAAATCAAGAACTGCCATCCTATATACAGTACTCCAGCTGTCAGCCTTAAGCAGTGCATCTCCTTGCCAGAGTACAGCCCTTCCTTTGTTTCAGCTTTGAAAATAAAATCACAATTTGTAAAATAAAGGGAAAAGAATTCTTTTCTAAGGCAGGAAAGTCACTAATCCTTTTTAAAGGTTCATAAATGCATTAAGTGCTTTGAACAAGAAGCCACACACTGAATGATAATGGATTTGTAGTAACAGTATGCCTTGTACTTAATATAATAATAACCAGTTCCATAAAGTCAACAGACTCACTATACTCACCTACTACTTTATTTTATAAATATTTTCATTGATTTAAATTATTCTCAGTAAGAAACATTTGTCATCTGAACAGCCTCTCTTTCTACTTGATCGTTTTTAAAGAGAGGTAAAAGACTTTTTGAAGACAGCTATGACTATATAAAATTTTTGAAGCTAGCTCAGAGAGGGTCATGCACTATGTTAATGTCCTAGGCTTTCATGTCTTGCATCTTAGAAACAGGAATAGGTCAAAGCTAATGTGAGTTTTGTGGGGCTTTTTAAAAATGCACTGTGTAGGAGTGAGTGACTTACAGAGGCATGATCTGCATAGGTAGCACAAGTCTTACTTAAAACTGTCCACAATTTAATTAAAAGTCATAGATGGCTGTAAGAACAAGAGAACCACTGATGCATACTGCTACAAGTACTCTACAAATAATGGAAGGCATCACCATACCCATTTTATAGATGGAGAAACTGAGGCTAGGAGAGGCACAGTATTTTTCCCAAAATACTACAAGTACAAGACACATCTTCTAATGAACCAAAACCATGGACCTGTCAGTAATTAGCCAAAGGAGAAACAGAATGGGAAGATGCAATACAGGGGGATTAGCCAGGGCTGTGCTTAGATATTTGCAGGCACAACCTTTTTTGTCACCAACAAGACGGAAATAATTTTTTGTCCTTTTCTTCTTTGTTCAAGAAAAATTCAAGGGCTGGATTTGCCCTTCATCTGGGATTTCTGGCTAAAAGGGCAGAGCAGTTAGAATTTCTGTGCAGTAGCGTGGGGTGAATTTTCATACATCCCAAATTCCTGGGATCTGTGTAGTGGATGTGTAGACCTTATACCGTTTTTCTCAGAAATGTTGGAATTGTTTGCATGATGTATGGTTGATTCACACGTGTGCAATAAGTTTGATGCATCCCGGATACATCAGGTTTATTCTACATGCCGTTACACAGCACATGTGCACGTATTTCTGTCCATGAAATCCCAGACAGAAATGTATCAGCCCCAGATTAGCTCTTCATGGCCAAGGAAGGGCTCAGTGGATTAGGGAGCCATGGCTGTGAGGAATATGTTGACTCATAGCTTTGGAGGCAATACCTATCATCCCCAATGCAAAATCCCAAGGGGGAATATGGGAAATTTCCATTAACGAGTCAGCTTCATTTCCCCTCATTCATTGCATACGCTTCTTAGGATTGAATCTATCCAAACCCCTTTCATCCCGCAATATTCAGGAAGTACCAGCCAGGCTCTGTTTTCCTTGAGAAAGGCTGCACAGTGTCACGGAGAGCACAGTTTAGGCCATTGCAGTCAGATGCAGACGACCTTAATCCAAGTGTTTTTTTTAAAAAAGGACACAAAGGAATCCTAATTAGGTGGAATATTAGAGACTCTCATCTGGGACTCATTGTTTGCAAGGCAAAGGTGATTAGGAGAAGTCCATGATTTAAAAAAAAAATCCCTGAAACTGCTCCTTTAGTTTGTAGGATCTCCTCATTTATAACACAACAGGACAAAACAGTGTGTAACATTTCCAAAGTCTGCTGTAAGGATGATGTCTTGAACTGAAATATTTGTTAATACAAGAGTAAAGCCAGTTTGCACATGAAATGAATCCCAATGAAATGAATAAACTCAAGTATTATTAATATAATGTTATGCAAAGCAATAAAAAATAGTAAGTGCTGCAAAAGGAGCAAATCACTAGGGAAAATATCTGTTGCCCCAAGACTTAAGTTGCAATGAATTCCTAGAATCTTAAACGCTAATTTAAAACTGCTTCATTGCAGATTTATTTTGAATATCATATCTTGTCAATAGACAAAGGGTAAGCAACACTAAAGCGCTGTGTTAAAAGCAGTCATAGTAATCGAGGTCAGATGTCTCCATAAGCTGAGAAGTATTCAGAGGTACTGTATTTTTCTGCTTCACTTGGAGAATTTTCTTCCCTTGTATCTTTTAATTTGCTAAATGATTTGCGAGAAACCAAACCACCTACATTTAATTAGCTTTATAAATCAAAGGTGACAATTCTTTAGTAACCTGTATTATTTCCCAGCGTGGCAAGCTAGAAAAATGCTGACAAATTTATTTATTGACCTGTTGTGTTTTGCAAGGACAGCCAATGTTCTATTGATCCAGCTATCCAAAATACTGTAGCAGGGGCAATAACATTCAAGTGCCAGTGTCTCCACATAATCACTATTCTGTACTCTCCCTACCCGAGTGATATCCCCCTTCTCTTACAAAAATGCAAATGCACCCATCCCCCAGACCTACCCTCCGCTCGCTTTCAGGAAGGATCCTTATTGTTAGAAATTAAACTGAGAAGAGAGCAGAGACCTTCAGATTCACTTGGCATATAGTGTACTTCTTTCATCGGAAGTGATCATTAGTAACTACTGTTGCAACTTTAATTATATCCTCACTAACAGCTCCCCCACCCCCAGCACTTTCTGTAAACCTCCCTTTGTATCACCCAGGAATCAGATCCTGCAATCCTTCATGGGAAAACCTCTGTTGAAGTCAATGGGGTTGACTTCTGATTTCCTTAGGTCTCACTTCTGTAACATATATATTTAAGGCATAGGCTTTTCTTTCTGATGCTTGAAAGTATGAATGCGCAGAAATCTTTGGGAGATCAGGATTTCCATTTTTAGTTCATGATAAAATGAAAAAATAAATGAAGGCTTCAGTATTTGACCTATTGGGATACCTCACTTGACAATCACTCATGAGTTGGGGTGACAAGGTCACGTTCCTTATTCTTTATTCATTTAACCATTTTATAAGTAGCAATGGAAAGCAAGCAATCTTCACAGTTAATAATCTTCCCAGACCCCAGGGTACAGATCTGGAAAATGGAGGAAACAATGGGGAAAAGTTAAAAATTGTTTTCCAGAATTTATTACCATCAGGTAAGGGAAAAAAAGTGTATCTTTGGAAACGCATGTTCCTTTACATTCCTAGCAAAATCCGTCCTGAACATAGCAGTCGGCTAAAAGGATAAAGAAGACACTGAAAATAGGCCTGGAATATTATTACCCAGTTGATGTTCTCTTTTTCCCATGTGCATCTTTATGCAAATATTGTTAGTTTCGCCACCTCCAGTGATCCTTAATTCCCACTGAAACCTCTGAGAGCCGAAGGTCTTCATCATCACACAATTATTTTATATATTAAAACATGACTGAGGACAGGAGGTTAGGCTGTCGTAATTGCCGTGTGCGGCTGGCGTTCCCCATGCATATTTTTGTGTTGCAATGACAAAGGCCACAAGTCAAGAAATCACTTTCGCACATGCTCAAATCCTGCCCTCTTCAAGACCACATTTAAGTGCGTGACCAACTTTAAGTATTACCTTGTGCGTGTTGTTAACCACATGCTTAAGTGTGGGCTCAAATAGGGATGCATTCCTGAATCCAAATCAATCTATCAAAATAGCTGCAGGTGAAAATTCTTCATACGTGCTTTCTGTGTACGTAATGAAGTATGCGTGGTCATACAAGTACAGGCCTGTATTGCCGTTTATTTCAGAAAAAAAGAAAGTATTTAGTTTTATGTGCTACGCAGTTTAAAAGCTGCCTCTGGAAAATCAGGATATTTTCCTGAATGTTACATTGATTAGGTATTTAATGCACAGAAAGAAGGCCAGCACTTCAAAAACAACCACCTCAAACCAGCATTTCAAATATATATATAGTTTTGGTACTTTAGACTCTGCTATTTTTTCTAGAACATTTCCTTATGAAGCCTGTTTCAGACTAATGTGTAAATTTTAAAAAGTAAAATGTTTGTATAACCTCGTAGTTTGAAAATAATCAAAGTGATGCGAGATACATGCTGGGTACCCAGATGGATAATATTTTGTTTTTCTTTGTAAATGTCTTTTGTCTTAAAGCTAGTGTGAAAATCTAGAAGAGGGCCCCACATGATTGATCACCACAAGCATCAGAAGGAAATGATTCACCACAACACTGTAACTGAAACTGCTTCAACACCTGATGGCAAACTTCACACTAGGGGACTAATTAACTGCTGTACCTGCTCAGAGATTGCTGTAATGCACAGGACAACCTCATCTAGTGTAATTCCAGCTGTGAATACTCACTGCTCTGACTGATTATTATTGGTAGAAAGGTGCATTGCATTCAGAAGAGAATGGAGAATTTATAAAAATATATTTTTTTAATGATAAGAAGACATTAAATTGTAATTCCGTTAAGACATCGCTTCCAAAAAAAAGTGTAACAGGACCTCAATATATACCTAAAGATACGTATATACGTATTTTTTGTTCTCACAATAGGACTGCTTTCAGCTTAAGGGTTTTCCTACTTTTTCCATGAACTTCATTTCAGGTATAATACTAACATTTGTGAAACATTTTCAGAATTGGCAATATTAGGAACATAAGGTTCATATTGTCTGAATTTAGATATAAAACAGTGCATGAAATATCATCCAGCTACCCATGCATTGTGCTCATAACTAAGCCAATATCTCAGCAGATTTATCGTCAGAAATACAAGTTTGCAATCTGCAAACAGAGATAATGTATTCCTAGCAAACAACTTATACGTAGTGATTAGAAATAATGGAAGAATAGCGGGGGGGGGGGTGTTAGGGAAAAAAAAAAGACAAGTTCTATTAAATAATTTTTTTAGCCTGACAATAGTTATATGGCTGTAAATTAATCTACTAAAATACAGGTTTTATAACCAGTGTCCAG
This sequence comes from Sagittarius serpentarius, assembly GCA_034782735.1. Lineage (NCBI taxonomy): Eukaryota > Metazoa > Chordata > Aves > Accipitriformes > Sagittariidae > Sagittarius > Sagittarius serpentarius. The sequence continues at coordinate 24,689,567 of JAVKLA010000010.1, forward strand.
AAATGCGTTGTTCTTTTTTACTACATGGAAAATGTCGGTTGTTTTGACAAATAAAATATTTCTTCCCTTTCCCCTCTTCTCCTGTCTCCCCCACTCAATTTAAATTAAAAAATATTTTTGAATACTGTTTCAAGCAATAATAAAAAAAAAAGTCCTACAATTTGGCAAGAGTGTAGAATGATTTGGCAATAGTAGAGAATGATTTATCCTTTGTTCTCATTTTCTAAGTGATTCTGCTAGTTTGTCTTGATGAGAAAAAGAAATTGGTGAGCTCTTCAGGAAAGCAACATTAAAAGCTGTAAACACAGTGTCACAGTGACATCAATTTGATGCTTCTAAAAATAACTATGCAAAAATCTCCATTACGTTCACCATGAGCAAAGTTCATTAAGCACCTGTAATAACAGGTACATTTCTTGCTCATCAAATGTTATTTTCCCTTTAAAAGCCTGCTAATTCTGTGTATACAGAGAGCTCCAATCACTTGCATTAGTATGTCTCTGAGGGAAGATTTAGGTAAAATATTTTTTTAACCTGCCCTATAAAGTGATCACGTCTATAAACCCCATAGTCCTGATGTCTGTGCGGTATTTGCAACAAAAATAAAAACCTGCTCCTTTGCCCATGTGCAGCTGTGACAGGCAGAACTGCAGGGCCTTCCCTTCAGTTTTTCCAGGTGCCTTTCTTATCTCCACATGAAAAAGTAAGGCGGCAGGGCTGGCAGGGAGAGTGCGGGAATGAGTCAATACACAGCTGCAAGATTTAAACATAGGGTGACCAGTCATCTCGCAGCCTCGCTAAGGTAAATTACATGTGGCATTGCAAATTTGCCCTAAACTGCCGATTCTGAAGACGCTTCCCGATAGGCATGCATATGCATATTCTTAATGTAAATGAGAGTTTGAGGACTAAACCAAGGTTTGCTGTGTATTTTGCCTTCTGAATTCGCAGCAACCCTGAGCTCAGTAGCAAACTGCTAATTTCATAGTTAGCAAATTCATTTTATGTGTGTAGACGGTAATTTCATCTATACGTGTTTCCAATAATAATCAGAACGATACTTCCTGTTCACAGTACTTCATCGAGAAAGACAAAGTGTACGTCCGAGGAAGGACTCCTCCAAATTTCTCTGGCAGTCAAGCTCAAGATTGTGGGTCACACTTTCCAGTTATCTGTAATCAGATATTAGATTACGGCTTGAGTTAACTCTAATCTGGGAAGAAAAGAAAGAGAAAATCTAGTACTTGTTAAACATCACAACCCTAAGAAATAAAGTTTTTCTTCCTCTAAAAACAGAGCAAGGAGGAAACATCTCCTAAGATGCCCTGACCACTCAAACACAGCCAGAAGCTCAGCTTTGACCTGAAAACAGCAGCTCTGGAGGAAGAGAGATTGGATCACCGCGTCCTCCCGGGTCACCTGCCTGAGATTCACTCACCAGGCGCTGACACCGTCAGCCATGCGCATGACTTTCAGGTGTAGGGACTCATGCAGCTGGAGCCACTAAACTAAGAGGCCAATTTCATCCATAGGTGACAATTTTCAATCAAAATTAGCCTGGCTTGGCTTCACCTGCATTTGTTTTCACTAGTAGGCTCTGCTGCTCTTGTTGCATAAATGTTATGACTCACTAATAAACTAATAAATAATAACTAATATTACAAAAAAGCAAATAAACACAAAATACCATAGCTTAGTAGTTAATAAAACTAAGAAAATAGGATGCTTAGAAGAAAGTTTTCTGAAAAGGTCATATGATCATTTCTCAGAATGTGTTTTTTCCCTTTTTTTATTTGGCTGAAAAAAAAAAAACCCACTATTTTTAATAGCTGTGCAGCTACTGAAAAAAAAAAAGAGAGAGGATATTCACAAAGTTACTAAGTATTAAACTTCCTTACAATAGGTTCTAAGTAGTGAAAAAAATGCGCAGGTTCATAGAAACCTACAAAAAACCTGCTGGCTGCTCTGATTTGACTCCTACAGAGATTACAGGGGTAAGGACACAGGTTAAACATGGTGTCAATATTAAGAGTGGGTTTCAGTGCCTGTTTCACTGGGAGTTTTTAATGGACTCACTATATTTTGAACGTCCCCAAATCAGTATATAAAATCTATGGCTTCTGACAGAAGAGCAATATGAAATAGGTTTTGGTGTGTGTGGAGCTGAGAACACTGAATCTCTTACGTGGGAAGCAGAGCCAGTCACATCAATAACTGTCGGAGGAAGAGGTCCATAACCCAGAACAGTTGCAATAAGCACCATGACCCTCCCGGGAAGGGGACGGGTGACTGGCAAGGCAGAGACCAGCACGCCCAGCAAGAACCTGGGCAGCGCAGAGAGGAGCAGGCTGGAGCTGCGCATGGCCTGTAAGCCAGCAAGGGGGACATTGAGAAAGCACTGAAACTTTATAGCCGGGTGGGGGGGAAGATTCGGCCTGCAGAACAGAAGCAGGCTGATGGAGAGAAAGCGGCATGTGTCTTTTCATATCGCCACCTTCCTCAAAAACCTGCGGCGATGCCACCAACCACCGCCCGGCTTCCTCCTGGCAGCGCCGGCCATCTCCTGTCCTGCCGGCTCCTTCTGCAGGCTTACGGCAGCAGCTGGCGTACCTCCTGCCAGCACAACGCCCCACCGTCAGACAGAACCACCTCTGGGCTCTTTATTCAGCCCATCAGATCATGCTTCTCACCTGCTGTCCGTTTCCCCCTATGCCAACCCCATTTAACACTCCCCCCCCCAGCCGGGTCTCTAGGACACGTGATTTGATATTAACCGACAGGCATCACCACAAAGAGCCTTTTCTCTGGTTACATAGGCATTTTTCTTGACAAATCCACACTTTGCACTTTGCAGATATTGGGCTAGCTCTTCAACTCCTCGCTTCTTTTTACACCTAGTCAAACTCTGAGCAAAGATTAAATTAAACGTGAGCTAACAATGCGTTTTTCAAAACTGTACAGTGAATTTTTCATTGAGGGAAGTGCAGCCACTTCTGCAGTCGAATGCAACAGCTTGTAAATAACATGCAAAAATTTAGTGCAATAGCAGAGGAAATTTTAGGTGACTGCAATGTAATTTGTCATTTCTGGGCTAATGGACATTGGGTTGCAACAGGCTCTTGCTTTTCTGCCTGTGTTTGAATGAGCATCTTTGTTTTGCGTGTGTCCTCTTGTCTAAAATTATTGTATGCTGCAATAGAAGGTGACCACAGGAAAATATAAAGGAGAAAATATGAAAAAAGAAACCACAAAAGGACACTACTGCCTATCAAAATGTTGTTCCAAATATACACAGGTAAAATGAAGAAAGATCGAACAAAATTGCGAGAAGAGGATGGAGCAAATAGAGGTAAAATTATTTGTGCTGCTTAGCTGATAGGTATGCCAGGGTCAATCTTTTTTGGTGTGTGATTTATGTATAAATGAATAAAGAATTATTTTATCAGTCCATTTCTCGTATGAATATTTTATTGGTACTAATGTTTAACTACGATTACTGGGTCTTGAACACTCAACATTTCCCAAATCAGAAGAAAAGCATTTCCAGAAAAGATAGGAGGAATTAGTATTCCTTGTTTATTTTTGAGTAAACTACCAAGCATCAGATATCGTTTACCCCAAATGAGAAAATAAATCAGTGGCATAGTTAGAAATAATTTCCCTGCTGGAGACACATCTATAATAGACTATATACATACTGTCCAGTTATGTTTCCAAATTCTAATTATCCATGCTTCTTAGTCATAGCATTAATAATACGGATTAATAGTCTACACATGTATATGACCTCCACCCAAGAATTTCAGAGTACTTTTTTAAGGATTCATTTATTAAGCATTACAAGTCAACTTCATACATGCAGAAACTGAAGGTGCAAAGAACTGATGAAATATGAACTGAGAATCCATAAACTCTCAAAAATCACAAACAAATAAACCAGAGACAATATTTTTAAAAACTAAGCCTTTGGAAAGTCAGCCCTATGACTTCATTTGTAATACTGTTGTTTGGCAACACAGTCTTGGTAGTATTATACAAACAATGCAGATAGGCAGTAACATTTTACAATCTTTCCACTTGTTTTGTCAGTTACAGAGTCAGCAGGTGTAGATTTTAACAGAGGAGAAACTCATCTCCTTGAAACTCATGTTTTCAGAAGATTAGGTTAGGTAATCAAAGACAGAGCCCTTTCCTTAGAATAGGCAGACACACAATTGCAAAAGGGTTTGATTTGAGGTATCAAGGTGTTATAGATATTTTTTCACTCTCCAGATATAATTATCCACTGGAAAACTGAATGCAACAAAATAGCTTATATAGATGAGTTTGCAGCGCATCTGTTCTTTTTTGATGTAAATAAAACAGAGCAAGAATCTTACTTGGTATCTTGACATAACACACTCCATCTTTGTACATGTAGTGAGATCTTTCCTCTTACAAACAAACCTCTTCCTGTCTCCTTCATTTTCTTCTGGTATCATCTATAGATCAGCATATTTGTATTACATACTTTTGAATTTTCTTTTCCTCCTCTGCAATATGCTCTGCTGACTTCAAATTGAAATGAACTAAAATGATTCTAGGTGACACATTGGTAACAACTGAAGCTGCTTTAGATTATCCATAATAATAATTTTCATGGACATAGGTAGGTGAGCGTATGTGGGTATGTTCGTGGATGTATGTACACTGCAATCTGATTTAGTAAAATCGTGTTTGATCAAGGCCTATGAGTCGATTTTAAAATTCCAGTTGACTTCAGCAGGGTTTGGATTGCATCCATGTTATTCAAGGAATGAAAAACCTCACTAGCAAGGCCAAACCTAAGAGCTACTGCCCACCTCAAATGCACGGGTAAACACATATGAGAGGACATACAATTAAGCAGGAGTCCAGCTAAACACAATCCAGAGTTGTTATGAGAACAAGTAGAGATAAAAATGATGGTGATAGGAGTACTTAAGGAGAAGTAAAGAAGTTTGTAGCCATTAGGGCCACCTGGAACACCCTTCCAAGGAAAGGGGAGGTGACAGCCTACCAGGGGACCCAGTGCCTGAGGATGCGGGACGTGGACACGCTGCTCTCGGGGTGAGGCTCTGCTGCTGTTTAACTTGCCTGACGTGTGTCCTGCTGCTGCTGAAAGGCTGCTTCTGCCTCTCCGCCTCGTCCTACTCCTGCCTGCCCAGCACCAGTCTGGCCCTGTAATCCTGTCCAGGGCAAAAAGAACCTTATCCTTCATATTCAAGCATGTCTATAGCTGCAAGATGAAGCCCTGATTTGCAGGGTCTTTCAGACCCTGATACGAGTCTACCCTGAGCAGGGACTTCCAGACCTTTACAAGAATTGCAGCCAGAGCTCAGTGCCACCCATAGCCTTTACTGTAGACTGGACTCCAAAAAGGACGGGCAGGACCACGTATTGCTTACGCTGGGTAGGAAAGAGGCAAAGACCTCCCCTCCCCTCTGTTCCCTCTTAGCCTGACATAGACTTTCACTCCTCTTATACAGCAGAGCTCCTTTCTTATAGGGAGGTTTCAGTCCACTGTAATTAGATTCCACGGATTTAATCCCCTGGGAATGTAGCAATTACCATATACCTGACAAGTGCTAAATGCTGCATTCCGAGGGGATTATCACCTCCGGCTGAACAGAGAGAAAAGGGGAAGGGAAGAGAAATTTCCACTTCTCCATGGGGTGGGGAGTTTGATGAAAACTGCCTGATTTGCTGCAGCTGCTGGCTCTCCGTAGGACAGGAGAGAGCAGGGCATCCAGGAGAAGGCATTCCTGAGAAGGACCAGACAAAATGTTTATCTCTAATAAAAAGAATATGGATAATGCTGCACATGTGGGTCATCCTTCTCAGTTCTTGTGGGGCTTGCTCCAGCTGGTGTGTGTTTACAGAGGGATTTTTATTAATACTGTTGCTACACTGAGCAAATACACTGCAGAATAAGTGAGATTAAGACAATTGGTTTAATAGACTTCAGAAGTAAGTGACATTAAATCAAAATCATATGCACAAAATATAGCATTGGCAAAGGAGAAGCATTTATGTAGTGTTTTTGCACCCTGTGATACGTGATTTATTACAGCTTCTTAAAAAGCACAGAGTTGGTATAAAGCTCCTATTCTTTTGCATTATCTTATCTCAGTTGTTTACAAGATTCACAGTGACGTTGTGACGGCATCATTCATTGTTGATAAACTACTTGGGATCATCAGATACAAGGCATAATTTAACAGCATGATAATAATAGCGTTTATATATACCAGCACTCACTGGGGCTGATTCTGAAGCGTTTTGCAGGCTTCGCAAACCAGAATTAAGGGACAGCTTCTCTGCTGGTCTAACCAATGCCTCTGCTAGTGAGCTTATACCAGGCCAGATCCAGCTGGGGGTAAAGGTCATCAAAGTAAAATAATTTTATTTTGATATGAAGTGAACACCCTGCTGTTGCCAACACTATTGCTGGGACTCTGAGGAGCAGAGTGGGGTAGGATCAGCTTTATGTTTCACCGCGAGGACAACATTTTGTCCCCAAGAGCATGCTGTACGCTGGCTCGCAGCCGCTGGGGAGGGAACCACCCGCTGAACTACTTACGCTTCCTGCCACACCTCAGACCAAGTCTGTAGTACAGAGAAATAGTCTGCCATGTCGCTATACCACGCCGGTTATAGCGGCAAACCCCTCCCCAGATAGATACAGCTTGTCCGGGCGGTACCACGCTCTTCTCCTAGAAGTGAAAAAGTACTGCTGTATTTAAATATATAATGTGTATGTATGTACATTATTGTGAAGAAATGAGAACAAAGAAAGAAAAATAAGAACAAAACCACTTTAACAGTGGGCGAGAGTTCGTCAGGTCAGAGGGTGAGCAATTGCTGGAGTCCTGATACAGACTGAAGAGGAGAACCTTCATTGCCTGTGAAGCCATGCTTGCACTAAATCAATTTATGACATTGTAGTTCAATCATATACTTCTAGTAAGGTTTTACCTATTTTATTACATGAAGTGAAAGTCATTAACATAGTTGTATTAAATCTGTACTATTAAAATTAATGCACACCACTGCAAATGCGCACCTCTAACGTGGAGGCACAGCAGTGGCTGACACCAGCACAAACGACCTGGTTTGCTTGGGTTTGCAGTGGCACCAGTGAGAATTGAGGAGGGATGCAGTCCTCACCCATCTGCTGCACTAGCCGGAGCCCTGCCATATAGACAGCAATATTGGGAAGACCGTGACATCCTGCTATAATATTTTTATGCTATATGGGAGAAAACCCAGCTCTGCATATACAGATGCTTGTATGCCAAGAGCATATATGGACGCTGAAATGGTATTTTGAGGATTTCAGGATAATAAGCCAAGCTTTTTGTTGGTCTTTCATGAAGGCCAAGGTCACATATATATCCGTTTAATGCAGGCTAGATCCATAAAGGCTTTGTCATATGACACCATCTGCGTTCTTCATCACATACAAATCCATTGTACAACTGAAATAAATCAAGTGCAGGGTGTGGTGTTTCTGCATTTCCTAACTCATTAGCAAGACTTTTAAGATTACTCCTGTCTTCCAGTAGCGTGGTAAACCTGTTTAAACAAACAAAAAGAAAATAATTAGTAATTGGCTAACAATAATAGGTCAGTTGCCTTTCTTGAAAATCTTACCGACTAGGACAAATCCCTTGATAGCAACAGGAGTGTGTGCTTCTAGTTCTCATAGCTCTTCTGAAAATTGGATTCAGAGTTGCTAATACAATTTCTATTAATGTTCCCAGTGATGTCTCCCTGTTCCATATGCCTGGGACACAACCTGCCAGTTCTTTGCTCTCTGTTAGACCCTTACCAAGTCACTCCGCTTAGGACCGGTACCAGCATCGATAAGGCACGCAGTTGCCAAAGGCGATAGGAAGGAATGGGATGCAAAACAGGGAAAATAGTCTGTAGGATTACACCTGTGTCAGACCAAAGGGAAGGCACGTCGACACCGCTCCACCCCAGGAGGGGCTGGGGTGTGAATGCGTTGACATTTCTGCTGGCAGCGTCATTCCTACCTGTTTTAGGCACCCAGGAATAGCAAGCCAAATCGTTCACAGTCTCCCCTTGTCTCCTCAATCCAGTTCCACCCTTATTTGCAAGAAAAGTGGCCTGGCGTTGGCCAGACTGTGGTCCTTTATTCCTGGAGCAACAAATTTCAGGGTAGCGCATGTTGCTGAACAGCTTTGAGGCAATTTTGGTTCTTTTGGGCTTTCACAGTCATCCCAGAAGAGAAGCCTGAGAGTTATGTACCTACTCACCCGAGAGGGCATGGTCCTCCAGCCCCCCATCACCTCCCTGCAGTCAGCAGGGTATGTCAGACCCATCTGCCCTTTTAAAACCTCAGCTGGATCTCTAACTGCATGTGAAATCTTGTCCCTGTTGAAATCAGTCTTGAACCTTCCACTGACTTCCATAAAGCAAGGATTCGCTTCTTGGCTAAAAGAAAATAAAAAAAAAGGCAGGAAGAGCCTATTGACAAGTTAATCCTCTCAGTGGCTCTGGGGTGACATTAAAACTGTTGCAACTAAACCCAACCAGGTAATGACACCAAGTTAAAAACAAGTTCTTGTCTTTGCAAGCTGTCGCAGGGCTTTGTCTTCAAATGGGGGGAAGAAACTATATGCTCTGCAAGTGAATGAGACACATGCATGTGATCAGGATGATCAGAGCATGCAAAGCACATCGGAACAAAACATACACTGAGGTTAAAGCAACATAAAAATGAAAGCGTTTTGTGTTCCTCATTTGCTTGACTCATTGAATATATGGTTATGTACGTGCCTGAACCAGACCTGGCTTATTTGCCTTACATGCTACAAAGTTGCATGTAATTACCTATACTGTTCCAATCGGCACCTGTTCTGCAGTAATTCTAAATTAATATATTAGCCAAAGCCTCAAAGGGATGAACAAGAATGTTAGCTGAAAACTAGTTGCTTCTAATTGTCATGAAAACAAATGTCAAAAGAACATATGTTTCTACTTAGCTAACTCTGCTTACTAGGTTTGAAGCTGTTTTGTGTTAGTTTCTACCATTTAAATTAAATGTTTTGTCTCTAACATACTTGATGTGGCTTTAAGAAGCTGTGCTTCCCCCCCATCCCCCTTATGAATCTTAATGTTTGGCTGGATTTGTTTGTAACATCAGACAAAAGACTGGCAGGCTGCGGCGGAGTGACATAGATTTTATGTTGAAACAAAGCAAAGCCAAAAAAAAAAAAAAATCAATTAGGGGTTATTAAAACCCAAACTTTTCAATGAAAGAAATACTGTAACGGAATAGTAATACTTTGGGGTTTAGGAGTTCTTTTAATTCCTGAAAGAGCTATTTTGCACTGCCCCTCCTCCACTGCATCTCTGTGAATCTGCTGTGTTGCAGAATGAGTCAGCTCTGGAATATCCAAACTCCACAGCTGTGCATTAGCATTTGGGAAGAGTATCACTGGGAGTTCATATTTTACATGTGGAAGCAGTGACGCTCTTTTTCAAGCCACAGAGAAAGAATGGTTCAAAACATAAACGTATAGCTACAGCCCTTGCCCTTCAGCAGCACTAAAGCAACTTTCTAATGGGAGTTTTCTACAGATTTCCTTGGGGCAACAACATGGCCAGTCATGGAGGTGGAACAAGCATAGCAGGGGCTGTTAAAAGATTTTCTGTACAGCACAGTTCGGTGTTTGATGTCTTAAAAAGTGGATCTCTGCTTTTTTTTTTTTTCTTTTTTTTCCCTATTACTTGTTCCCTGAGGCCATCTCATTACAAAAGGAACACTGCATCTTTGTTTCCGAAGGAATGGAAGATCAACTTCAGTTCTTTCCATAACAAATGCATTATTAGAAAAGAAAAATAAATCCTGCTAATCACAGCACTTCACTGGAGCTTGGCAATGGACTTACGTGGATACGTTAAATCGGCAGCTCCCAAAGATGAGCTTGTGACCCAGCGGGGATCATGACCTGGAAGTGCAGAAGGAAATGGGCACGCAAGCCTGGAACAGGAATCACAAACTGAAAGCTTGGAAACTACCACTCTGCATAAAAACCACGGTAGCGACAATTAACGCTTTCTGTTTCAAGGAGAACTCAGTCACCAGCACAGACCCGGGAATGGGAGCAAGGGCGCGAACGGGGCCAGGTCTCGGGGAAAGGAGCGGGCCAGGGGAAGCCTGGAGGCCCATTCAGCGGCGGTGGTGGCAGCGGGGTCCCTCCGGGCTGAGCCACGGCTGGGGCGGGCTCCCGTGCACCCTGGCCGGAGCAGCCCCTTTGGGAGCCACAGCCACGGCTGGCCCGGGTCAGGGGGGCGAGGAGCACGAGTCCGCCGGCCGCGGGAGCCCCGGCGACTGGGGGCAAGGAAGGCAGGAACGCTGGTCGACTGTCCAGCTGACATCTGGGCTGCATCTGCCCCTGCTTACAGAAGCACATTTCGGAAATCTGGGCTCACAAAAATGACTCCATTTACGCAACCTGCGTTGTGCCCACAGAAGCACAAGTCCTCTTTTATGTGCTGATGGGATGTGCTTTTTTATGGGTTTCAAAGTAGATCGTGGCGTCGGCATAAAATTACGCCTCACTTAATGGGTGATTGTTGATCTACACCAGTGGAGAATATAGGTAATTCACTTTTTAAGTATAGATCATTAAGGTCTCCAAATATATTAAAATGTTCTCCGCCTAGTTTGCATTTGGGAGTGAAAAGCCTGCTTCCCGCTTAGCTGTGAGTGCCAGAGCGCTCAGGGCAAACACACATTTTCATTTCAGTCTGCTCAATAGACATATTTGTGCAAAAGCCCCCCCCAGGTAACCTGCAGGAAGGCAGGGAAGATCACATTTTGAACATGAGGGGACAGAACAACTTCAATACAAGCTACAGTCATTAGGTTGGGGATAATTAAGTTGCTTAAAGACTGCCCTGTACCACCTTTCTTTAAGGACTGCCACTGTCCTGTCCGGCACAGTAATTCTGCTGCATTGGAGATTTTAGTTCAGCAGGAATTTCACACCTTTAATTTGAACCATGTTAAGTGTTCATTACTATAGTGCAAAACTGAATACAAAACACTTCATTTACTGGATAACCACACTGTAAACATGTTTTGCCTGGATTGTGATGGATGATAAGATCTATTCACAACATTATTTACAACAGGATGCCCAGTGAGTAATCCTTACAGTAAAATCTGTAACATCGTGCACACAGCCCAGGTAAGTCAATTCTTAAGCTAATATATTTGACATACGTCATTTTAAAGAATGGCAAGTGAGAAGACTTGGTGTCTGAGGACGCAGAAAAGCCACCTTCTATTAAATTACACAGGTGAGAACAGCAATTTTCTGTACACCTTAGATGGCATGAGTAATACTGCAAATGTCAGTTGGATTTATTGAGACCTGCAGAGAATGTATTTGTCTTACACAGGGAAGAGGATTTAACTTACACATCTAATTTTTCATGAGGGTTTGGAAGCCATTTTAAAAGTGGAACAAGTATCTCTCTGGTCTTTTTCCAGTCTCTTCTTTTTATACTCCTCCTCCCTCCTTGAACCTGGCACTTATCCCAAAATGCACACCATGTTCAAGAGAGGGAAAACACTAACCCCGTATAATTTGAATAAATGAGCTCTACATATATTGCCACTTTTAGTTCAAATTATGCAAAAATCCAAGATAAATGAGACTGAGCATAAAAGCCCCTTAGTGTGTAATTATAAATACTAAAATGGTGTATTTTTCCAAAACAAGAACCTTTTTTTTTTAAATTTGCATACTCTGTCGACTTTTGACCTGCAATAAAAATGTAACACAAGTTGGTAAGTGACTGAGTCAGAACAGGACCTTCTGTTTGCATCATTCCTCCTGCCTTCTGGAGTTTCAGTCTTTAACAATTTGCTTAGATTTATAGTCATCTACTGAGCAGCTACAGTGTGTAGCCAAATGCTCTTGTCTTTAAACATGTAAACTGTTAGATTAAAATTCCTGGGCTTCAGGATATACAGAAATTCCATGGGTCAAATTATAGATAATAAGTATGGATCAAACCCCGAGATCCTTTTGGCTTGAATGTGTTTTTCAAGCACAGCTGTAATAAACAAGCAGGATGCCTCCTGCAGCACTCAGCTTCCAGATGTGTGCCCACAGCAGTATCTGTTTGGGGACGGAGCTCCCTTACAGCTCTGATGAGCAGCATGAGGAAAGAGAAAACAATAATGGGATAAAATCAGGTCTAAAGTTTTTAATTAGCCTTTATTCAAACTAATTTCTACTATTTTCTGTTTCTATCTCTATTCTAATTTCTAAACTATATGGATTATCATTAGAGAAATGGGATCCAGCTATTTCAGGGTAGTTAATTGGGATACAGACTTTTCCAGTTATTAATCTGCCCAGACAAAAATGCTAAAACCTGTATGTTTTAGGTATTATTTAGGTATTATTATAAGATCAAACCCCAGTTCTTTTTGCCTGAATGGTGTTTGTTAAAAAGCACTGGAACTGTCAAACTGGCGTTTACAGTAGAGACTCCCCTCACTTGACTTTACTGCACACTCTGAGCCTTAAGATGAGCAAGGAAGACTAAGCCTGGACTGGCAGATCCAGCCATCGCTCCCAGCCATGTGCTTGGCCACAGCCACATGAAAATCTCAGCACCTGTAAACTCCTGAGCCACCCTGGTGTTCAGAAGGGTGTTTTAAGGGAAATCGTATTTTCTAATGAAGATAGTGTGGTAAATTCAGGAATTGGAGCAGACGGGAGGTGGTAAGGTCTGACTGGACCTGGGGGCAACTGTATTTTATCTCTTCATATCAAGGAGAAACAGCAGCAGTGTTGGGAATGAAGCTGTTGCAGAACTGGCTCCCATCTCATTGTTCTCTAATCATCCAGCTAATTTCAGCACATTTACCCAGCTCCTGACACATTTACCTGTATTAATGCCGAAATATGAAGGCTACAGGTAACACAAAAATTAAACAGCCGGTTCTGGTTATATTTCTCCAGTCTCTCTCCCTTGTTTCAGTAAGCCCTTAATCATGCAAATAAATAGCTCTGGCTATTGACCTCAGTGGGACCTTTTCAGTTGTAAAAGTCCCTGCGGCCCAAAGGTAGCAATACTGGACCTGCTCCCAGTTGATATTTAAAAAGAAAAAAAAAATAAAAAATATCTCATTCAGCCAGACCCTGGGAACCACAGCAATGAAAGGGGGAAGGGGAAATGGTGCTACAGCAGTAGCTGATCACTGCTTAGCGTATTTTCAGTCCAGCCACTGAGCCAATACTCTTTCAATCCTAACAAGGCCATTTTGCTTGCCCAGGCTGAGTTTAGCTTTTGGGCCACAGAACTGTCCCAACAGACCTGCCCCAAGGACTCTGCCTTCGAGCAGCCACGTGCCCATCAGCGAGTGACTGGTCCTGGGGCCAGAAATCCCCATCATGCGGCTACAACCTGGACAAGCTCCCACGTCTGCCCCTCCGACGTGTCCAACCCCTCCGAAAAGGAGGGATGAAGGGTGGCACAAAGCGAGGGGAGTCTGTTGTGCTCCGCAGCCAGGTGTGTGTCGCCTTTCTTCTTCCCGTGCAGATAAAACACAGGAAAACACGAGCGCAGCAGAAGCCAGCTCTTGGGGCATTCACTCTGCTGCAAGATCAGATTCCTTGATAAGGCAAGCTTAATGTGGAGCAATCCTTGAAGTTATTGGACTAATCATATTTCTGGTTCGTTTCCACAATTACAGAAGAGGTCAAGTGGATCCTTCATTTTAATGAGTTGACTAAAATCTGGCAGCATGTTGTTATGAGGTAGATAATTTGTAAAAGCAGCGTGTGTTTTAGATCACATCTTCATTCCACGTTGAATGGTAATAAAGGAGTACCTTTCTGTGGAAATGCTGCCTCTTTTAAAATGTCTGTTAATTTAACTTCTATTATTATACATTATGGTTGTTGTCTGGTCTGCCTGTACACTGGTTTCATTCTCTGTATTCTAATTTTAACTGATTATAACTGAGTGGGAAAGTGCAAGACCTCTAGTTGAAATTCAAAAGAAAATAAATGGATTTTTTATGGCCTGAAGAATCTATTCATTACTAAATCATTTATCTTTGCAGAAGGAGTGCCTATAGTCAATATGCCTTCCTATTTCCCTAATTTTATTTCTCCGTAAGTACGCTCTGTGCTTGCAAATAAATCACCATTGAACTTCCACTGATAGGCTTTGCTTTTGAAAGTCTGAACAAGAGTATAATTAACAATATTAAACACATATCAAAGGTTGTATATAAAGCTTGGACATTGCTGTGTCTTCCCTAAAAAAGAAACTTGGATGAAAATGTAAAACAACAGTCTATACTCCTGGGATTATCAAAGGCATCTTGCACCAAGGGGAAACGGAGCAGAGATACACATGACCTTTAAACAGACTCGCTCGTGCTTTTTGGCTTACTTCAAAGATTTCTTAAGGGGACGAGAGAGAGTCATTAAGAAGGAGGGGAGGGAGGAGAGGCATTCAGATTGTTTAAATCGCTTTTTCTTAATTCCAAATTGTCTTTCTCTAGTGAATCCTAACTTTATTACTTATATTGCATTTCAGACAGTGCAATTACATTCTTACCTTGAACAAAGAATGAACTTTGGACAGTATTTTGAAGGGTTTACAAATAAAGTAAACAGCTCTGTTGCATAAAACACGTATCTGAGGCAGAACTTCCTTCTTCCCAGATTAGACACATTCATGTAATATAATTTGTAAACTTCTTCAGCGGCTATTTGAAAATGTTTCTGTTCTGTTTGCAATACACAGAAGGTTAAAATTCACAAACAAACCCCACACAATTGTTAAACTTTTGTGATTCTGTTAAAGTTACACCGAATGCTGTCTTTACCAGTTCATGTATTAAATATTGGCTTTCAGTTTCAACTTGAACTGCTGTCTTTGTTCAGGCTGGATTAAATCCAGATAGGTTATCTAGTTTAGTTATTACTGTATCGTTCAAGTGCTGCTTAACTGTGTGTTTTACATGCAAGTGTAGAAATGTGTGTGAGGGGGAAAGGTTTGCTAATTTTACATCTTCATCTTAAAAAGTCAGAACATTTTTACATACCCAGGTTAAAAATTAACAAATCAGAATGTTGGACTTTTAACTCACTAGTCAGAGACAATGTAAGGTTGGAATATGTTTTAATGACAAGATTGAAAATGTATGTGAAAATATGCTAGCCACTTCCAGATGTAATGCTTCAAAGATGCCACATTTATTATAGTTGACTTACGTCCTACCGCAAACACCGGTCAGATATCTGTCACCTTCACGTCCCTGGGTATTGCACATGGCTAACAGAACTAATGCAGTCTACAAGGTAGGATTTGCAAACATTTGCAAAGAACGTTTGCTTTTTACATTGTGTTGTGCCCCATTTCATTTGCTATTTGTGAACACTGGCATGAATGAGTTTTTATTACCAGAGATATTAGGGGATGGGGAGAGAGGGTGGTTGTGTCTATAACTGACTGCTGCCAAGTAAATTTGGTATTTACTATTTATTATACTTTCACACTCTAATTATCCAGGCCCAAAAAAACAAGGCATGTCATATGACCTAGGTCCTAGGGGACTGATTGTACATACCAAATAATGAATAGTGAAGGGAAAAGCTTGGAAACAATTAGTTGGTTGAATTTGGTTTGAATAAATAGCTGGTTAATTTCTAGATGGTGATTTGGATTCTGCATCTGCATATGACCAAAGGAAAGAAGCAAGAACAGCACTCCTCTGTGATGCACCCTCTGGGAGCCGAGGCAGAGGACTAAACAACCTCCTGCCTTATGTTTTAATGTGCTCTATCTGTATTAGTCTAAACTATTGGGAATGCCATTCCCAAGTGTTCAGAAGTCAGGACATCCTTTACCCTCACCCCCCCAGCTGGCTTAGGAATCATAAGGTTCTTAGAAAATATGACTATTAATTTGGTTTTAAGCTGTTTGGCTGCGTACAAATCTCGATTTTAACTTCCTTCTGAAATAGCAAATGCAGATAACCTTTTTTATTAGGGATGTAAAATTTTGCACTTAATCATGGGGATGATAAATGGAGCTTGAAAAAAATATTTAAAAACCCTAGCAATTCATCAAGCATTGCAAAATTGACAGGTGGAGGGACAGCATCTCCCGGCAGCTTCCCCCGGCCTCTGCCAGGACTGCGCTGGACGCCTGCTGACGCCTGCCTGTGCCACTGCTGGTCAGCACGATTATTATCTGCATTGTACAAGATAAGCAAACTGAGTCACTGCGTTAAGATCAGAACACAGGAGTTTTGTCTTACTGCTATATCTGCAGTCTCCTAGACTACGCTAGACTATCTACTGCTTTCTATAATTACATATACAAATAATGTTAGACTTTGGCACAAATCAGAACCACTTCTGGACTTACTGCTTGGGTCTGGATTTGAATTTTACAGTTCATCCTTATTCCTGTACCAAGTTGAAAGGAACCCCCGTGCCTGATGACATCTGAGGCTGGACAAAGGTCCAAGTGGTAAAATTATTGTGCTGTGATGTCAAACTCCTCCAAAATGGGCTGAGTTCCCTTTCCAGACATTTCTCCGAGCCAGACTTCTGCAGAAGTTAGCTTTTGATGTCATAGTGACAGGTAGTGTATAAAAACCCGAGAAAGTCAGAAGAGGGCACGGGGTTTTAGGGCAGTGCTAAACCCCGCAATTCAAATTGTTTATGCATCTGGCAGAAATAATTGTATGGTGTGCAGAGGGCAAGCTGGAACGTTGGCCAGCATTAATGCTATTTTTAGGCATATTAAGGCCAGATCGTTTGCCACCAAAATTAGTGGGAGAATCGTCCTGAGTGCCCCATCGTGCTCAGAGATCAAAAGCGGCTCTGGGTTTGCTTCAGAAAGGTCCACCCTTTCTCCCTCCCCCTGAAGTCGTAATTAGGTCTCTCTCTTTCTCTCTCCTCCAGTTGCGGTTGTTCTCAAATTTGCTGACCTCATGTAATTCCTAATTTGACAAGCTGGCTTTTTTTTTGGCTATTTTTGTCATAACAAGTTCAAAACAGAACAGCCTGTCTTTAGAAGCCTCCATTCACAGGAATGTTGGGACATTTCACGCAACACAACACCGCCACAGAGGAAACCCAGCTTTGTCTCCATGAAAATAAATGCTTGCAAAGGCAGCAAAACAACAGGAGGGGAAGCTGCTTTCTTTTTGTTCCAAACAATTTTGCCAGGAGCACACACAGAAAAAAAAAAAAAGCACCTTGGGGAAACAAAAGATGAACTTGCTAATAAGAGATAAGTTATTGGCCTTGCATTTCAGAGGAAAACAAAGATTCTTGGATGCCTTTTATTTATATAGCGCAAATATTTCCTCCTAAAAAATGTGCTGTTTAAGAGTCAAACATTCAATGGCAGGAATTATACTAGAATGCTGATGTGTTGTTTTGGATTTTTTACATGAAAAGTGTTGTTTGTTTTGGAATTTGTTTTGAAGTGATTTTTTTGTTTTGGAACAACAAGAACTAGCTGGCGTCCTGATTTTTTAATGCTTTTGCTTTGTTTGGCTTTACTAATATCCTTGTTTTCCTACTAACATTCATCCTTTCTCCTAAGTTAGTTGCTTGGTGACTGGTATTACTTTCCACGTAGCTTGGAGTTCAATAGTGTTTTTACTACCACCCTATTACAGAAATAAAATTAGTCAGAAAATCTCTGGGAACCCTTCCCCCGCCCCGTCCCCCCATATTAACGTTAATCAAAATGCTTGACCCAGCCAACAAACTATGGCAGGAGACTCAGCCCTGCTTGGGCAAGGGCTACCAGTGAAGTATTCTGGTTTTCTTACTAAAACTTACAGGGAAAAAAATGCAAGTCATATTCAAAGACCTAGTTGACTAGAAGAAACTGCATCCATCTTGCTGTCCTCTGTCAGCACAGTTACGTCACTGATGAGTCAGTAAGTATAGTGGCTACATTAGCAAAAGTCAGCAGTTGTAGCAGCAAAAACTTATATAGTAACAACTCAGCCTGGCTTCGACTTACAATAGCTCAGTAGGAAGGAGAATCACAATACAGGAGCGATGCAGAGCGCCTTTACCCCTGCGCAGTTCCCTGTTAGTGCTTATAGCAGTGAACTGATAAACTGATACGCTTGTGCTGGTATGAAAGCTGCATGTGGGGCAGACCTGATCCCATCAAAGTCAATAGATACGCTGATCAAAAGAACTACTTAGTAGGATCTTCAGGATATGGGTAGATTCCGGGAACCTGGGAAGTAACGTTTGAACCTAGCAGGGTTTATGCAGCCAATACTTTTACTAGCAGCTCTTTAGCTTCTGCATCTGGTGTCACTGCTAGTCTTTCAGGAGGGAACCAGCTACCATTACACTGAGAAATGCAACATTTTGGGTTGTTTTCCATGCCTGAGAGAGTGGACCACAGGATTTACTGTATTTATTGGACTTGCACTGCTAAAGAGCATGGATGGCGCGACAGGCACCCAAGGAAATCTGAAATCACAACATTTCCCTTTAACAAATAGTGCAGGATCTGCTGGATGGCCCTGAAGTTTCCATGGGAATTTTATTGGAACTAGATAGGATGATTCATATGAAGAAAAATGTAGTTTTCTCCTATTCAGTGTCTCTTTCCGTGCAGAATAGATCTAGCTTAACACTGGCAAGCAAGAGCATCTAGACCTTGTAATTGCTTATGTTCTGGCTCTATTTTTTTCCCTTATCCACTTGTACAGAATATAGAAGCGATAAACAGAAAATGGACCACAGGAGAGAAATGTTGATTTCATCTTGCCTCTTAAGTAATACCAATCTGCTCTGATTTAATGATCAGTGAATAAATGACAACTGGTTGCATCTTTGCAGCACTGCAAACCCAAATAAGTTTTGTGTTGTGTTTTGACTTTGAAACCATGCCCAGTTTCTGTTCAAATTCTTCTAGTAAAATGAACAGATTTTTGTGTTATTTCCAATCTGCTTAGATTTATTTGTGAAAATGTTTTTTAATTCCAAAATAAAGCACACAATATTTTACATTTTTGTGAGTCTGCAAATTGCAAATAATGCAACCCATTGGTGTCATAAAACCACAAAATAAAAGACTAAATCCTCTGAAATAAAACTGAGAATAAAAATGAGAATACTATAGTATTCCACACTGTAACAGCAAGCATCTCCCAATTTTTCTTCTGACATTGTTCCAGAACCTGCTAAAACTCATAAATCAAAACTCACTGAAACTGTGGTATGGTTTTTGGTTTTTTGTTTTGTTTTTTTCCTGCTCATGAGGAAAACGTTTCATTAATGTTGTTAACAAAGAGGTGAATAACTTAATGGCTGGTCTGTTGTTTTTCAGTCACAGAATTGGAGCTACTTGTAGCAATACAGTTTATTCTTACAAGCCAGAATTACAGTTTTGCCCTCTTGGAACATACCTAAAACCTGAGTCTAGTTTATAACAAGCAGATAGCTTAATCAGGAGGTTTATGACCTTGTGAATGCAACGTAAGATACATCTAGTTGGCTAGAAGGATTTTTAATTGGTTCTCTTGAGTCAGCAAGGATATGCTCAAGGCTATTCAAAGTTTCGAACTATCCCTGCTGGATCTGCACTTAACGCAGACCCAAAGATGCTCCAGTTTCTAACGTGGATGCGCTGCACCTAATCCAGTTTCTATCACATAGGCCATCTGTCCTTTCTATGATCATTCCCTAAAAGAGAAGCAGATGAAAACTACAGGCAGCCTGAACATGGGTGGCTGTAGGTGATGTGGACACCCTTGAAGCTCAAGGCGTGCAAAGGAAACGATACAGGCTGTGGGTGAAGTGGGTGCTCTGCGCCTCCTTGATCTCTAGGTCAGGCTTCTAGAAAAAGCACTGTTACAGCCTTCAGCTCAGGAGTTCTGAGTGCAAAAATAGACACAAAATCCCAAATCATGGCTGCATGTTGGATAAAGTTGTATAAAGAGAGGCGGTACTGCTCTGATGGCCATACAGTCCATTTATACAAAACCAAATTTTGCCCTTTATTATAGCTACTAGTGCCCTACTCTAAAAGCAAACCTGCAACAATGAGAGTGTGTTTTGCGCTGGAACACATAGGAACTCAGCTCAGAGGTGAGACTGTAGTGGTTATATATTTTAGCTAGCCTAAGTAAATAGCAAAGCTAAGGTGGCATGAAATTCAGACAATTTACCAGCCTGCATGTAGGAGCACTATCGACACTTAGGAGCTTTCACATCACACCTCCCAGCTGCAGGGTAGAGAATATCCTTAAGTATAAACATCAATTCGTATTAAACTCTTTGTTTCTTGGCAAAATATCCATCTGGAGTCAAGTTTTCCTACAATGTTTTGATTTGCTAGTTAAACGTGATATACTAAGGTGTTTTGGAAAACTCACATCAAAAAAATAAGATTTTTGCCAAATGATCATATTCTGCAGCATTTGATATTTGAAATACAGTTAGCAGTTATTTTGCTAAATCACCAACATTTCATTAAAAATTATGTGGCAGTTAGTGGCTTTGGTAAGCCCCATGCTTGAGGAGCCATGTGATCACTTGAGACTTTCAGTTTCCATGTATAATATAAAGCAAGTCTCTAGCCCTCATAGCAGGCCAGCTGGCAAATATGAAACACATAGGTTCAAGATACAAAAAGACAAAAAAAAAAATCCCAAATTTATAATTTTAAATATAATTTTGCCACAATTCTGCAGGATCTGACTTAAAAATTTTGAATCGTTGAGTTTGCAGTACTGGAACAAAGTCACATAAACCCTTTTCTGTTTGCTGTCCAGGAGCCTCATCCAAAGTCCATTAAAATCCAAAGGGACTGATTTCATTGACTATTCTAGACTTTGGGGGAGGATTAAAACCCCAAACATGCAAAAAAGTTTCAGGGCCATTGGAGAAGTCCTGTCCCCATCCAAATATCCTTTGGCTTTTGGTGCAGATAGGGTTTTACCTGATGTGCCAGTACTATCCTGAAAAGGCATGGTTTTTCTGAGTTGGGATGAAAGTGCACAAATCTCTCTGACACAAATACTAATGTGTGCCAGTTTTAGAAACTTTGAACTTTTTCTCCAAACATTTGTTCCCTAACTCAATCACACATATGTTCTCAGAAAGCAAAAGAGAGACGGGATACAAGTAGAGCCAAAGGGAACGTGTTCAAAAATTTCAGCAAATATTAACAGAATGTATTTATTTATTTGCAGTTCCTGTCTGTCTCAAGCATTAGCAGCAATAATCAAGAGAAATTTCAAGCACAGCCAGCTCCTGATATCCTATCTACTTATCATACTGTTTATTTTTTCCCATCCTTCCCAGCTTAGATTAATCACTCTAGTATATAGATTTAAAATGGACTTTAAATCATGCTTTGCCAACAAAATAACTATTTAAGCCAGTTCTGTTACCTGTGGTCCATTTTGTTCTAGTTTGAGTGAAAAGAAACTGAAAATAAGGAAGCCTTTTAAAAATCACCTTGTGTAATAACAAGAATGAGAAATTATCTCAGCAGTTCTAGCATGCTGTTTTCATAATTGGATGTTTTGCGTACTCCCAGCATTTCAAATATGGTTTTAAGTATGAAGAATTTTGCTTTTTTTAATCTTCCTGCCATGTTTGGTGCATAATGGCCTGCTAAACACAGCTTTATATTGATTGGTCACATTGCTGCTTGAAAACTTATTGTTTAGCCACATCTGTCATTTTTTATATAGGTCGCTAATCCCCCGTAATTAACTCATGGGAGGCCTGATTTTCTCAGACTTCAGGATTTAACAGAGACTGTTGCCTATCTCACCAGAGGTGCTCAGCACCATGCAAGCCTGCATCCTAAGAGGGGTACATTGAGTTCAGAGAGGTCTTACTCATTATGAAACACTGTAATTGGGTTTTATTGGAACTGATCCCAAAATTGTGTATAATCAGATGTGATTAATCTTCTTTTGATACACCCATGTGTGCAGTATCTGAAGACTAATGATGACCTAGTCAATGCTATTAAATATAACAAAGTATTGATCATTTGGAAGAAGCTTCCTTCTCCCCAACCTGTGCAAATTAGCCTTTTTGATATGAAATAGATCAGACTTTTGAGGACCCAAAGAGGGATAGTCTCACCCAACAGCTGCATGTACGCATAAAAATAGGTGTTTTGTCTAAGGAGTACTTGCTGTGGCTTTGTGAGTAGGATTTTCCACTGAACGCTGCCCTAAAGAATTCCTTCAGGGTTGATCTTCTTGGGAATCATTCTTCCCTCACACTAAAACCCACAAGTCTCTGGCTTTCACAGACCACAAAACTCAGGAGATGTAAGGGTGCTCAGGAGCCCTGAACTGCCTCCCAAGCCCTCCGTGATCACCTTGCAAAGTGCTAAAATTTTCAAGACAGACCAAACTGATGATTTCCTTATGGCTAGACCTGATCAGCTACTGTGGCTTGCCACTATAATGCAAGTCTGTGCTGTGCACAATCAACATCGTTCTGATTGTACCCCAGAATGAAACAATTGGACTAGATGATCTTATAGGTCTTTTCCAATCTAAGCAATTCTATGATTCTATGAATTATAACTAAAACTTCACACATCATGCAGTAGTAGTCTTTATATCAACACAGCACCTTACTTTCACAGATACCGAGTCTGTATCTTTGCAAAAGGAATTGGTCAGTCTTGCTGTATAGTGTCAAGTACTAATATTTAATTAGAATTATTAACGTAGTTAGAGCAAAAATAATGGAGAAGATAACTCTGCAGGCATAAATATTCATTACTTCACTGAGTACCAACAAGTTATACTTGTTTACACCAGCCCAGGGAATTAAACAGTTCAATGTAATAAAATATTTCCTACAAAACAGTTTGACGTGAGTACTGTACAGCACAGCAGAAACCAGGAAGAAAGCATGTACAGCAAAACCTCCAACAGATTCTAGTGTGACCTCCAGCAGGAATAAAGCCAGCCCTTTCCTCCACTGCCAAGAAAGTCTGCTTTTTGGTAAGACTGGTGTTTCAACAAGCTAGACCAGACATTTTAAGCAGAAAGAAATTTCCTCTCTTTCGGAATCCTCTTTGCAGCATTGAGCGAGCAAGCAAACTCCCAAAGGGCACTGGACATGGACTTGGACAACTGGGAGTCAAACAAAAGCCAAATGTTTTTACCCTGAGAGTAAGAAGCTGACGAAGACATTAAAGGGAAGAATAGGAGCCAGGAGGGTCACCTGGGTGTACAGAGTGAACCAACAAGAAATGGCACATACGCCTTGTGCCCCCCACAACTCTCTCTCCAGTGCATCTCTGCCCCCATGCTTCAGCACAGGCCGGACCACAAAGACCTACTGTGTCTATTATTTTAATCTACAAACAATTGTCCAAGCAAAGGCATATGTGCAAACGAGCTTTCGTTTGGTTGCAATACCTGCTTTCATTTTGGAAAGTTAGGAAATGATCCAGTGTATTGCAACAGCTGGAGTGGGAGCAGGAAGAGAGGACGGTGACTCCCGTTTCCCAGCGTAATAACCAAGCAATGCAACGCGGAGACGTACGCTATTTACAGATGTAAGCCTGCCAGGTATTCAAATGGGCCTTTCTACAGTACTGACTGGTAGATACCAGCCAATTTATTCATGAAAATCTAGATTTTTGCTAAAGACTGTGTTCTGTCTAATGATAGCATGGATTTACTGTAATGATTAAGGCTCAAGTTTTCTCACATCTGTGAGGAATGCTTAGACATTCAAGTTTAAAAATAAAAATATCACTCTGGGCAGGATTTTAACATTTTTTTGAGGGAGTGTGGGATGATGGGTGGGTGGATTAGATAGTAATCAGTTGAATAAACTCAGCTGAGCTTTGAAAGTTAAACTTCAAGCTATACAGGAAGATTTGCATGGTGGGACATAAAAAAGAGTTTAATTGTGCCTGGCATGATCTGTTTTTATTAAGGTGTACTAGTATAAATGCACTTTTATGCAATCATTTTTATGAGATATCCAAGTGCTTTAAAAACATATAAATGACTTCATAATGTGCTTGAGAATTCAACAAGTATAATTGATAGACAGGAAACTAAGGCACAGAATGGTTCAGTTAAGCAGGACTATACATGAGCAAATGCCACTTTTGGGAATTAAGTTAATGAAATTTGCCCTGTTGGTTACTGCCAAAGGAGGAAGAAGCATTTCGTTCTCAACATAAATACACAGTAACAAAACATAATATTTTGATGTGATAGGGCATGTTTCCCTTTGTTACACATTTTGCATATAAGTATGCACTGCGTTTGTGCATTCAGATGCTGACGCTATATTTAGCAGACTCTTTTATCATACACTCTTTTCTGCCTCTTTCCACACATAAAGATTCAAAGAAACATCTTTCCATAGCATGTAAAGAAGTAAGTAATGATATGCTATCGAGGAAGAAATGTTCTCCTAGAGGAGACAGTTTCCTTTCAGAGACACTAAAACAAAACCTCTATTGAATTCTTGCTCATAGCTTCATATCATTGCCTTTTTTTTTAACCACACTTAAAATTGCACATGCTGACATGAGACTGTACGACGTGCTTTAGTATTTTCACATTAACTCTGACATTCATTCCTGAAAACTGGGAAGATATAAATTCTAACCAAAGTGTTTAGGACGCAATTTAGTAGGTCACTTAGTAAGAAATTTCTTTGTTTCAAAGAACTTGAACTTGGAACTCCACATATGCTACAGTTCATTTCACCACATGCATATGAATTTATTATTGAGGATGTGTCCCTGCCACTGACGCATAATCAGGCTGGTTAAATGTTCTAGTGGAAACAAAATATTCCAGGAATCTTAAACATTCAGTAGAAAGATAGGGTAAAAGAGCTTTGCTAATACCAGTGAAAGAGTGTGGTACACTAAGCATTTCCAGTAAAATAAAAAATATGTTTATGCAAACTGCAAACTATGCATTTCCCTCAATAGCGCAGCCTTTCTTAAGCTCTGTGGAAAACCAGGTAATGTTTTAAGTTTGCCAGATGTGGCAGGTCTTTACTAAATGTTGCATTGCACTGTTACAAGCCCTTGCTTGTGTTAACTTGTTGTGTTTGAAAGCAAATTTGCAAGCAAGTGGAATTTGTATCCCTATCTGTCAATAATTCCTCATCACACTCAACAAAAAGTCACTGCTTGCCTTTTTCCCCACCCCCTGAATGTGAAATTGCAGTAAATCAGTCAACAGCACTGTTTAGCATATAAAGCAGAAAACTTCAAAGCAAAGCAGCCTTTTCTCTCCACCTATGAAATTCCAGACCATGCTCCTAAATTCAGTAAAATCTGCTCGTCCTTTCTACTTACAATTCAGAAAGCCTTGGTGATGCATATTAAAGGGCTGCTGTCAGCTTACATTGTTTAAAAATGGACTGATTAAAAAAACATTTGGGTAAAGCACCCTTTATATACTGTGTGAGAAACACACTCATCTGGTAACGCTGCTGTCTCACAGAGGACTGAATTATACCAGCTGACAATCCGTTCTGAATCTTAAATGTATTTTTATTGTTTAACTTTATGAATTCCATTACAATATTTTTTCCTCTTTTGCTAGGACTTTGCTTGAGATTTACTCAAAAGAAGCATGCCCACGGGTGCTCACTCCCACTTCTTCTTTCCACATACCTGCTTATTACCAAATCCTCAGCTGTGCACATATTGAATCACCAATAAAATTATTTTTCCTCCAAAGTTCAGGGGAAGGGTTGCCCATGTTCTTACACTATATGATGTTAATCTTTATCTTATGTAAGATAATATAATGTTACATTAAAATTCTCTTTCTGTCAAAAAACCCCAAGCAAACAACTTGCCCAGGTTAAATGATACTTTCATATCGGTATATTTGATATAGAGGGTTATGCTGTATGTTTTGTTCAACAGTGGCATTGGCAAGACTTTCCCACCCCTTTTCCACCCCCTTCCCTCCATCCTTTCCTGCCATGGCCAGACTTCACCACTCTAATTTATACAGATTAAAATGTCTATAAGATTATGTTGTAACGCAGATCATCCAAACTACCCTTTCAAGTAAATTTCTTCCTTGAAGCAAACGTACCATCAAACTATGCCCTAAGAATCCCCCCCCAACACTGCTAACCATCCATCTATATAAGGAGGACCCAGTCCATACTGAATTAGAAGATGGCTATTTTCTGCAGCTGAAATTAATTTCTTTACATAGAATCAGCATGAGGTCTATGCACTATTCAATGCTGAACCCTGATGATATTAGATTTCTTCACTCTTATTTTAACCAGTTAATCATCATGAACAATTTCCCTCCTGCCTTCGTTGTGTATTTGAGGTGCAGGAAGTAAAGGTATGAAGAATTCCTGTAGTTACACCACAGGCTTCTGCTACTGAACTGCTTAAATCTGGGCTTTATGTCTACATTACATTAACAAACCTCTCATTTGGATACATTGCCCTTTCCCAGGATCTCATGTGCAGCTTTCCGTATGCCTGATCCACATTCACTGGAATCAAAAGAAAAAATTCTGTTGGCCTCAATGATTTTGAGGCCATGTCCTGTATAGACCGAGATGCTGAAAAAATGGAATAATCAGTACTCTAGAGACCTAAAAGGAATATGCTGCAATACATCTTCTTTTGACAAAAACATTTTCTTTTATTAAAAACAATAGCCTCAAAAATCGGAGGTTTAACAGGGACTGTGCTCTTTCACTAACATGCCTAATAAACTCAGCATGGTTCAACCTTTACGCATACTTATCCATAGCAAAGAGTACGATGTTAATCATGGTTATCAATGTAAACAATTCCTACCTGCTACTCACAGGCTACAAGCAAAACAGCTTTCTGAACAGGATCTAGATTGGCTGGACTCTGAAAGCCATAATCAGGAGTTTCAGAAGTGTTACAGTTGAGCAACATAAATAGGTTTGCACATTTGTTTCTGAAAGTGAACTTCAGAAAGTTTGAACTTTCAGAAATGATGCTGGGTTTACAAAATTGGGGGCATTTAAACCGAATGGTTAAGTGTGCAGTCTGATGTAGCAGTTAGACCAGTCTGACAGACTATTCTTTTTCACGCCAGTCAGCCACTAGGCTAGCTTAAGTGTAATGTTAAATTGCACTTTACTTGCTGCATATTTTAGTCTATGCAACACCATGGGAAATCAAGATAGCAGACAACAAGTAGCTATAGCAGCACTGCTTTAAGCTCAGAGCGTACAAGTGCCTGAAGTCCACGTTTCAGAGCTTTACAGTTATCAGTACGTAAATTAGCTAATTTAAGTGCGGGTTAGATATGTCAACACAGCCTGCAATCATGCCTTCAACTGCAATATAGACATAGGCTGTGGGCTGATGTTCAAGGCAGATATAGCTGCAGCAGTTTAAGAAGTTACTGCCTCCAGCTGTTTGTTCCTGCCCCGTGTACAAGGTGCAGCAAGGCAGGGGAGAAAGGGTGCAGGTACCTCAGCAGCATCAGCTCAAAGCGGGGTGGCTTTGATGGGACATTATTGCCCCACAGCTGGAAGGACCTATGTCCATGCTTAGTGTGTCCAGTCTGAGATAGGGCAGGGCCTTATCTCAAACTACCGGTTAAGATGGGCTTAAGCTAAGCCACTGAAAAAGCTGTGAAAGGTGCATATGTTTCCGTAAACTAATTTCAGCTGCGGGAGCATATTCTTCAATGATTGCAGCAATATTTGTTAGATGTTGCCTAGCCATCACGTTAGCACCAACAGAGACTGAGAGAACAACTTGTTTATTGGGATTTGCAGGAATTGTGGTGGCAGCTGTTACACAAAATACCTCAAAGGAGTCCATTTTCAAAATGCACCAGACCAAATAAGTTGTCTAAGGGTCCAGAGTCTTATCTCTGATGAAACCAAGCTGTCTAGTGATTCACTTTTTTGTCATTCTACAAAATGTTGCTATTGGTACCTTGTCTGTGTGGAGGAAGACACAAACTGCTCTGTGACTCATCGTGTCTGTAAGGAAAGGTGAGTACAACTCTTGTGTGTCTGTGACTGTGTGTGGAATACAGACTTCAACAATACTTACTGACAAAGACATCTTAACCAGAACACATATTTTAAATATACTACATCCTGTCACCTACCAAGTTGTATCATTTCATCGTAAACCAAAATCTGTTTTAATCAAGGAGATGCTCTCTATCCATTGATCTTCCTCAGCTAATCCTGTATGTGCTTTAAAAGAACTCTGAATTATTTTTTCTTTCACCAGGTTAAACAAGTACATGAAGATTTTATTCTCTATCCTACTATCTTAAATTGATGGGGTTTTTGTAAGTTATAAATGTTTGCATTAGCAGATGGTGATGTTTTATCCTTCATCGTAGGTCCTTAAATAGATTAACTCAATGTTGTCAAACTCCGGGGAATTAAAGAAAAAGTCAGGCACACAGGAAACCTTATGGCCTGTGACAAATCAATACCTTTCTTAATCTCCATAAACATTGGGATTTCTACTCTAAGAAGCTAACAGTGAGAATTCCTGGTCTCCCTTCTGATTTTGATGCTGAATTACAAAGACAGGGTCTTGATTATCCCTCATTGTTGTGGTTCTTCATTTTTAGGAGGAAATTGGATATGAAATAGCTCCTGTCCACTAAGCTAACTGGATGCTACCCTCTACACATATGTCCTAATGCTGACCTGACACGTGCATCCAGCCCCCTGCCTGCTTCTGAGCAATGTTCCATCCCAGAGAAATCCAAACCAGAGGCTCAAAACTTGCTGCTCCCCCATCCTGAGAAGGAACCTTAGCCACAAAGTCGTCGGTTATTCTGCAAGCGGTACCTTCTCATTAAACAGTGTATGTTCACCAAACATCATCTGGGTCAGAAATTCTAGCCCTCTCTTCGGTTAGTCCACAAAGTTCCCACGTGCAGCACAAGTCTTTTGTCACCAGTATCTCACTGTCCTTTCAGCTGAATTGAGGCAGATCCATACCTCATGCAAGCTTGTGTCTTTTTCTATGTCAACATCAAATTGAAACATTTACTCTGCATTGTGGTTAACTGCAGTGGCCACTATTAACTATTACCATCTGGATTAAATCCAGAAGCCAAATCTGCATTAATAACTCTTTCCACCTGGGATAAACCATCTGCATTACCCAAGTGGGCAGTTTCAGTAGCATCAGTTCCATTTTTCTTAAGCCACAGGGCCACACACTACTTCTGCTCTTTTAAATATCCAGAAGGCTGTTCACAAAGCCGTTGCCAAATGAAACAAAGGAAACCTTCCCCATGAGTGCAAACCAAAGGTAGAAAATGAAAAAAAACCCAGGAGATATATCCAAAGTTTATTTTAACTTTTACCAGGTTTGGACTTCTTTTCCCGCAAGGTTAGGTGTTCCCAAGATTAAGAAAAGCTGAAAATCGTTGCTCAGTACTTTAAAGAGAGAGCCTAAGGACTCTAAATCAAAGACAGATTCCTGTTCCCCTCACCTAATCCTTCTCGGGAGCAGGAGAGAAAAATGTGATGGTGGGTGGGCATTAAAGACCAAAACAGAAACATATTTTCCTACTTTGCCGGATAAATGCCAAAAAATTTTGACTGAGCAGCTCCATGCTTTGCAAGACCCTCAGTCAAATGCTTCCTCACCCACCAGCCAAGAAAGTTCCAACAATTTCAAACTGCTGAGTCCCATCAGGTTAACCCAGCCTGGCGAACCCAGGCCTCCCAGATGCTAAGTACAGGTGAAAAAACCAAACTTTCCCTCATCTTAGAAGTAAAGGCTTCTCGTCTCAGTAGTCAACGCTTACCAGTCATTCAAAACCCTGAACGACAATATACACTTTGGTTTAATAATCAAGTGAAAATAGCCCCAATAAACCTGATCATCTCAGAATAGCAACAATGGGGCAGCCAAAATTGAGATGCAATTTGGAAGTAATTAATGTTGGTAGGACTGAAAGAAGGTACAGACATGTTTTATGACGCCGAGCTCTAACGCGCGTTCTCACCTAGAGAAACCTGACCCACACAATTAATTTTCCACCCACCGTCCATGAGGCGTTGAGGAAGAAGCAGCAGGGCAGATCCATGCCCACGTAGCTGTCCCTGGTGCGGGGCCACGAGCATCCAAAGGGGAGAGGGATGCCCACAGGTGGGTGCAAGTGCCTCAGCGGTCCTGCTTAAACCCATATGCAGCTATGAATTACAGCCCTAAATCTTGGGGAAGCTGGAGCTATAAAATATATGAATTCTCAGTTCAAGGTGTACTTCTGACACTGGCCACAGTGACACACGAAACCAACCAGCTTATTACTTAGACTTTTTTTTTTTTCCTTAAGCAAGGGGACTTTGAAGTAATTTGCTCACGGGCAGTGTGATCTTTAAAGCTTGCTCTGAACTCAGCTCATTCAAGTCCTGTTCCTATGTGAACACTTTAAAAACAGCACATAGGTCTTTCTCTTCCCTCCCCAAAGTGACAAACAGTTATGATGGCTTGTGAAATCCAATTTTGCATTTTACTTCAAAGTATTTTATTTCATAAGCTCCTGAAGCTTTTTGTATTGATCCCAGTTAAGGTCATCTATCTGCCAGTTTCTAGTAGTCTTTTCCTCACTGCTGACTGGCACGTCTGCCACCGAGGAAAATACGAAACCTGACAAATGGATACAGCCAGAGAACTTCTGAAGCAATGTATATGTCTTTCTGCATCTTTGCAGAGAAGGACATAAATCCAGGCTTATATAGTTATATATTTTGCGTACATCGAGACAGTTAGAATGTACCTAATATAGACAGGACAGAAATGAATGTACATTTTAATATACGTTTCTCACAAAACAAGTTTATATACATCTTGTAGATGGCACAGTTTAGCCATATGAAAATATAAATAAGTATCAAACAAAAAAAATACTTATTTGAGTTCAAGCAAACGCAATTTAAAGTCTTCTTAGACATGCACTCCCCCAAAATCTGCCAGGATATAGAGAAAAAAAATCTTTATATAAATTATTACTATGGTCACAAGAGCTAGTGAAGGACCATACCAAATTGTTCTGACTTCCCGACAAATCAGAATAAAATGCCTTTTGAACTAGATGGCAACCCATCAAATCGGAATTCTACATTAGGGCTACAGCTACCATGTTTGGCAGAGACTCAAACCCTGTAAAGTCACCTTTGGAAACTGGGCATGACCTCCGTTTTCAAGAGTAAAGGGTGCAATAATTTGGGCTGCTTCTTTTGCTTTGTTCTCATGTGTCCCGAGAGCTCCAAAGGGCAACTGCAAAGGCAGCAGGACTTCCACCGTGCTGATTTGCTGACGTCCTACTGCCGATAGGAAATCAGCTCCTTGTAAAGCCGCCACAGATGGGCCTCCAAGCCAAGCCTCGGCAGGGCGGGCAGGCCACACCGCTGTGGCCACCAGAGAGGGGGCTGAGTGGCAAGGATCAATCCAAATCTGATTCTTCCCAAAACTAGATGCTGAGCTCTGGGGTGCGGGTTTGATCTTGTCCTGGTGACTGTATGGTCACACCGTTGCCTGCGAGAGCTTTCTCTTTATCTTTCCATTGGGAAGACAGGGAATGAGAAAGATGAGCAGCAAAATTCATGTACACAAAAGAGCATCTTTCAGCCCTCTCCCTTGCTGGCTCCTCCGGTTTTGACAACACTACTGCCAAGCTAGTTTTACAATGTTTATGCTACCTCAGTTTCCTCATAAATACTGGTGAACGGGCATGAGCAAGACCAAACCACCACAGTTCAGACCAATGATCTGATTTTCAGTTTGTCTAGACATGATGCATATTACAACCATTTGCAACTGCTTGGTGCGAATCACGTTACTGGGCGCATTCAGGAGCTAGGGGCTTTCTCTAAGGCTGGCAGTAGCTAAGATTATGCAGGGGTTTAGTAGATGGGGGCCTGAAAGAAGGAAGTTCATCTTACGCGTGAAAAGATGAGTCTTGGTCTAATTGCTATATTGTGGCTGAAAAGCCCGTAAAGAAGAGATACTGGTAGCATCCTAAGCAAGAAGCCAGATAAATAGAGAACGAGGTGCAGCAGGTAGAAGAAAGTGTCACGGTCTTTGTAAACTGATGATGGGAACCTCGCATGCAGGAGACTATCGGACAAGGGCAAGAAAGAAGTTTTAACTTCTGCGTAAAGACAGATGAATGCCAAAGAATACTATGAGATTAGGTGCTCGCTTTTTATCGGGGAGCTCTTTGAGTTCTGGCCCTAATACTGTAACATCTTCTAAATACCTTGTTTTCAACTCAGCCTCTGTGAGATATGGCAAATGTAAATAAAACTACCTCAGAAATGAAAGATTCTCTATTTGTGCAGTATTTGTAGCTGTTTAAAACACTTTTTATGTCTGTGTTTATTTGATTCCAACTCGACATGGCAATTACTAAGAGTAGCATTTGAATGACTAAAGCATTTGCAAAAGAGACTGCATGCATCTCCATTTCTTTAGGCAAAACAACAGCGTAATTGTCATAAGTGTTGGAACATCTAAACTTCCATTTCTATCCTAAAATATCCAATTATTTCCCGCTAATTTATAAGAAGGTTTTCTAAGGAAAAGTGCTTTGTAAAAGGTTTTCAAATAACAAAAAGCCCCATAGCTCTGTCGGATTATTCTGTTCGCTGCAGCTTGTTACACCAAACACACACTCCCAGACAGGTTATGCAGCTCTAGGGGCTCCCATATTTAAATGCTCTCTTCCCGTAGTTGATATTTCTCTGCTTTTAAAGTGTTGTAATGCTGCATTCTTTCAAGATCACTCAGAGTTGAATCATACACTCTATCACTTTAGCAAAAGAATAGGCTAATTAAAAAGTAAAAGGTGTTTTTTTGCCATTTCATCCTAAATGAACAACTGAAATGGAAGGATGAGAAGTTCAGAACAGTAAGACAGTGTAATGCAAAAAAAAAATATTAAGAAGTCCAGCTTAGCCCTCTATATTATATTTCACAAAGGAAAATAATCTATTGTCTTTCCAAAGACAATGACCCTGACTGTACATCTCTTGTACAACAGAAAGAATAGCAATCCTGAAATTATTCTAAATGTTTCACATGCCTATCGATTCCTTCAAGTTACAAGCGCTAAACAAAGACAGAGAATCACACTCTGACCCCCTTAAAAACATCAAAGTGTCACACTATCAGTCCTGAATCTTCCTTACAATCCAACCTTTGGCGATTACGTTACAGTGCAACTGAGTACTCATAATCTGTCCTGAAACTACAAATTATTTATTGATTTTTCTCTAATATTATCCAGTTCTAAAGAATAATTACTGGTGTAATAGTTAGCCAAGTTGTTATGAGAATTGTAAGCCCTTTTGGTTAATGCATGGCATATGTCTGAGGCATTCAGCTAATTCACATATCTGTCTGCACTATTAATAGAGAAGGTTACATGCCAATTATCCAGGGTTCAATCAGCCTGTTAGGATACAATAGCTGCAGTGTTCACACACTTGATGTGCCACATTCCTCACAGACATTATAAGCAGCTGGTCCAGATAAGACCACTGGGGCTTTAATATTTAGGAATCACTCCTTCGTCCAACCTGGATTGCCATTTTTTTATTGTTATGTTAACTGTGGTTCTTTTGTTACCTCTAATCTTTTTTTTTTTTTAATTATTTTTAGATTCAGCAGTATTGAAGTCAACTGACATTTCCCTCCTGTTAGGAGGGAAACCAGACCATTGTAAATGGCTGTAGCAGACCCGCAGACACAATAGATTCAGGAGTTCTCCAAATTCTGCCAAACAGCGTTCTTCTGTCGTGAGGAGGCATGTCAATACCTCCATATCACCCAAATCTGCAAAAAGGAGCACGTTGAAAAGACTGTTCCATACTAAATGCATAATCCCATTTAATTATTTTGCCTGCTTTACTGAAAAACCAAAATAAATTAAACAAACAGACCAACCAAACCCATTAATTTAGGTTGTTATCTGTCCTGCGCTTTTATTTCATTATTGTATTTTGGGGGATAGTAAATTTGGAAGAAGTATTCTTACTTAGTTTAGCGAAAGGTAAGAAGCAGCATGCAAACAACCAATTTAGAGTGCCATGTTAGTGAAGCCACTGTGAGCTCGATTGGGGATTTCACCACATGAAAACCAGACATTCATCTGTTCCCATGGAGATATTCCTTCTCCCAGTCAATCAGGGAGCTGTTCAGGTCAAACAATAGGCAGTGGTTCCTTTTCTCATCTTACAAATAGATACCCCCTCCCTCCTTCTCCTTCCATTTAGGGGTATTCTCGATAACATTTAAACACCTACAAAACAAGCAATTATATTTTCAAGTGATTAGGAAAAAGTGTTTGCTGAGATTTTTTCAAGTTTACAGAAAAGTTAATAGGGGCCTGAATTAAAAACGAGGCCATCCCGGACTCTCACACCCTAACCTTACATGTACCCTGAACTTTTTTCCACAATATTTACAATATTTATGTGAAGATAAAACTAAGATTATCCTCACAGGACTTGAGCATCATTTGCTGCCAGGCCACCCTAAAAGTGCGTGAAACAGTCTGAGGTAATGGCACGTAACTTTTTAATTGTCAGAACAGAGCTAAAAGAAAGCCACCACAGAATAATGCTGGGGAAAATGCAAAGCGTGATTACTTACAGAGCCATTAGCTATTTCCTAAAAATAAAGCACCACGTAGAAAGCAGTTGTACAACATGGAACAGAAGATGGAAATGATGGTTTTAACAATGCCGCTCCTGCTCAGGTATTTAGGGCAGGCTAAGGGACACCATCTCAGAACACGCGGCTGGGATGCTTCATTACAAACTCTGTCAATTTAGAATTATGTTTTTTCCTTACTGTTGCTCATTCGTTTCCACAATTTCATGCATTTAAACATGTTGTTATATAATTCTATGTGTATTCGTAAAATTCTATACTTTTCTGTGTTATTAGGAAACTACAGGTGCACTTTTTCTGCTCTTAAAATATTCTTACCTTACACATGATGAGGTATTAAATTTTCCTCTCTCGCAATGCCTCTGTTACTAAGCATTGCTAACGCTTGAGCATGCACAGTCACTCCACCTGAGGAAAGGCACTCACGAAACCAAACTGTTTAGCACCCTCCTTCCTCTTATTGACAATTTCAGAAGCTGCAGACCATTCTTGGCAGAGCTGCTGAAATTTCTTAATTAATTTCTTGATTAATTCATCACAGTGATGATTAATCCCTTGGGGTTTATGCAAATGGATGACTCTGCAGAGGGGAGAGCGCACCCAAACCAAGGGAAAGGCAGGTAAAATTCTATAGTTATTTAACCAGCAGGTAACTAATCAGCACATACCTGCCAACAGCCTAATCCTGGTGCCCCAGCCCAGCCAGCAGGCAGACAGATACAAAAAGAGATGTATTGCAGCTGGACGGGCAGAAGGCTGGGGTTTATTGCACAGAGTGGGAATCCGAATCGTGTCTGGTGTTATGGTGGCAGGATAGGGGGATATAAGAGTAACACAAATGCGTAGGAAACTGAAGTTCATCGATTCTCCTCAGCAAAGAAATTCCTTAAAAGAGGGTTTGCGCTGAAGCCTGAAAAGCAGTGTCACAGCTTTGCATATACATATGTAAGAGTTAAGTGTCAGATACCGACACCCTGATATCTGGCTCAGTGGCCATGCCTGTGTAATGGCAGTAGTAGTACTTAATCACTTAATGAATATTAATGTATGAAGGGAACTTCCCAGATTAAAGAGAAAAAAAAGGAACAGCAAAGATACTACACTACTCTCCTCCAAATTCCTCCTTAAATACCATCTCTGCTGGGAGGCACCAGCATCTGTTCGACTGGACTGCAGAAACACGCATCCTGATACTCTCGCGGTCACGTTGTGCTTCTCCTTGGTTTATTCACTAATTGTCTCCTACACTTTGAGGCTAAACTCCTTAGGAAGGCTGTGTACACAATGCCTGCTTTTATGAGGGATTCATAGTGGGCCTCTTGGTGTTACTGTATTACAAATACTAAACAAAGGTAATCAGCTCCTGCCAAGGGTACGCTCAGACACAATCTAGCCCTTACGAAGTATGGCAGCGTTCCCCGACGCAAGCGGGTAGAATTTCAAAGCGGCATTAACCGAACTAGAAATGCACGTACAGCAAACCGTAGAGCTTGATTTTCCAACGTGCTCTCTTAAGAAAACGATAGGAAGGAAATCTGGCAGCAGAGATTTTTGGAGATTTCTGTTCAGATGAAATCTCAAGGAGGAGTTTAAAGAAGAATTCGCGTTCAGCTCACTGAGTAAGAATAGAACAGGAAACTGCAAATGACACCAGTGGTTTGGATTGTACGATTAAGTAACTGCCTCCTTTTTAATGAAGTCACTCAAGTACAACTAAACAGCAAAGCAAAGCAGTAAAGTCAATAGAGTTAAACTCTCTTAGCTTTAAACAAGCCTGGCCAGTTATACGGCTTCTCAGAAAACTGCATTTCCATCCCCACACGGGGAGATTTCATTTCTCTGAACGACTGGGCTAGAACAAAGAAGTGGGAGCTCCGGAACTGGTCCTGAACCGACTCTGTAAATAACCGGGGCGGGCGGGGGGGAATAAATTATAAAGTCAGAGATAGTTAATAAACAAACAAAATTAAATTTCACACGGCAAATGTAACTTGGTATTAACTACCCTTTGTGCCATTTAGCAAGAGCCCAGTGACTACCTATTCTTGTCAGTGATTTCTCACCTACTGAAAGAACACATTTGCAAGTGACTTACCCTTTGAAACGCTCAGCGCCGCTGAAAAGGGGCTGATGGGCTGGCACCTGTCGTTAAAACGCTTTTATCTATTGAATAAGGCTTGACTGAATTAACCGTTTTAAAGCAGAGCGCTCTGTTTTCGCATACTGTAGTTAACCCATTAAAGGAACGCTATTACCCCTCACGACTCTCCCTACAGGTTTTTTTTTATCTTTCCTCCCCGTTTGGAAGAAACGGTCCTGTGCAACCCCGAGCTGCTTCCCATAAATGCTGGGGGCTCTGTGTAACATCCTACATCAGCTTATTCAAACCGAATACTTCGTACTGAGTAATTCTTGGCCACGTACTCCTCTTGTGCCTTCATGCAAAGCTAAGAAATTAGATCATGACCTTTCTTATCAGCAGCGTGGTAAACAGATACTGCGTCTGGGTTCGCTGTCTGCAACTCCAGGGATGTAAATGAAAACTCAGATAAATATGTGTGTGTAAAAATATTCAATGATATTTTATTAAATGATAATTTATGATAAGGCCAACGGTTAAATAACATTATCAAGATGGAAAATACAGTCGTGGATTTTATTTAATTTTACTTCTTCCGTGGAGTATTTCAAATACAGTATAGTTTTACAGACAGCAGAAATTGTTTAACTTGGTATGGCAAAGCAGGAGGAGCTGACAACCATAAAAAGGAAGTTGCATGTCATATTAAAAATGAACTAGAACTGTCTGTAGTATTAATAGACAAATAGAAAAGGGAAAGTAGCAAACAAAACATTACCTGGAAAAAATAAACGTTCTCAAACCAAAAGCAGAACTTTTGAAGAGCTAGATCCTCAGTCTGTGGCCATACTTAAGAAAAGGCAGAGCAAATCAGTGGACTAACTGAATCCTCATTATGGATTCTATGCTTGCAAAAGAGGGTGGAGGGAAATCGGGCAAGAATAATCAGTAGCAAGAAACTCTTCCTCTCTCAGAAAAAAACCCATCAGGTCTGAGATGGAAATCATAAGAGAAACCCTGCTTCCACTTAAGTAAATAGGAACATGCCGATTTCTTTCGCTAAGATTAAGATCTCAGCCTAGGTGGTGGACTCCGTTCTGTAGGTACTGAAGATTTACTGCCCCTAACATAAGAAAAAAACCTAAAATGACTAGTTTGCTCCAAGCTGAACTGGTGGAATTCTTAACATTCAACAGGAAAACATCTATTGGATGGAAGGAAACCAGCACTGCCATCGGGGGACCAGGCTGGGGGTCAGCCAGGTGCAGTGTCTTAAACTATTGACGATGTCCTGATCTAAAGTTACAACTGTGCAGGAGATGCAGGCTCGCAGCCTGTCCTGTGCTCAGAGGGCATCCAGACCCCAAGCGAAATGACCAACAATGAAGTCAGCAGCCAGCAGAACACATCTATCATTTTAAAATAA
The DNA here is from genome assembly GCA_034782735.1 of Sagittarius serpentarius. Taxonomy (NCBI): domain Eukaryota; kingdom Metazoa; phylum Chordata; class Aves; order Accipitriformes; family Sagittariidae; genus Sagittarius; species Sagittarius serpentarius. The sequence continues at coordinate 24,727,813 of JAVKLA010000010.1, forward strand.
TATTTGCATTTTTACTTTTCCCCAGTGCAGCAGAACAGTAGCGGGAGTGTGGGATGTACACGTTTAGGCTGGTGAAGTGGGGGGTTAAACTGCAGAGGCCCAAAACCATGCACCACCAGTGATACGTATGAATTAATTCTTGTATGCAAAATTTCTGATTTTTACTATTCCATTATCTGGGAAATTCTGGGGAAATCCTGAATCCTTTGGCATCAGTAGCAAAACTCATTAAGTTCAAGAGGGCAGAGTGACTATTTATACCAAAGACAGATCCCCGCAGTTACCAGGTTCCATATTCAAGACTGTCTTTCCAGGATGATGAAAATTAGGCTGAATTTAGATATCTTTATCCCTGTGTGATATTTATTCAAACCAGATGCCTCAAATTCCTTACAAATGCTTACAACAACTATTAATCAAGTATTCATATTGTACAGATTGTAATCAAGTGTTCAGATCTGCAGTCTGCTTCAGATATCAAGAAACAGTGATTTTTTTAAACTTCCTTCGCCAAAAAGGGATCAAAGAAAAAGATGGTAAACAACACATAGCTCCCATGAGCTATCACACAGAATCAGCCTGGAAAATTCCTACCGAAAAGAAAAGAGTAGTAATATCTTATATGACTTGTGCTGGGTAGTACTCAGGAATCCCAGTGATGAATCAGGACCTCATGAGAATCCTAACACAGACTGAAGAGGTCCTGTCCCAGAGGCACCACGGTTTAGAGATTACAGGGCTCTAAATATTTAAATACTTACTGGGGTGTGTTTTCTTTAGGAGCCAGTTAACAAAATTGTACCTACAAGACAAATCATATGGTATGTGTTCTTTCCAATGACATAGCACTCTACAGACCACAGCTTCTGCAGCATGGGCTGTTGTTCATTGACCAGGCTGCGATGCTGAGGAGTCTTAAGCTGAGTAATGTAAATATACTCTGAAATGAATAAACGGGGCTGACACATACCTTATTCACACCCTGATGCATTGTTTGTGCAATCTTTAACTTTAGAAGCAATTCAAACAATAATAGCGTAGAGACATAGGGAAGAAGTATGCCACGGACTGCAGACGATGGGCAAGCAACAGACCCGATGACTTTTCTTGGTTTAGAAGGATATGTAAACAAAATGGCCATAAAGACACGAGCTTATGTGCGCTACATACTTACCTAAGCACAACTGCTCTGTGGAACAACCAAATCCCAGCGTATGCAGAAAATAAAGTTGTCTAACAGGATGTTATCAGAAGGAACAAAATAACTCAGTTTCTTAGCTATACTTGCTGCTAGTTGCTATTAATGTTCACACAATGCACACAACTGAGGCCTTCAACATCAGACCTAAACGGAGTGCTCTGACGCGCTCATTGATTTACTTTCAGGGAAAAAGGTAGTAAGCCTATTGGATGGCTAATTAGTAAGTTTGACTGTAAAGCTAGCTGTTTACGCTAAGAACATGTTCACCCAAAATATAAATGATAGCCACCAACTATTTAAACGCAGATAATAGCCTAAGGAAACTGAGGATATTGCACAGTAACAAAAACTCAACACTCAAAAAGCTCCTCATTTTCTCTCAGGCCTTGGCTCTCTCTTCGGAAATGTGGAAAAACATATTTCTAAGATGAACGTCTTTTGTTACTGCAGCATGATTACATGATTCTAGTGGTACCACAAGCACAAGAGGAGAAAGAAGCAGTGCTAATGCGCGCTGGCTTTCATCACATGCGTGAAAGTAATTATTGTAACACACTTGTGTGAAGAAATCAAGATACTTCAGATATGTCATTGATTAGAGTGTCGTATCAGAAGCCCAGTTATTACACTGAGGGACTTTTTATTCTAATTCTTTTGTTGCCTCATAGTAATTGTTCTTGTATTAAAAACAAAATAGAAAAGATTAGTCTTCTGCTGAATTTTTTCAGGCTGATTCTTCACCCCACGAACGATAATTTGGAAGGTTAACTTCTGTTTAGCTCTTTTGTTTTTCTGTTTTCTCATTTGCACAACTGAAACTCCGTCAGTCACCAGGCTGGTACACCAGCCTTGACTCAGCTCTCAAGTATGTCAGTGTATCTTGGGTGTGACTCCCCCGAAGTCAGCCCAGTGTAAAATCAAAACAAAAGTGAGTGTGAAGGGTACTCTGGGTGCCGGATGCGTAACAGCCAGGGTAACAGGGCAGCGATCAAGCCCATTCCCGAGGGCCCTCTCCCTGGTTTTTGGGCGGGTGCAGTGCCCCTCAGCCTAGCAGAAGTGTTTCCCACCTCCCCGAGATACAGAGCACGGTGACGAGCCAAGCTCTCAAACCCGGAGGACGTCACCGGGAAAGCATCATGGGCACACACCTAAGAGAAACTAGCAGATAGCAGCAAAGCCTGCCGAGTTTAAAAAAAAAAAAAAAAATCTGCAAAAGGTCAGAGACAGAGAAAACGGAAATCTGCCAAGTCCTGCCTGCCTGGTGGCAGACACCCTCGTTTTTTGGTTTCATCTTTAGGCAGCTGTAAAAAACAAGCCCCCTCCCTCCCCCTTCCTGGCGACGCAGGCCTTTGCTGTGCGTTCTGCTGGGACGTGAAGAATCTCCCTCATTCACCGCGCCGCAGCGGGACGCCCGGCAGAAGCGGGATCCAATTAAGGTGGGGCCCAGCCTTACCCAGAACATCGGATTCATGGGAGAGGCAATGACACTTCGAGCTCTTGCAAAATAATTAAGGAAACTGTTCTTCATGTGAGAGGCCGCTGCTGGCTGTCAGAAAAGAAAAAATAAGTTCATTTAACAGCATGAGAAAGTGAAGGGTATTTTAGTCTAGGCACGCCAGTGTAAAACTGTAAGCATTTTAACTTAGACCTGCTTTGAAAGACAAAAACTAAAGAGGATCACAACTTTTTATTGAATTGTTACTGAAATTGTTCCCGTTTTCTGGTCTGCAGTTGCTCAGGCCCATGAAAATTTGGCGCTAGAAACAACTCTCAAGAATATAGCTTTCCACTTATAGAAAGGCTATATATGTTCCCCACAGAGAGCCGAACCTAAAGCTGAGAACATACTCTATATTGTCATTAGATTGTCATCAGTGCTTGCACTGGGAACTGAAATGGGAAGAGTATGCCAATTTTTTTTTTTTTTACTTTTTTATTTAATAAAACCCAGTGAACCATGTGCTTAAAGTTAAGCACATGTTTAAAGTGCCTAAGGAAATAGGAATGGCTTAACGTATGTCTTTGGAGGGACACAGTTGATAAGACAGATTACAGTTTTACCACAGAACTGACACAAAAATGGATTGAAAACCTCTTTTGAACTAAAACCAGCTATAATACAATCTTTGTCTACACCAAAGACTTCTGGCTTTGTAAGCAGCAAACTGGATTTTTATTACATACATTTCCCCCCAAAATGTTAACTGTGCCCTCATACCATTTTTGTTAGCTCTTCTGAAAACAAATCATAAAGTCTTATTTATATGGTTCTGACATCCTTGGTACAGACCAAGTGGTGACTTTTAACCACTCCAGTTAGATTAACATAAATTCATTGATGACTCTTCATTTTGGAAAATAGGCAGTCAGCTAAGTACGGTTGTGTAATAGTAATTCAGTAAGCTAGAAAAATTGCCCATGTAGGCAAGCCCACATGACTTTTAGTCCTGGCACATAATCCCGTAGTGTTGGCAAACAGGGTTTCTGGGGGAAAGGACTTGTCTTTCTCTTTTAGCATTTTATAGTCTCTAGCTCTAAAGCTCCTGATCCATGACCGCATGGATTAATTAATAATTTCATTATTAATAACATGATTAATTGGGAAGCTACAGCTAGTCCCAGCACATTCTCTCCACTGCAGCCTACCAGTAGCCCTGCAGAGCTTCGTGCTGGGACACTCCCGAGGGACGGCACAGTATGTGTGAATAGGAAACCACACACAAAATGAGTAGACAACAGGGCACCCTAAAAGAACAATATAAGGAGGACCCACCTATTCAGGCCAAACCCGCCTGTCTCCCCTACTTGTCCTGCCAAAACAACAGCAGAGAGAGAACTTAAAGCACGCGGTGGGGTTGCCTGGTGCGATGTCCAAGCTCAGCAGCGCGTCTTGTGGGGGTCTTCAAAAGAGAGCAGGCACAAGCCCACTTGCACATACCGCTATTCCTTAGCCCCCATTCGCCAAACTGACCACACCTAAGTAAAAAGCAAGATTAAAGCAGTTTGGGAGTGACCACACGTGCCGTTATGTGGCCAGAGGGGAGCAAGAAGTAAGGAGCCTTGTCCGCCGGCTCAGCCACAGCCAGAGCAGTGCATTTGTCCACAACCTGAGTTTCTTCCCTTTTGTGCCAGCCCTTTCTCTCCCCTACCAACACCAAAAAAAAGTCACTATTAAAATTAGATAATTTATATCCATACTCAGCACTCCACCGCTTCCTTAAGGGAACAGCTTTCCTATCGGAGGGCTGTTGGTTTACATCTATCATTCTCTTTTTCAGCCTGTACAATGGTAAACACCTGTTCATTTAGCAGCTGATGGAAGACATAATAGCTGTGTAACTGTAAATAGTCAGCAGCTGTAAACGTTGATGCAAATCATACCTAAATGATTGAAAGAGCTGACAGAGCCTATTATGCATCCTGCGAGCAACGCCGCTCCACTCTTGTGGCATTTCATTTTTCCTGAGCAGTGACAAGCCTGGTTTTGCTCAAGTTAGGGGATGGAAGTACATTCTTCACTAGATCTAACAATCTGTAACACCTTACTCCTGTGGTTAAAGTTTTAAAGTGATCGTTTGATAAGAATTACTGCGCTCTGGCTCCTGTCCCAGCTCTGCTGAGCGCAGAGGCTGGAAGATATATTTGAAGTTGCAATGCTAGAAAATTAGTTGCGGGTGGAGGAGAATGGCGAAACTGCCTGTTGTAACTGAAAATGACACTAGTTTCGAAAATGCCTATGGTAACACCGTTTAGCTAAATAATTTAAAAAAATGGATCAATGCAGGCCAACTACCTTTCCCAGGAGTTTTTTGGCTCAATACTTACTACGCCAAAAGAGGGAACAGCTTTAACAGAAACACACACACACACACACACACGCACACACCCCGCCTTGCATACTGCTTTTCACAGCTCGTAGGAAGTAGTATGGTTTAACAGATAAATCACTGGAGCGGAGTTCAGGAAGCTTTAGCTGTATCAGTGCTATTAACTTGAGCTGTGTCCCGCTCCTGAGGAAAGGGCCCTCGGGGTGCTCGTGATGTGGGGGACAGGGCAGCACTCGCTGGGCACAGGGTGCTCTCCTGCCTGGCTGACATTTATCCTGTCTGTCTGCCTTGCCTCCTGAAGGCAATACTGGCAGGATTTCTGTACAGAGCGATGCCTTGCTGCCGAGGGTCAAACATGTTTTTCAAGCGGTTCTTCAGCTGCGGCCATGGCATTTGTCCTTCCACGGCGGAGCCGCGGGAGCTCGCCCCTACCAAACCCTTCTGCAGCGAGGGGCAAACTGATGCGGCGTCGCCAAAACGCACCGGGGAGCTCAGACGGAGGGGACAGTGGAGCTGTGTGGCACGCTGCGGCGCTCGCTGCTCCCAGGGAAGCCATCCAGGGTCTGGTCTGCCACTGGGAATGGTGGGACCGCCTCTCCCTCTCTCCTTCCTTGCTCACGCTCGCAGGGATGCCAGCCCAGGGAACTGATCTGGCTGAGGATGAACACAGACACAGGAAGGGTTTATGCCAGATTAAAGCTACTGTAAAACCACAGCCTGAAGGCTTATGTTTACATTAAAAATGCCACCCAAAAAATGTCATAACCTGATTCAGCATGACTATATTGACAAACGTTTCTTCTGAAGATGTGCCCAGTATCTTGTAAACACCTTACAGAAATTAACTAAATTAATCTAAATTCAGAGGTACAGGTTGAATGTGTTTCTGCACCATTCATCGCCCAGATAAAATATTTATGAGCAGGGATTTTGTTATTCCATTGTCTGTTTTTATAAAGTCTAATTTAAGGAAAGAAACCCATAAAATAGGAAATTACATTTTTAAGCACACTTCTTTAGCAATTACTGTTAAAATCTTGAGAATTTTACCTTTTAACCAATGATACGATGTTATCTGTGACAACCCAAAAAACAGTAAAACACAATTACTTGCAAAACATTGCTGTAAATATTTTTATACTAAATATTGTTTCTTTAAATACTGATTAATTAATTTAATGTCATAAAATAACATCTCATGTTATAAATAACTGCCTTGTCTTACATCTTTAAGCTGCATGACTTCTTTCTTTCTGGCTCCCTCTTCCTCCTGCTCCAGCAGTGTCAAGTTGCATTGCAGTCAATTAAGAACTGCTCATTTATTATACACACCTTGTTAAAGCAAGAAGGATAACTGAATGCCAAGACTCCCTTTCCTTCATGTCCATGATTTAAAGTAACATGATAGGTAATAAGGATTTTTGAGATTAGATGGCTTATAAAGAGACGTATAGGAATTTTATTTTTTTTTAAAGGCCCCATTGTAAGAAGGCCCATTTCTTTGATTTGAACTATTGAAGTGTGCATTAACCTGTAGGGCTGATGTTGCAGGGGCAGGGGGATTAAGCCCTTTTTTTGAATTTCTGTAAGTGAAAGGTTTTATTGGAGGAGGAGAACGAGGAGGGTGGCAAAGGCAAAAAGACAGCTGGGGAGTGAATGATGAGCAGGGCCCTTTGTGCCACCATTTGGTTTTAACACTAGGATTGCTGTGAAATGGTGGCTCTTGCTAATGCAGTGGCAGCACAAAAATATCCCAGCTGTGATCCCTTCTGGTTAAGCAAGGTGATGTAAAAGGAGAGAGACAAAGAATCTCTAAAACATCTTTCTGGCAATTCTTACTTTTGACAATTATGAATACAGAATGAAAAATAAACTTCTGTCTCTTACGCATGCATGGTTCGGTCCACCTGTACTATGTCAACATTACCAAAAGGACTAAGGATGAACTATTAAAAAGCGCGCTCTGTTGCAATACCCAAACCTGGATTCCATCTAACAACTTTGAGTTATTAAATAGTAAAATTTAAGAAATTCTGGAGAGGTACCTTGGACCCAGACAGATAACCAGACTCATGGAAACAAGTTTAGTGTTACTGGCCTTAAAGCAAATGGAAGGCCCCAGTAGCCTTATCCACTGTAAAGGAGAAAGCTGCAGCTGGGCAGCGATGGCTTGTCTACGGGCATGCCTGAGGAAGTCTCCCTTTTATGAAAATCTCCTATAAGTGTCTTTTGCCAGTAAAGGAGAAGGATTTTAAACAGAAAATATGGGCACTTCCCCCCCCGCCCCCAGTGTCTGTTTTCATACTGCTTTCTTTTAGACTGCTTTCCTGTACAAGCAAAAATCTGAATAGTCACTTCCCCCCCCCACCCCGAGGAATGTACATACAGATCAGATAAAGTAAGGTTCAGACTACTGAAATTTGCACCCATAAATTACAGTTCAGACCAGAAAGCCTTGCCCAAGCCACACTGAAAAACATCTCCTTAAATGTTCTTCCTTCTAAGCAAGAGCAGCCTAGTTCATTCAAGGTGACTCATTTAAATACATATTTAAGGCCAAATGTCATTCCACTTATTTATTAGCTGAACACAAAGTCCCCAAACAGAATTGGAAAGCCACAATCCCAAACTAGAAGAGTTTGCAATGCACTCACTACAGATTTATTCTGCTGTTTGAGAGAGAAATTTACTCCAGAGGCTTTAAAACATTAATTCTCAGGTACAATAAAAACAAACAAACAAACTCTTGAAGAACGGTTACCGTTCCACATACCAGCTGTCTGGTAAAGTTAAATATGTTGGATGTTTTCTGAACCAATACGAAGCAATCAGGCTCGATTGTGGTTTAATGATTCTCCAAATGCCTTTTTTGTTCTGTTCCTTTGTCCTGAGGGTGCTTCCTATCACATCGGACCCAACGGAGGGCGGATGATAAAGTGCGCATGTTTGATTGGGAGGTTTGAATAAGAATTCATTCCTAACAGCTTTTTCCCCTCAAGGAAATAATGGTATGAAGTAAATAAATAAACAAGCAAACAATTAAGAAACTGCCTCTGTCCTATTTCCTTGAAGAAAGCAAAGCTGCCTTATTTTATTTTATTTTATTTTATTTTATTTTATTTTATTTTATTTTATTTTATTTTATTTTATTTTATTATTTTATTTTGCTGCTT
>JAVKLA010000010.1:24736113-24849478 GCA_034782735.1 Sagittarius serpentarius
TTATTTTATTTTATTTTATTTTATTTTATTTTATTTTATTTTATTTTATTTTATTTTATTATTTTATTTTGCTGCTTTTCCCGTGAGCCTCTTCCCCCAGACAGCCCCTCCTGGGCAGCGGGGCAGTTAGTTTAGTGTATTAAAGGTTTCAAATGCTGATGTTTAAATGTTTTCAACGAATATGTTAATTACAATGGACAAGCCTTTAGCACTCTGCTGAAACAGCAGCCTGAACATTGTGTATTTAGCAGATCCTGTAAGGTGATGACAGCTCACAAAGAGTTGATAAACGCCATTCCTTAGGAAGATAAATGTAAACCAAACCTCAAACCCCTGGCAATTTATTCACAAATCCAATTATTTTACAATAACCTTTTAAATTTAAGGGACTGTGAATTTTAAAAAGCAACAATAGAACTTGAGCTTAGCTTTTATTTATAAGCATTGAGGAAAACATGATATAAAATGCAAAAGTCAAAACAAAAGAAGGTTAGGAGGAAGACATTAATATTCTCTACTTGTATGGGTCCTGGCTCCCTGCTGCGATGACTTCACATGCTCATCATAATAACTGACTCCCAGCAAGTCCAGAACTGCAGAGCAAGTCCCTGTCTCTTTCAAAGTTGTACTATCTTTAAAAGATTTGAAGGAGCAGATGGATTTTAGAGCTTATCTAGCTAGAGGGCTACAGCGTAACTACCATGAGCACACTCACGTGAATGTGGACTCTTACCTTCCTTGGGACCCCCAGCCCAGACGCCCCCCAGCTGGCCGCAGGATTTGGGCAGCGTGTACCTTACAGCTGTCAGACCCAGACAAACACGGGAACCGCGAGGGGAGCAACCGAGCATTTTTTTAAGTACAAAACTTCACTTAACGATCCCGTGCTACTGCAGAAGCAGCGGTTCCCCAAGAGTGTGCATATTCTCCCACTATCCAGGTGTACGGTCACTAGGGAGCTGCTGACAATACAGATCAGATCTGGCTTGCGTGGATCTGCACGTCACAGTGTCCCCACGCAAATCTCTGGTCCTCAGGAACGTTCGGTGGAGTGTGGGCAATACCTGGAAGATTTAGTTCTATAAACCATTTTGGCAGCTTGGTACAGGACCGTAATTCTGCCTAAAGATGTTATGCCTTTCTTACAGATAGATTCTTGTATAATATTATGGTTGATTTATTTTTAAAAAATGAGACAACTTATATTTTGCTAGCAGACAAAAATATGCCTTAGTGGTTTTAACTTTCTGTGGAAACCTCAGACTTTGGTCGTGAGAACGCTAGGTGCAATTCTCTGTTAACTTTAGAAAATGACATATGTGGGAGCCGTGAAATGGAAGTTGCTGACATGCACACCACAAAAAAAAAACAAAACAAAAAAAAACAAGACCATAACCCCTGCTGCTTTCTTTTTGAACGTAACTGCATGTAAACACAGTGAGACAAAAGCCCAGAGCAGGCATTAGAAGATGTTTGGTCAGTTGTGCGGTATAATACTATTGGCACATACAGATCTGCTTTTTTTTTTTGCTTTTTTTTTTTGCTTTTTTTTCTTTCTTCTCCAGTGTTCATGCACTAAAGTGCTCATAGTATTTTGCATACCTGAATCTCATAAGCTAAGCATTTGCTGTGGACATACAATGTGGGTCAGCGCAGGATCAAAAAGTTAAGGGCCTCAATTCAGAGCTCTGCTTTGTGAATCCTGATGTTCAGTTCAGTGATATTTTTTTGGCGCTAGTTCTAAAAGAGTAATCCTTTGGATTGCATGTTTTCAGGAATACCTCCCCTACCAAAAAAGCCTGCTCCATAAACAAAATGGGCTGCTTCTTGAGAATGCTGTTCTCAATTATCAGAAGGATAATTGTGTTTTGTGATAAGCAAGGAAACACTTCTCTGCTGGGATATCAGAAACTGAAACCATGAATAAATAAGACATGTAATAGAGACCCAAGATATACCTAAGTGTCATACCTAAGCCATGACAACGCATTACTCTGTTATAGCCTTGATAAAATCAAAGAAATTGCACTACTGATAAATCTGGCCCACTGGAAGGACACATACGCAACCTGCTTTGTAAACCTTTCAAATGGCACTGGAACACTGGGATGTTCTACTTGTGTATACAATGCACCATCACATAATTGCACAGAACATTCTCAAATTCGTCCTGGGCTATTTTTTTAATACTAAAACAATCAGTGGAGCTACATCTGTCTATCAGAGCCTGCTGGGAAACGATGCGTAGGTGAACGAAGCCATAAGGCAGTCTGAGCTTTGAACAGGTAGTGCTTGCTACTGTCCCAGACGGGCAGCTCAGAGAGCGCATAAAAGAAAACCTGCCATAATCCAGGGATGAGGTCCCTGGATACTCTTGCTTCTGCAAGGCTATCCCAACCGCCAGCTATACCTCTCAGATAAAATACGATTTTTATTGATTCCCCAAATTGACAATTATATATAACTGCATTTATATGCTTATATAAGTATAGAAGTGCTCGTGTAACCTCCACGTGAGGTTCCTACAGTGAAAATTCTATCTTAATTGATAAATTTAATTATTATATCTGTTGACCAAGCAGAACCACACCAAAGGCAGAAATTTCTCATTCTGATCTGATGTGATGAGAGAATCACTCGCTCTACATAGTTTACAATTCTTCAGTACCAATTGCTCTACTTGTTCAGCTCTACTGGAGATTTGAAAGAGGTGCCATGCTCATGGATTTAGTTCATACAGATTTTGGACATACATTGTGTGAGACCATTTAGAGAGATTCAACACTTTTTTTTTTTTTTTGGTCTGGTATATTAATGACTCATCTGGAGTGCTTGCACACAAACTCACACAAAAACCCCCTCAAGCAATGACTTACAGTAAAAATGTCTAGGGTATGTGTCAATAACTGTAGAATGGGTAGCATTATAATTCGTTAAAAGCTATTTGGCATCTGGGCAAGATTTCTGACTAAGAAATACTTCCTATTATATAAAATATTTTGGGGTATTTTCATTGGGAAAATTTGAAACATATTGTCATCTATTGCATCTGCCTACAGAAGGGAAATTTCATCATTCCCACTGATGTTACAATTTTTTCAGCTGCATGCATGAAAAGTGGGAGTCTTTGGTTAGCCAAAGCTCTACTGAATTTCAGCATTTTTATTCTACGTCAGCTGCTTTGACCACAGGCAGCAGAGGCCAGTTCCTCAAAAGGTGCTAGGCAGGGTTTGTTAATAAAGCAGTTTTATCAAGGAAGTTACCAATGTCCCCATGACTGAGGTAGAAACACTGAAGCACAGATTACATGATTTTTCTCAAGATCACAAGCTAGTTCAGTATCACAGAACAGAACAGAGAATTCCTAATACTAATTACAAACCCTATGGAGTAGTCTATTTCTAATTAACTTTTAGTTGGTATATTCCAAGTGCAGTTTCTATATTCTGAACCGTGGAGGGTCTCCCAAATTCCAGCTAAATGTTTTGTCCCACTCAGGGCACATAACTGCTTTCTAATTACCCACCCTATTTCTTGGTGTAATATAACACCCAAATTCTCTTCAGTTGTAAGCATTCTATTTTCTGATTGTTGATTTTTTTTCCACATATTAACACTTCAAACTTATGAGAGTTACAGTACAAATTAACATTTATGCCCTGATTTATATTACATCTACTTTAATTGTACTGTTAGCAAGAATGGCAATGGACAAAGAGCAACATGAGCATCACAGCTGTAAATAGTACATTACTTTGCATAAAAAGGTGTTAGTTATTATTGTCTGAAAACTCCCACAAATTAAAGCATTGCTTAGCTCGACTGTCCCTACAGAAAACATTTACAGGAAAAGCTTAGTTTCTAACTAAGAATGATATGTTACTTTTGTTTCTTGCAAGTACTGTATCTAATACTATGGCTGTTTAGAACTTAGGTCATGGAAAGAAGAGAAAAGAAGATATTAACATATCAATGAAACACTCTCCTCAGGAGCCATGGAGTGGGAACAATATTTGCATCTACAGTTTGTTAACAGCACAGGCAAAACTGCTAGTGAAAATTCTTAAATTAGGGTTTAATGTGATGGTCTCTGTTTTCAAAAGACAAACAAAAAGCCACCACAAACCCCTTGTGCTCAGAAGTGGCTTGTTCTGTGTAAATATCACCGTAAATCACCAGTGAAGACCTGAACCCCTTTTGGTTAGGTAGAGAACAAACTCCTATAATAACAAATGAGTCCAGAACTGCCTTGCTGCAGCCTTCTTGGGCTCCTAACTAGGCAAATTAGGCAGCTAATCAAAAGTAGAATTGCTCAAGATGCAGTAAATTCATTATATTGTTTATGTGAAGAAATTTACTACTTCATGTAGGTACAGAAATCACCACATTGAGTAAGACCTCACTAGATAAGCATCTGCTCCCTAATGTTGGCCAGTTCAACGTTTGGGATATTCAAGGATCTTGTAGAAGATCCTATCTATAGCAGATTTATTTTCTAACCCACATCTGTTAATAGTGTCTTATGCCTTGGAGCTTGAGAAGCTATAATTTCTTTTCTTGCCCTGTCTAATGTACCTATGGCTATTTCTGATACACATCTAACTTTTTTTGGCTTCAAGAACATCTTGTGATAATGAGTTCCATGGAATATTTGTGTTGCACTGCAAAAAGTATTTCCTTTAGCCATTTTAAACATGTCACTCATCTCTTAGCCACCTTTATTTATGAAGTACTTCTTGCTGAAATAAGATTGAATACAGTATTCCAGATGACATCACACCATTAACGTTTTATATTTTATTTTCTATCACACTCCTTATACGGTCTAATGTTTTAAAAAAGAAATTGAAATCCTGACTGAATGCTGAATATAGATCCCATTAAACTGTCCTCAGTAATGCTCAGGTCTTTTTTCACACTTGTAGAGCTCACTGGAAAAACCAGACCTTTTCTTTGGAACCATATGTCAATGGAGTTGTTAGCATATTCACTATCCTTAGTTATATTTAAAGATGTTGTTAGAATAAAAACAAGTATCAAGACACCAGAGTTTTTCACAAAAGGGACCTGCTTTCTGGAGCACCTTGTCAGCTTGCCTCCATCTTCCAAAACATTATCCCTTCCTTAGGACCAAAAAGCAGCAGAAGCTGAAGGAAATTCACTATTTCTGAAGTTATGGCCACATATTCAGGAAAATAAATATGGAATTAGGGGACTGTGCATTGCCAATCATTTCTGAAAACTTTTAATTGGGTGATTTTAAGTAGTGCCAAGGACTTAGCTAAAATTTTAACTTACAAACTATGAGTTCAAGGCCCAGTTTTCAAAGTGATGAGCACCCTTAAGTTCTACAAAAGCCACTGTGGACTATATCACTTCATAAAAATCAGGCCCCATGTTGTTTATTTAATTTATTTTTAAAAGATTTTCTTTGCTTTAGTCCACTAACAACTAATTAAGATGCCTCCAGATTAAGAGCCTGAGCCAAGAATTACAGGATATACCACATGCTTTCTCCAGGCAAATATTTACAATTGTTTGTTGGGTTGATGCCTTTGACATCTATCTTCTACACATAGGCCATTAAAAAATGCAACATCACAAAAATCACCACATGACATTATGTGAAAGATTTGCTTTTTGAAAAGCAAGATGTATTCAACGCCAGCTTGCAAATTGTTTTGCAGATGCTATTTCTATAATGCTGGCATGGCTCCTTTTAGCAAGGGGGGTTGGTGGTGGTGGTGGTGGGGAGAGAGAAACATAAAAGACTTAGATCAAAGATTCTTTTTTGGTAGGCAAAGGCTTCTGGCTTCTTTTTCCTAATAGAAAAAGTTTGTGATATCAGAGGAGACCGCACATCAAGCAGGGTTATGCAGCCCAGCTTTAGCATTCTCTTTATTCGTGCTTTGTGCTTGCTGCCGCTCCCTTGTCACTGTGTTGGTGTTTCATGGGGGCCTCTGCAGGATTTAGAGAACACAGGCAGAAAACACTGTAGAAATAAAGACTTCTAGTCATTTGTTTATCATTCCTGTTAAACTAACCCTATGACTGACTGTCCTCAATAAGACTAACCTTGTGAAAGGCTCCAATGGCTTCCTGATGCTTTCAGTGATCAGAACGCCTTTATGCCTAATGGTGGCATGGCAAATGCATCCCTGTGTGGGAGAAAGCAAGCTCCTCAGAGCACTGCCTGTCGTTTCTAAAAATCACATGCATCTCTGAAGTCAATAACGGCTTGCTTCTTTGGAAGAATCAGACAGTTATGCAAACAGGAATTTAAGGTAAACAGATGTATGCATAGCATGAGGCGGTCCACAGCTCTCCTCATTGCCTTGGTTCTGCAGCCACTCACGTTTAGGATAAAGCTTCCATTTTCTTAGTGGGCAATGCCTAGTGTCCACGTGCCTGACTGAGGAAGTGTCCAGACGCTTTCCTGGGAGGTTGCAGACATGCAGCATGACCAGATTGGGCAGTTCCCAGCATCCCTGTGCTGACTCCTGCCATGGGACTGCAGACTCGCTGAAGGCAGGCAGCTCCACTCACACCGAGAGTGTGGATAACACAGCGGTATGTGCCTCTTCCAGCCAGCTCAGCAAATGGAGTTTGTCAAGTTACTAAATATATTAAAGTATAGACTTCAAAAGCCCCTGATCGGAAGATAGGGACAATGAAGGACACCATGCAAACAAATAATATAACACTGTAGACCTGTTTAAGAGCTGGAAGAAGTGTAGAGAAGATTTTTCTCTCCCTCACCCCCATGGTTTTCAGGAAAAGGTCTTTGAACTTCTTTATCTGAGTACTTATATTTTTATTACAGGAAATTAAGAGGCTGAATGATGTGTGATTCAACTGTGGATCCCTGGACATGAAATGAAGCCATAATAAAACATTTTAATATGAAATCAAAACCATAAGCTTGACTCTCTCCTACTTCTGACCTCTGCTCTATGCAGGGGCAAGTACATAGTGGGAGCCAAAAATTGCTCCTTCCTTGTATTTCACGAATAAGTCTTTAGACAGGTTATGTGCTGCTTTAAATTATAATACTGGCCACGGAGTTTCTAAGAGCAGATCTCTGTTGCATAACAGAAGGCAGCCCAGGGGTGCGTGGCCAGTGTACGCTCATGACAAGGTAGGATACTAGTGTGGTTCTCCGCTAGCACATGCTGCACGTGCATTCATATGCCTGGCTGGTCTTGAAACTCAAGCCTGAGTCCCAGTCCATTAATTTACTTTGCCTCCTCCTACCACAGTAAGATGAGACACTGAGAAGGCCTGAGATACAGATTTTTGTCTACCTTTCAGAAGAATAAAGTCAAGAAATGAGATGAGGCAAGAGAAGGTTGCTTCAAAGTTTATTTTTTTTTTCCTTCGAATATCACTACTTAGGAAGAACAAATGCAGATACTCGGTGTCATGCTGCTGGTAGCTGAGCTGGCAGAGAAAAACATGAGAACTGTAAGCATTAGTCAAAGAAATCAAGCTAATGCTCTAATCAAGTACAGCTAAAATCTGTAATGTCCAATAAAAGACAATCAGCATAATTGGAAGAGTGCCAAACAACTGAACAATACAAATTTAGTTTTCCAGAGAGGGCCTCTCACATTAAACTAAAAAATCAACAAAGACTGCAGTCTGACGTTACAGCTAAACCAGTCCAATGGCTTACCCCACTGCAAGCTCCCTTCCCCTCCCCTGTGCCAGCTTCTCTGACCGCAGAGGTCTGGTTCAGGGAGCTAAACCAGCCAAATACTACCATTTTTTTCCTGACACCCAGGCTCCATGAAATGACAAACTGTCAGTGCCAATGCAGGGAAGTGGCAAGAATATATATATCTGTGCATAGATGAGAAAAACCTTATCATTAGATTGGGTACACTTTGATGTTACTAGTAAGGCAAAGAGGAGAACCGAAGCATCCTGCCTGTACTCTGTCTGGGAAACAGAACTAGGATTTGCAACAGAACAGGTCATAGCGTGTGTGCAACAGCACAACAAATTTACACTAACTGCTTTGAATTTATAATTGATTTGCAGTTGTAAATCTGAATAACTAACGGTAGAAAGCAAAACCTCAGGTCTGGACTTCCAGAACAGTTCTCCAGTGGGTCATTTACTTCTGGCTTCCTGGGCCGCCTGACCTTGAAGGGAGTATTTGGAGTCACATTAACGTTTAAATAGCGATCTGCTTCCAGCAGCCAAACACAATGTTTCTCTCGGCCTTTGGAAGTCTGAACAGGCCAGACCAAGAATTCTCTGGCAAATAAATCAGGTGTAGATCTGTAAACTGGGTCCCATTTTTTTCATTAGTTAAGACTGTAATGGAAACACAGAGGAACCCACGTGATGGCAGCAGATTAGACTAGGGCCTCCTCAGGTCCCTTCCAATTTGAATTATCCTACAGCCCTGTGATCCCATGAGAGTGATTTTTTCCCTCCCTTTGTTCACAATGGCTACTTTGGATAGAAACTATTCACCTGCGATCCTGGAGAAAGCAGTTCTTCCACCCTTCTCATGCAAGTCAATGAGGCATACAGTGGTGAGTGGGCGGGAGTCGGGGCTGGGGGGTGTGGGAAGCGAAGATTTTCTTCAAATACCTTTTACCAGGCATGGCTGGCTAAATGGGACACCTTGCTCCTGCTCCTCACTCTTCATACGGCACCCCTCATTCTGCCTTTCATATCAAATTTCTGCTCAGAGATCTGCTCCATATTCATGTTCCAGATCTTTAGGGCAGACCCTTCCTTATTTCTTTATTAAAGTGGAAATAACAAGGGTAAACAGGGATACCGGTGTTAAGCCAGTTTTATGCCACCTATATTGAAGAGTCAGAAAGTAATAGTTCAAAACATCCAGGACAAAAGCCACTGTCTGGCACTCTAAATGGAACAGTCAGCACTCTAAAATGAAATAGTCAGCACTCTAAAATGAAATAGTCACCTGGGCACATTATAGCAGAAATATAAATACAGGTGACACAATGACACGGAGTGGGACAACTATCCTTTACGCAGAAGTCAGCTCACGTGGTATCTAAAGAAAGTGTACATTACCAAAACTACAAGCCTTGGTTACTCAGAGAAGCAGCACCACCAGACCTGTCAAACCGGGGTGACAAAGGCAGGCTGCACGCTCACCCTGTGCGGGAGGGACGACAGGGTGTGAGAAAGCAATGTGAGAGGTTGATTAGCACTGAAAAGTGATACCCAAAGAGGGCAGAAACAGGACATGGAGAAGTGAAGTGATACAGAAACAGAGACAAGGAAATAGAGGAAAATAAAAGAAAGAAACAAACAAAACCACCAAAGGTTGTTTTTCTGTTACTCAAATCTGAACTGAAGGATTTGTTCTTGTTCTATGTGGTCTTTGCCTTCTTTTACACTCTTACTATCACATACGCTGTCCAGAGCGCTCAGATTTATGGTCAGAAGCTGAAAGGATGCAAAGGACAGGAGGACAGGGACTGTTGTTTTTGGTGTAGCACCTGGTTTGCGACCAACAATTAAAAAACATTTAAAAAAAAAAAAGACGACACATCTATTGAAAGAGCTGATACTACAGCATCTTTATCACTGCTTCAGAATCAATTCATCCACCTGTAGTGTTTGGCTTTCCATTTACATTTAAAAGGATGTGAAATATACAGTAGCGAAACAGTATTAGAACAAATAAGCCCAAGGAGACAACTAAAAGAGGAAGTGAAAGGCTTAAAAAAAAAAAAGAATGAGACCATAGCATTTGTCTCTGACAATATTTGCTGATGTGTCCAAATTGAAAAGTCATATGGAAATGGTGCAATTTTTGCCTTAGATATGAGTGAACTTGTCTGTCAGATGCTTTCCTCTTATCTTCAGTGGTCTACACATGAATGAAACCGAAGACTTCTAAGGTGGGTAACCTGTTGTCAGCCTTCCGGGCATAGTGTCATGAAGCCAAGGCTCTTCCACACTATGGGAAATCTTGGAGTAGTTTTTATTTCCATTCCAAATTAGAGGTAAAGGAAATTTCAGAACATCAGAATTTTGTCATGAAACCTAATAAATTCCCTATCAGCCAGCTGTGCTAGAAATGCTTTTCCCAAACATCTAACCAAGAAGTTCCCAGGTGTAGCTTATTTAGTTATTTTCTCCGAAGGCCATAACCGTGTTGGACCACAAGAGCGGAAGCACATGGTGCTATGCTGGTTTGCATGACGGAACTGTGACTCCGTCCCAAACCTCTCTCACAGGGCAGAGAAAAGAGTGGCAGCTACTGAGCCATGAGTACTATCTGGCCTACTCCCGTCTCCACTGGGGAGAAGATAGGATACTTTATTTCCTTGGTGTACCACTTCAAAACGCCTTGTGTATCACTAGCAGGTCTGGGCTTGCGTTTAGAAATTCACAGTTTAGTTTAGTTTACAACTTACGGTACGATAGCCCCAAAAGCCCTGAACTTGATTGATCAGTGTCATAAGATAACCCAAATCCTTCACAATCCAAGTAAATTACTTGTAGAGAAAATCCAGGTAACAAATGCCAATACCAAACAGAAGGTGAAAGTCGGGTAACAACCAGGAATAGAAAACAGTCTTCCCCAAATCCTGGGCATCCTCTGGTTGCTAGATCGTATCGCCGGTGCATCCAGCTTGCACGGACCAATCACTACAGGACTCTTAGTTCATAGTGGAACATCTACAGGCTGTCATCAAGTATTTATAACTTTAACCAGACTTCTGTGCAACGCGAGCAGATTGTCAGGTATTAGAGTGAGCTAATTTATTCGGGAGTTGAACTCTTCAGAGTTTGGGGAATGCTTCTCAATTCATCATCAAAACCTCTCCTCAATTCCTGCTGCATATTTGAAGCCTCAGCCTGGGTTATTTGGGTTATCAGAAGCCCGTTGACCTTTTCTAAGCACTTCTAAATCTATCAGCAAAGCTCAGGAACAGAACCATGAGGATTATGCCGGTTGTAATATAGAAGTTGTCTTTCCTTAATTTTCATGGATACATGGCCTTTTTATTAAAAAATATATTCTAAGAAGAGAGCTGAAAGGGGTCTTCTCCCACTCTCTGATTTTATTTAGAAATGCAACTCCTAAACCTGAACACTTTCTCATAGATACAGCCTTAATGAAGTAACAGTATGACAATAGCCAAGACGACCAAAGTGTAGCAGTCAAGAAGGGAAGGGATTTTTACCTGAATAGCATACAACAAATGGTGTTAATTTTGTTAAACACTTTAAAAACGTTATCAACTTACATGTTAATGAAGGGACATACTGGCAACGTCCAATCTGTCCTGCCAATTCAAGTAATGCAAGAAATTACAATAAACATTTTCATACTTCTTCAGAGAGGACAAAACCTTTGTTGCTGTTAAAAAACAAAAACAAAACAAAAAAAAAACCCAAACAACAAACCAACCCCCCAAAACACAAAAAGGAAGAAATTAAAGGCAAAATATTTTTTAAAGTGCCTGGTTCTTCTCAAAATAAACACAAACTAAAGCTCAACAACCCCACTTTTGCCAACTGCCACTTTGTAGGCCTTTATAATTAGAATAATTTAAAAAGGATAAAAAAATCCTTTGCTGATCTTTTCAGTTATCCTGCATAAATCTGAACAAATCTCCTACATTACCCATCATCTTTATTTAGGAAGCTTTTCTGAGGTTGTTTCTAGGAAAAAGAAACTAGGAAATTACAATATTTGCTGTTGTTTCAGTACCCTTTTTTTTTTTCTCCCTTCTTCTAATGTGGTCATCCAGAGACAACTGGAATGTACAGGAGCAACCCAATACTCAAAAGAATAAAGTTCAAAAATAATTTTATCACAGACCCCCAAAAAATGCAAGCCTGGTAATTTTTCCTAATTCCTTCTGCCATGAAATAGAAATGCTTTCTGGTTCATTGAGCAAATTGGTGGGTCTGAATTCCAGAAATTCAGATATCCTTACAAAGGCAGCATTATGACCGAACAGGTTACGTGTTCAGAATTCTGGCTGGGTGCCACTTTGTTAATAAATACAAGTGTTGAATTCAGCTGGATTTAAAGATTGTGTTCTTTGCTTGAGCAAGTCTGAAAGTGCCAGCGTTGTAAAAATATCGTTGTAGCTTGTGCTTTGAAACTCGGAGACACCATCGCAGATAAAAACTGTCTCTGATCCTGCAAAGAGAATCAGATGGGCAGGTCTCACACTGAGCCCAGCTGACTTCAGTGACCTAAAACAGCGGTTTGCTGCATGGAACTATAGAAAGATTGCGCAACTTGTAACAAATTAAACACTCAGATAAACTACAAAACATATTTAATCTAGATTTTAATTTTTGAATACTAATTTTAGAAACAGAAGACAAAGCAGTGAAAACCATTATTATAGATCAGAGAGAGGTTTGTTTCTTTTTTGGGTTCTCTGTGTTCTACTTTATTAAAAAGAATGTCATTTTCTTCAATAACATGGATTATATTCCATCAACAACAGCAGCAATCAACTAGAACTTCAATAAAACCCTCCCAACAGTTCTTCGGGGTTTTGCGTTGGGTTTTTTTTAGTTAAAATGTGGTTGACTGATTTATTATTTAAAAATTCTTCTGTGTCTTAATAACACAGGATAACATTTATGTTTTATATTATATAATGGCAGTTATCAGAGCTGAACAATTCCAGGCAAGTGATTTATTTTCCTGTCTATCTGCTCCAGTTCATAAAAAAAAAAATCTCAATGACTCAAAATATATTCATTATTCAAAATTAGTCAGTAAGTACTATTTGCAATTAGTGGTTAATAACTAGACAGGTTTTTTTTTTCCTGTGTGCAGAATTACCAGATCCATTTTACAGATTAAAACCTGAGGCACAGAAGGGTATCTAACCCTGCACAAAACCAGTAGCAAATACCATCTTCCTGTGGAAGCACTGGACCACACCGGTCAAGAACGGTCAGATTCTTTGCAGGTAACTGCCTGTGCACATTTACTTAAGGATAGTCATACGTGGATTTTATGCATGCAGGTATACATACATACATATGTATATATGCCAACACTCAAGTTTTATCAATACCAGTTTCTACATATGCAAGACTTAACAACTCAACCTTTGGTTTTAATTTTTTGTTTTTAAACAAGTTTAAGTGCCAAGGAACTGCCATCACTTAAGTAGCCTAGAGGTAATTCCTGCTTCATTGTACCTCTCAGTCCTTCTAAGAGCTTTATACTCCCTTTTGCTCTTCCTAAAAATTTGAAACCGCGCTAGTATTAGCAAGAAAGAGAAATTTTTGCCCCTCCTCCCCCCACTTCTGGGGGGAGCTAGAGACTTAGACTTGAGTGAAAGCCTTGGTTCATGAGAAAAACAATTATTGGATTTGAAATGACTCAGGTAAGAATTCTGTTCTGAACGGCTTCAGGGAAAACTGTTCATAAAATCCTCTTGTTATTAGCAAACATAGTTTATTATTGGCACAGTGCAGTAAAAAAAGAAAAATACATCTGGACTCTCACTGCCTGCAAGAGAAATATATGGCTCTTCCATCAGGTGCTGAATGCTCTGACCGCTGGATTAAAGCGTGTTCAACACAGCATAGTTCCCTGTAGAAAGCTGAACCGAATCTTTACAACCTGTAGTGGCAAGATGCAGACAGGCACCTAGCGGGAAATTTAGAAAATTCCTACTTTTCCTTACCCTTGAACTGCTTAAGTATTGCAAGGAAGAGATACTGAGCATCTCCTAGCAGAATACGGTGAAAAGCCCTGTGCTGAATGGGTCCCAGCAGTAAGGATGCTAGCTTAATCTTATTTTGGTGCTTTAAACGCGGCTGCAAGCTCAGCAGCGCCCAGACTCCTAGGACGCCCAGGCTGGCTGTGCAGCAGCACCATCCCAGGAGCAGGCAGGGTTTGTCTGAGGAAGAAGAAAAGTTTCTTCCCGAGCTGGAACTGAGTTTAGAGCAGGAGCGAAAGCACCGTTTGAATTCTGTGTTACACGGACAGCTCAAGCCATTATTAACATCTCAGAGGTTCCTCGCAGCCACTGAAGGATTTAATTGCAGCAGCCTAATGAAGCTCTGCCATGCCCCCTCGCTTCTTCCTAGGGCCGGGACACGTGGGGCCGGGGGAGGGGGCGAGGGGAAGGAGAAGGGAGGAAAACAAAAAGCCCCGAAGTACATAGCCTATCTGAACACTTTGCTAGGTGCTTTTCATCGCTTTGTGGTAGCTTATCTGGTCAAAATAATCCAAAACATCTAGTGAAAGAGATCGCTGTTTGCACAATGAAACCTTGCAAGACATTTGCTCTTCTTTCAGACACCCACCCACGTGCATGTTTGAAGATTTCCACACTTTTTCCCCAATTAAGCACATTTAAAGTCACAGATCCTCCAGCCATACCTCATCATTTACATTGCTACATGAAACCAACACTTTCTTTGTAAATGAAAGTGCATGTAAATATACATCTGTACATACTTACATGCAAAATGAAATACAACATTTGCAGAAGTGCATCCATGTATTTACTAAGCTGTGTATTTTACTTCTGTATTTGTATAGCTCAGAAAAAGGAACAGTGTAGCTTTAACATGGTTATACTTATGATTTTAATTTAAATACTTGGGAGATGTGTATATTACAACATCTCATCGCAGACATGTTGTACTGTACTGTCTAAGAAGAGTGGGGAAGCATATTTATCCATAAAAATGTCACTCATGACAGCTGTATCACCAAAATGTTTTGTGCTCCTCAGGTGAAGATCAGTCACAAATAACAACTGGTTTGATATTTAATCAATGTCAAGATACTGCTGGAAGTGTCTGTCCACATCAGGGATCTAATGGATCTATTTCGACATTAAAAATACATGGAGAAACTTCTTTTACTCTAAGCTAGAACAAAAAGCTTTTAATTGCTTTACAGACGACAGTGTATACCACATCAGTGGGCAGGAAAAAAAACCCGTAATGACAGTTCAGTGTCTGTTTTTCTTCCAAGATATAGTTGAATCTACAGGGCAAAGTTCTCAGCTTTTGCTTTTTCCTTCCAAATTCACCTTCTACTGCTCGGTCTTTGCAGAAGGCAGTGGGAACTGAAAGGGGAATCAGATATTCCACACAGCCTGGATGGAAGAATTTTGCTGTGGTATGGTTTTAGATACAGCTTTTATGGTTAACCTTCACAAATCTCTCACTTTCTCCCCACTTCTTATCCTTAATAACATTTTCAGTATGAGCACCCCTATATTTAATTGCTGTAGTCAAAACAGAACCACAAGGATCTTAACACAGAGTCAAAAGAATGGTTCCTCCTCCTCTTACCTCATCATCTAAGTAGTAAAATGTCCTTAAACTAGTCAAAGGTAATTTTCAGGGATGTAAAAATGTTCTGAGGTAAAAATAACTTTTGCCTTCTTTTGACTTTAGAAGGATCAGATCAATTTGATTCAATTCACTGTGAGAAAAAAGGTTTCGCAATGATTACACATATTGCAGACCTAAATGCCTTCCTCCAAAGTACTTCCTTAACATCAGACTTCTAGCTGCAGTCTGCTTGCCTGACAATTTGTTATATTTACTTTTTGCTTTTTTCTTCCACTTTTTTGCTGAAGTGTAGCCCACTAAACCCAGATGAAAGAAATTATTTAACTTTTGAGAGATTTACCAAATATAATGAGAGATTAACCTACCAGATATTCAGCCCCTTAGCCAGCTGAGCACTCAGCTTATGCTTTCAGCTGTTCTGCTACTTTCCCCTCAGGAAGTGCCGATTTTTAAAGTTTGGCAGATAATAATACACAGACCCAGGTATTTTTTTTACCCAAGGAAGTGGTTTCATTGCTAGCAGGTAGCTAGCAGGTACCTTGTTTGGGATATTAAGGTAATGAAAGTTCATCACCACAGACAAATTGTGACTGCACCCCATCCAATCTGACCTCAAGCTTGAGTTACTGAATGAGGAGACATGCATTTATAACAACCCTCCCTAATCCTCCAATAAATCAAATTCACCCCCCTAAGCTGTTAGAAGAAATTGAATTTCTGTATACATAGATTTACAGGAGGAAACAAAAACAAAATCTTTGAGAAAGAGAGGTTTCAATGGTGCTATATGCATGCAAATAAAAGGCCAGTTCAGACTTTAATTACATTTAGCTTTTCTTTCTTCCAGCAATTGCCTGTTACTTTTAATAATCATGTTTCCAAAAAGGATGCCCAGGGAGGGATATCAAAAGGCAAATTTACTCGAAGAGATAGGAAACATTACACATTGACTGCGAATTCTGCAAGGCCAGTCTCTCACCAAAAGATTAGCTGCTTCTGCAGAAATAGCAGATTTTAAACCAGCATAGGGAAATAAAAAAACATTGGCACGTGTGTTAATCACAGCAACTGAATAACTGGGCTGAATAAATACCAGTCAAAGCCACTCCTAGATTTTGCAGGCACGCCTGTAAAAGGCCTTCTATACAGTCAGTACTTTTCTAGTTATTTAACAGTGTGTTTAGTGCCTTGCTAGAGCGGGTGTGGTAAATGCATCGTAATCTCGCAGGATAACCTGGTCACCTTGCTACAGACACTTTCTCTCTAACCTGAAACATTCACTTTTCCTGATTAAAATGGGTAAAAAATAATTTGTGTTGGTGGTTACAGATTAAATAGTCTGGTATACTTCAAAAGCCTGTTTACCTGTGATTTAAAACCAGTATCTTTTGATCAAAGAGATAAGCTGTCTCCATGCTGTCTGGTGATCACTATTTTCCTAAGGCCTTTTCCCCGTTTAGTTAACTTCTTTTATTTTTACTGAGGTATGAAAGGACACAAGTTTCAAATTTGTCCATGTAAGTTTACATACAATTTTGCTAGGGTCTATCATACCGTATCGCAGATAATGTTTCAGCAATTTAAGATTTAACAGCTGCTGCCAAGAATTGCAATTGGATAATCTCACGGCTGCTGTTACTTTGAAGTCACCAAGTCACAATAAAACCCACAGCTTCTTGCAAATGCTGCGTTTGGGATTATTAGCGGTTAATTGGAAGATCTTTTGAAATATTGAAAAGAAACCACTAAAATGCACTCGTATTTTTCTGCTAAATTCTGCTTGAAACCTGCAGCAAAACGAATCAAAACTTTATTCTTCTTAATGACAGCGTGGAGTAGAAAGGAAGAGATGAGAGTTTGACCTGACTTCCTTTGGTACTTGTTTATATCACTGGAGCAGAAAGAATCTCAGTGCTTGGCAGCCCACTTCCTGAAGGCAGAAAAAAATAACCTACATTTACTGCAAATTGTATAGAGATCGTGAAGCTCTGATATCACAAGTCATTGATCTGGTCAAGTGTTAAAAGATAGATGTGAGACTTCCCCTTTTCAGTTACAAATTCCAGCATAGGACACAAGAAAACAACTATTTTCCTTGCCACCAGAATAGGTTAAGTACTAAGGGAGGGAGCCCTGGGATGACATTTTTCCTCCCTGCAAGAAATACCCCCATTATTTTTTCTGATAGCAACAAACAGTTTGTTAAATATAAAATGCTGTAACTGAGCTATTCAGAGGGCATCAACACTGACAAATATTTACTTGAAAATATCATCAGAGTTGAAACTTAATTGAAATGCTAAAGCTTTGTTTGCTTCCCCCGCTTCAGCACAGCTGAAACAACAAAACCAGTCAGACAACTTTTTTTTTTTTTCGGTCAGGTATGTGCTGAATTACTGACAAAAAGCTTTGGGGTTCTTAGAAGAGCTGCAACACCCAAGGGATTTCTCCCAGCTCCAGACAGAATGACTTCATTTAACTATCTTGGGTGCTCTTTTTGTGATTGCCTTTCAGCAGCTTGGACTGAATGTGTATCTGTTTTGTGGGCAGACACAGAATTTAGTGTGAAAACACTACTGGAACACCCTTTCCCAAAACATTAAAAGGTTTACAAATGAGAGTTTAAGGTTTCTACATAAGCAATTTGTGAGTGTAAAGGGACTGGGTTTTGTTTTTGCTGTAAACCTCCCCCTTCACATAAATGAGGACTGTGGAGATAAAAACTGTGTTCTTTATACTCCACTCCCTATTTTGTTTGTTTTCCGGATAAAATGAAATTTCTGAAATTCCATGGTGGGTTGTAACATTTTGTAGAATCCTCATGTTTAGTAGCTTGATTCTTTTAAGCCTTTAAAAGTTCTTTTTAAAAGCTTTTTAAAGAGTTGTCTAGAGTAGCTGTAATTACACAAGTGCAGACTTCCACAAAGTACTTTTACACCTCTTCTGCATAAGTGTGTTAATGTCAAATAAGTGTTACTGTCTCCATTTTACAGATGGAAAACTTCGACACAGATCCTCAAAAGCTACCTAGGCATTTATCTTTTCATCTGCTTCCCAGGCTGTGTGCTGTGAGTGGTTAGGCAAGCCTCCCCTGAGCTCATCGGGGCAGATCCCATGGCTGGGCACTTGACATCCTCCTGGCTTTACCTGACTCTTCCCTTGGGTCTGGGGGATCCAGCTGGAAACAGCTTGACGGACAGGGATGGAAGAAGAGGTTTCAGTGTGTAAAGGAGAAGCAGCAATACCTTAGAGTATCCTGAATACTGAAAGTACTTTTTCTTCCTGCTAATTCTTCACATTGCTATTGTTTACCTGTGTTATCTGAATTAAAATCAGCAACAGCGAGTATATACTATAATACTATTCTTTTTTCACTCTGGCATAAATGTAGACTTAGTTTCTACTGATCCAATGCTTAAAAGACTTAGCCATCTTAGCCTAAAGTAATCCAAGCTGGAGAAAGCTTGTAAGTCAAGATTCAGGAAAATGAAGAATTCTAAATAAGTGAACTATTCCCAGTATTCCCAGGCAAACTGATCTTCCAGCTGAGATGAGGGGGAGTAGACGTCTAACCTGCTGAGATGCTTGAAAAAACCCAGAGCTGACCAAGTTCTACACTGTGGGAAAAATATATCACACTCTGAGTGTATTGTATATCCTGGCTTCACGTTTTTAAGTTTTCCTTTTAGCTCTGCAATACTAGAAACATACATAAACGACACACAAGACACAAACAAAACAAACCAAGAAAAAAAAAAAACATCTCAGCCCTGGCAGGCTTGCTTTAAATTAAATATAAATAACTTCATGAAATGGTACCAAAGTCGTGAAAACCATGACAGCTTGAAAGACAGCAAATGTTTGCGACACTAATGTGGGGCGCAGGGTGGGGAGCACTACAGCACAACAGAGGTTGTTTTGCCTTCTATAGCAGTTAGAGTAGGTGAGAAAATGAAGAAATTGGAGAAATAATGACTTATTTTGAAGAACAATTTTATCTGAACAGCACACAAATGGACTGAAGAGCATGCCATGTTCGACAGACAATACTTTTTCAGAAAAGTTTTTGTGTAAGACTTTTCCAGTACAGGTATCTCACCCTCCTTTTCAGAAGGAAACAGGAGAAAAATACAAATAATTACTCTGTGTGTGTCTGATAATACATAAAGATTCTCTTCTGTTTCATACAGAAAATGTGGTGATGCATACCAGGATGTGGGTGACTCAAAGGTTAGTCTTAATATTATGCAAAAAACACATGCAAGAGATGGGGGAAATAAAATCTACAGAAAAGACATATAAAAAAAAATTTCTGGAACCCTCATTTGAAATTCTCACCCATACAAAACCAGACAAATATTCATGTTTTTGCTTATTTTTCAATAAGCCTTTTTTCTGTAAAGAGCTTTTTAAGTGGCTGACAGAGTAATAACCACCATCATCAGAGTGTGTCTCCCTGATAGCTGTTCCGTGAGTTCTCAGGTAAAGGTTTTCAAATAAAGCACAATATAGGCATTCAGAGCTTCACAAGGCCATACTCAGTACAGTACAAGACGGACCAGTAAACTCTGACCCTACAATATGAAATCATAAATCGAGATCATTTAGGGACAAATGTAGCATCTTATTCCACGTTTATTGCCACCAACTGCAATAAAATAACTTAGCAAAACGATTAATGTCAGGGATAAAAGGCTTCTGTTGTGAAGCGCTGATCATATCAATGCCTAAGTGTTAGGCAGTGTCTAAAGAAAATGACAGCCACAAGACCTGGATAGCCAAAGGGCAGCAGAGGTGTGCAGAGGCAGGCGATGTGTCATCTGCCCTTTAGACAAAAGTTTGGGTATATTAAGAACACTTAGTATCCAAAAAAATTATCTTTAATTCTCCTTATGAGGCTTCCGTTTAGGGTATTCACACCTCATTCTGCAGATTTACAATCTTCCGTATTTAAAAATGAAACTACAAGATTAATGCTATTTTTGTGGCAGTTTTTCAAGAACTAACAGGTTGTGCTGGGGCACATCAGAAACTCAAGAGCAAATTTATAGAGCTCTGAGTTTCTAAAGTTATGTTCACAGGAGACTGTAATATGTTTAGAAAGTGGAATAAGAGCCTTGCCATTTTGGAGAATGGCTGTAGAAACCTACTGGCAATTCGGTATGCATAAATGTATGTGTTCTCTGTCTTGAAGCACTTCGGATTTCTGAAATGGTAGTGTAACAGTGCAAACTACAGCTTTATGTTGTATTTTTGGCCAAAGCAAAACTAAAAACCAAACTATTGGTGGGAGTTTTCCCCATCCACCCAATATACCGGGGAGATTATGGTGATACTATATAGCATGCTGGAAGATTCTCCACCTTCAAGTAAAAAACCCGAAAGGTAATGAGTGGGTGAAAAGAATCACCAATGTAAATGCTAGACTGCAGAGAAGATAGTCCTTCTTGACAAGAAAAAGCAAATAAAAAAGCACAACTTCAGAGGGCTAAACTCTGCAATCTCAAGAAAAAACAGTGTGTTGTAACACTCTGAAGACTGGCCCCAGAACAGGGAATTCTGTACTGTCTACCTACGTCCTTCTTCTACCCTCTCTTTTAAAGCATTTCATTTGCCATTCTTAACAGAGTGAAAGTCAACCTGCGAAGAGCTCCTGCAAATCAATCCCCAAGCCAAATACCGCTGACAACCTTATGCACCCAGTAGTAGCACAGGGGTGAATTTCACTCCCATTGCTGGGCTAATCAAATAGTGTGGCGCAACGGGAGGCTGAAGAAAAGTGTTAGAGCTCCTTTGTGATACAGGATTTGTCATCAGGGTTTCATGTGCTTTTGATGCCATGAAGACATAGTGAACAGAGGATGAGGAGGGCAACTAGGCCTTAATGATTTATTTTCATAATTTGGGAATGTCAGTTGAACCTTCTTTTCCCATGGTGGGAATCCATTATTAATATTTACAAGCAGTTCTCTAGTAAGCAGGTAAAGGCTCATAATCAGAATCAAATTACTGTACTCCTGATGATACTTCACAAGATGAGCACTTTATTAGGAAACAAAAGCTTCCAGAGAGACTATTTAATGATAAGTACACCAGTTTCTTTAATACTCTAATGGTAATTGCTAGTGAGACAATTATTTTTCTTGCCCAATGATTTTTCCCCCCCTAGTGAGAACTGTTGTACTCAATGCTTAGAGCATAATATAATTATTCAGAGTTCATTAATAGACAATATTGCTTTTCCTTTCATTAAACCAGATTTGTGCATCTGTTTGAATAAGGATATATAAGTCATCAACCATGCAGTACATAGTTTTTTATTTTTTTTAACTTTTAAGGAAGGAACAATGTGAACCTGGCACTTACTATTCAGTGAATTGAGGAAACCTGACTCCTAGTTACAGCTTGCTGTTCACGGCAGCATGAGCAAGTCTCTATCTCTCAGCACATCTGCTCCACTTCAGTTTCCCACATGTCAGACAAGGACAATTCTTTCCCAGCTTTGTAGGAAGCTTTGGGAATTTAGAGATGAATGATAGTAAATGAATGACTTACAAACTTTCTAAACTTCTGTCAGGGAGTACTGAGGTCAACAAGCAGTGATAAGGCACGATAATATGGCCAGAACGGTGGGATGAGCCTGGTGGATCTGTAGTCCCATTGGCCTTTTGGTACCAGGAGGAGACCATCATTTTGGAGTGCCTTTTGCCAGTGGCATTCCTTTCCACCACAGGACTTCCTTATGACATCTTCCTCAGCTGGATAAGCCCCTGTTACAAACACAGTCGGTCTTGCATTAGATTTAGGTGGATGGAATAGTCAAACTTTCCTCCCTTGGCACACCGGCTCACTGCCAGCCACACTCACATTGGGTGATGCTAACGAGAAGCACGGGCTAAGTAAAGCAGTGTTCAAAAAGGCAATAGGTAAATCAACAAAGTACTCTCATGGATAACATCGGCACAGTGTGCCTCTCACTGGGGCAGGAACAGAAAGAAACATCAGCTGTATACGTAATTTAAGGGACCTGCTTCACCTTGAAATATCAAAACAGCCTTCTCTCCCCTTGTTTGAGTTCTCCTTACGGCACCGCAGGTTAGTATTAACTCCACTGTGTGATTAAAGGCAGCATATACCAATTTTTCTAGAACCTTATAATTCTTAAAAGAAATGTCTCAATTCTGAAGTCCTTTGATTCAGTTTGGCCTGTTTGCCCCATAAAGCCCTAGTCTTATTTCAAGTCAAGTTAAGCAATCAGAGTAGTGGGAAAAGCAGTTCTGATGCCGAGCAAGCAGACCGAGGCAAGTACTTTTACTGAATGTTCAATGCGGTGCCAGTAATTACTGCCAGTAATGAGGGAAAACAAGCTAACACATCCATCTGCAGTTGTATCATAGTACCACAGCACATAATACTGTTTGAGTTTCCCTTCTGTATGTTTTTGCATGCTAGGTGCTGATAAAGATCTTTTCCTCTAGTTTCATGTTTGCATGGTATTCTTGTGTAATGGCCAAACCTGTTTAGTTACAGATTCCTCTGTCTGTCCTGATTAATGTCCTCCTCTTCGGACCCCATGAGGGAATCTGGGAAGCTTTTGGTGCTTTTTAGGCCATTTGTTGCATTATCTGGGCTGTCATTCTCTATTTCAGCTGTGGATTGCTCAAAACCCAGCGGTCTGCGCAGTGCATTGCTTGAGGTTTTGCTTAACTTCTCTGTTCTCCAGAGCAACTTTTCTTTTAATTGCTACTGAAACCAACCTTAGGAGTAATCACTGTTAGGAGAGTGTAATGTAGCTATCCTAACATGTCTTCAGTCAAGAATTTCAAGTCCCATGTCTGCAGGGAACCAAGAAAAGCACAGCTGTCACAAACTCCGTATGATTCTGGGCTTGTGAATTCCCCATCACCTCGCAGCAGTGAACAAGAAATCCTGGATGCTTGTCAGTTTTTTAAATGAAGAGACAACATCTAGTACGCAGCACCAACAGCAATAAAAAGAGCATAATGTGCAAGCATTCCAGTCCCAGTGTGAGGCAATGCAGAAGCAGCAAAGTCTCTCCTGGGGGACAGACTAACTACCACAGTGGTTAGATATTCATTAATTCCTACCAACCTTAAAAAAAATAAGCTCAGTGCAGTTACACCTGTCCTGTGGAGTACTATTACTTTAGCCTGAAGAACCTGGCTGTATGAGAATACTAGGCACAGAAAGGTGAGTTAAATAAAGTTACTTTGATGTGACATCCCCATAGAGACTGTTGCTACAGTAACAAGACCTTTAGCTCCTCAAGTCACTTAAATAATACTAGTAAAGAGAGACTTTGCTTCCCAAGCCATTATGAAGTTTTCAAAAAAGAAAATTTCACCCGAGAACAACTCAGCATGAGTGTTGTTATACTCCCTCATAACACATCCAGCAGGTGTACAACATTGCAGAGCTGTAATCACAACTTTTTTTCCTGATCCTTATTCTGAGGCAGTTCGTCATCCTTTTAATTAACAGCACATATTATGCCCCCCCCCCAAATAAAAGAGGAAAAGGAAACAATGCATTTGGCTACAATGTACTATTTTGAATGGCTGATAGAGAAATGGGGGAGGGTGTGCGTGTAAAAAATGAAAAGTATATTTATTACTGATGCTCGCTATTAAATTTGACAGATAGCATTTGCCTGAAACCTTTCAAGCCAGAAGTGGAACAGATGTTCATGAAAAGCCAGTTAATTTCCTGCCATTTGTGAACTGATTAGAAACTGAAACATTAGCACACTGACACTTCTTTATTTTTAATCTTGCTCATGTTTTGAAAGGAAAAGAAAAGAACCACCGGGAGCTAAGGTCTGGTTTTCAGATAGGAATGGCTGCACATTTTTGTTTCCTCTTTTAACCCAAACCCTCTCTGTTAAGGAAACAGAAAAAAGCAAAACTGACGCCACACAGCCAGTAGCAACTTGGCGTTGCAAACTGTCGTCTTCTGCATAGCTGATGCAGCGAGTGAATGAGGAAGAGAGCGTAGCTGCTGCTTTCTCACACACCTATCTATTGTTACAGCTGCTAAGTAAATGAACAAAGGGTCTAAAGCTGTTTTCCAACACTGCTAGTAAACAGGCAGTTACGCTTGTACAGGTCATTGCCAAAAACTAAGTGTTCTGCCCTATAATGAGGAACAAGGAATGAGGAACTTTTCCAGTTTTAGTTTTCAGAAGTGTTGTTACTGAGCTGCATTCATAAGAGGCCAAACAGCCTCTGCTTTAATAGTTCCCAGAACAGAAATTCAGGCCCAAATACAAATCTGGTACAAGCAGGTTCCATTCCGTTCAAAACTGAATGGTGTCTCCAGATCTAATTCAAGGACAACTCACTTTTGTTATAAATATTTATGTACTATTATTAATCCCAGTGGGAGAACTTCGGGCATGCATTATCAGTTATTTATATACTCCATGCCCCCAGAAAGCTGAGGCTTTTACTCTCTTGGGTCAGATGTAGCAAGTTACTCAAAAGTAAAGCCGGTCAGAAACTTCCCGACAAAGCGAGGTTTTGTGGGATAATCACAATTTGCTAAGCCTGAAACATGTTATTCAAAACATCCTGGGGGTTGATGAACAGCCACCGAGGCCGGGGCAGGGTCCAGCCCAGCCAAGCCGGGCCGGGGCAGCTGCTGGGCCAGCCTGGCTTCCTCGGCGCTGTCACCGCTGTTCTTGTCAATTTTCCTGGCGGGCGGCGGAGGCCGGGGGGGGCCGGACGGCAGCCGACTTAGCGGACTTCCTCGCCCCAGTACCCAGAGCAAGTTGGAAACCAGCAAGCAACCAAAAAAAGGAAAGAAATCCCCGCAGACTGGAAACCCTGCTTTTCAAGCCAGCTGTACTCAAGAGTAATTAAAACAAAACAACGCAGGCTCTCTGTATTTGAAACCAAGATTTAAGAGGAAAATCGGTCAGGAAAGATCCTCCCCCAGGTCAGCACGCTGGTCAATATTATACATCCTTTGCCTATGTTGTGTGTACATCTACAACTGGAAAAGCACATGCTTTCAAGCAGGTAACTTATACTTTGCTTATCTTTGCTTATCTACAGTCCAAACAGTGCAACTGTGATCAAACAGAGGATCAGCAAGCAGTAGATTTTGTCTGAGTGTGTGCATGCATATATGTGTGCGTGCACATGTGTGTGCATGAAGTCAGAGTACAAAAATCACAGAAATGCAAAGCTGGCATACAGTGAGAGCTGTTGGAAATGCTTCACGTTGAAAGACAAAAGCTGATGTGTTCCCTATGAAAATTTTCTTGGCTCTGCAATTATTTCACCCAAGGTGTGCCTTTCTGTATGCATCTGGAAAGGTATGTAATTGTTTTTCTGACTGAGTTTCATGTTTTAGTAACAGGTGGTTGGACTAATCCTCAGAAAATAGCACGCAACACACAAAGCTTAACTCATTTTGAATACTGCTTTTACCATACTGAATCAGCACACACCCAGCTTAAAGGTTATGAAACCTCTTGAGTGAAACTATCCAAGTTACTTACCTCTCCCCTAATATATGAACAGCGAGGATGTTAAACAAATATGCTCATCTGTGTTTTATCCTAAACCTTTAGGCCACACCTTCAGTTGGAATAAATTGGAGTAACTAAACTGATACCAGTAGGACAATGCATATGCTTAAAATTAAATGGCTTGCTAAACCCACAGTTTTCATTATCTCACAGAATTATTTAGCCCTCTTTCCAAAGATTTTCTAAAAAGTGTACAGTTCCCCTTTAAATTCCTTTCCTTACTCCACTTTCAAGTTTTCTTTACTTTTTAATTCCTTTCTTCTTCCTACTTCTACTACCACTCCTCTGCTTCCTCCCTCTACTGGGGGAGGGGAAAGGGAAGAATAAGTGCTTTGTTGTTACTCCCCTCCCCCAGCTTGTAAAGTTTTCTTCTCATATCCCACTGGAAAATAGCATTTCCCCAACCATTTGAAAAAATACTGCAATTTTTAATTGACAATTAGATGTTTGAAAAAGAGAAGAAAAATAAAAGGCAGGCTTTGTGGGAAGAGAGAATGCATCACTTTTTTTTTTTCCTTTTCTTTTTTTTTCCGTTGGACACGTGATGTGTAACTCTGCAGAGTGGGACTCTGCATCACGGTGTCTACATTCGTGATCGTATCACTCCCACCAGTGAGAGTCGAGCAAACTGAACTAATTGAAAAGTGAGAGAAGCCACTCCCTCCAGCTACTGCAGCTCCATCTTCCTCAATTACTCGCTTTTGAGGCCTTTTAGGGTTTTACTTCTCTATTCTCTGTTCTGCAGGAATTTCCTATTCCCAGCTATTTCAGTCCCTTCCCCTGCCCTTCCACTTTATAAAGTGATCAGCTGTTAAACAATTCCCACCGACAGGAAGTACCATTACTACACTTGAACACTTAATGTTCCAGACACGGAGGAAATGCAGGGCCGTCTGCACCAGCCTCCCTGCCTACTCAAAGACCATCCTAGTATCAGTTTAAAATTCCAAGCAGTCTCTTTGGTGTTATCTGCTTACTTCTCTTTCAGCCTTAACTATGCTCCAAAAGCCAGCCAATTGTTCGAAAGGGGCAATTTATTGTCTCACGTAAGGTCAACTGCATAATGAATAATTTCACATAAATCATAAATGTGCTAAGTTAAATCACCATGGAAGACCCTGGAAAAAAAAAACATAAGTCACCAACTAAATTTAGAATCACACAAATCTAACCACTGAAAGGAGCTCTGAACTGACAGGGAGAGAACTGTTAAAAAAAAAGCCCAACAACAAAACCCAAACACCCAACAAAAAAAAACAGACTTCATTTGCGCAACTGTTGTAATCTTTACTGAGAGCCTTCTATCTAAAAAAAAAACCCCACCTTAATCCTTTCAATTAAAAAAAAAGTTTATTACATTGCTGAGAATATTTTAACATTTCTGTATGAACTCACTTTGATTTCAAAAAGTTCCCCCTTCTCACCCCCCAAATGTCCATCTGTTTATAGGTTTCTATTGCTAACTCAGGGAACAGAAAAATAACTAGGCTTCTGGGTAAATTAATTTATTTAAAAAAGAAAAAAGAAAAAAGAAAAAAGACAACAGAAAGGTTGAATGCATGTAATTTAGTAAAATTATGACTAAGGGAGGATATGATAACAGCCTAAAATATTTGACATGTGTAAACATTAATGACTGGCATGAAATAGTGTGGGCTGAAATGAAATTAGACTGAATAGCAACACAGTCTCCTAGACTATGGAATACTTTGCTAACAGGAGTGGTGTTTGAATCACTTAAAACTAGACTGGACAAGGAACTGGAGAACATACTACATGGTTAGAGACACAGCTACATCAAAGGGTGATTTTCAGTCTATGAGTCACCGTGACAGCTGTGCCCCGCTGGGAAAATGCAGATCACAAAGCTCAGGATGAAGCACATGAGAGCCAGAGACAAAGCTTTCTCTGTCAAGGGGAGCTGGCTACACAGCCGTTTTCAACGAAGAGATCAGGCAAACCCAGAGTCTGAGCATCTTTAGGACACGCTGCAAAACTGTCTCCCTTAAAAAGTCTCTCCCCTAGGAAACGAGCACAACACTGACAGTCCCTTCTACTCTGGAATTGCAACCAGCTGACTAAAATGAAGTAAAAAGAAAACAAAACCCAAACACGCCACCAACCCAACTTCTCTATAATAAAGATCTTATCCCAGAAGAAATTTGATCCTGAAATGCAGAAATGACCAACATGCTATGAAGTCCACTACAGACTCTCCTTCTGTGCAGGGTGCCCACATACTGACCTCTGAATAGAACTCCTCAATCCAAAAGAAGAGTTATTCCAGCAAAATTATTAAATAAATATTTTTCCAACAGTTTATTTTCTCATATAAATAACCTCACAGGTCCAGAACACAGAAGAATCCTGAATGACAGGGAAGCAAGTGGACCATTTGCCCAAACTTCTTTCATTTTTTATTTCAAAATAGCAATTTAAAAAACTGCACGTACAGTCTGCCCAGTAGAAACTGCTCTTTAAAGTCAGGGTATTGAATGAAGATAAACGGAGGCATATACTGACTTACACTCAGAGTCTATGTAAGTGGCACAAAATTGAAGTTTGCTAGCATTGTGTTATTATATTTATGTTGTATAAATCCCACCTAGTCATCAAAGCCTCGCATAATCAGTAAAGTTTGCTGTTATGATTTGTGATGTTTATATACTTCAGGTAACTCTCTCTCTGTTTAAATGACCAAAATGAAAGCAACTGCTCTAAATAGGCTCCACAAAACTAAAAGCTCTAACAAGAGAAATCCCCTTTCTTCATCCAAAATAACTGCAGCTGGAAATTACCCATGACCAATTTCATAATTATGAAATTCACTTTCATCTGAAAGCTACTGGGAATTTGGAAAGAGACAGTGGTCGTCGTTATTGGCTTATTGTCTTACTGAGACAGAGCTACTCATGGTGCACTTCCAGGAAAGCCCACCCTGCTGTAACAGGGATGAACACGGCCATTTAACAGCACGAATTTGGAATTTGTGCAGACAAGAGTTCTCCTGTACTAGCAAATTCACCTAAAAATTAGCAATATTTATTTCATATGCTGTAGTTTTAAGTGGTAGTATTCTGTTCTAACGTAATTATAACAAAATTCATTTAGCTCTTTCCCCCTTCCCAGGCACACCTAAAACCAGAAAATAAAACTACAGTTCTGCAGAAAGTTTGACTTGACTTTGGGTTGGGAGATACTGAATTACTGGATTTATTCCAAATGTTAAAAAAAGTCTCAGATTTTTAGACTTGAAAACTCTGTATTTTTCTTTTTAGAATAGATAGTACTGTAGTCTAAACTATAAAATACACAGACAAAAACAAATACCATGGTTTTCTCCTAAAATTAGTTTAAATGTAACCTTGTCAAACCTCTCTGGTTTTTGACCTGAACAGAATTCCAGTTACATTGATGTGATTTCATGCAGCAGTTTAACTACAAGCGTCCTGCATATAATCAGCTCTTGATTTCCTATGGGTGAATTATCCAATTTGCAGATTAAATCAGACTCTGCCATGTCCAGGAACACCCCTTGCTGCTGAGTAAGTGACCCAGTACATGCTACGCTGCCTGGCCCTGTTTACTGTTTGATAATTTATAGGTTTTTAAAAGAGGAATTTAATGTATGTTACTCTTATAACCTGACATCTGTTCTATATGATGGGTTTTGCTTTACGTACATGTCTCCTCCCTACTCTTTCAGCCCCCTTAATTTCCAAAGGTAACTGAAAGTGAACTATGATCAGCAAGTACAATTTTGTCAAATGACTGTGAGCTTCCTGATGGACACTGCTTGAACATTTGTTTTTTTCCTCAAGTATCTTCTTACTAAACATACCTTTTAAAAAATGTCTTTTCTTAGCAGACACAGAAGTAGTTTAGCGACCTTTGGTTTTTGCATGATCTTATCTTATGGTCTTTCATTTTCATTCAAACCAATGTTAAGCGATGCAGCTGAGATTATTAAAAGAAGCATTATGTAGGCTACAGGAAACTAATGTGGGATTGTTTTAAATCTCTTCCTCAAACATCATTCATTTGTACTACTTTTTTCTTTTTTGGTTTAGTTACTGATAGACAATAATGTTGGGGCCATAACAGCACGCTCAACACAACTGAAAGGTACTATTTTTGTATGGTCTGACAGGCCTGCAATGTTCCTGTGGTCTTTGCACAGTTTCATGTCTAATGTAAATTATATTAGTCCGTGCAATTAGTGCCAGTGCGGCAATACATAGCCACTTGTGCATGTAGCTGCACAGTCTTTTTACGAAATCCTTAAACTGCCTTTCTACAGGGAGATGAAGACAGTGGCCCATGTGATACATCAAATGAACAACTGTCCAGCTTCAAAGTTTCAATTTTAAACCAAAGATGCAAAAAGCATTACCAAAGAAATAGAGCAAGGTGTATAAATGTGGAGAAGAAAGATTTGTGCATCTTTGTTCTCCAGAATACTGAGGAAAAGCAGCTCCATCATGAGTACTGATGCAAAACACATACTGGGTCAAACAGAAGGGAAGTTTTCTTGGGACAATTCTCAAAAGCGGGGTTTTTATTTGCATAATAGATCAGATAATTTTCAAGACCTGCCATGTCTTATTTCTGTCATCAAACAGGAAACAAAAATAACAGAATGTGACTTGTGGCCAATCATGTGACAAAAAACTGAACAACATGAACCTCCTCCTGGACTGTCTATGGAAAAATCACAGGACATGGTTTGTTTGCACAAGCTATTTGATGAATCATTGTGAACAAACAGACTTGAAATGGGTGATTTAAAATGAAAAAAGGGTTAAATTAGATTATTCATGATGACTGTGATCAAATTGGTAGGTGGCTTATTTTATCTCATTCCACAAAATACTACTTTTTATCTAAACAGATTACCCAATGCCTAAGTTTAAGGCATTTAAGTATTTCATGATAAAGTTAGCCACACTGAGCAGTATTTTGAGCGAAGAAGAAGTAAGTTTTGAGCCTCTTGCAGTTCAGATTTGGGTCACTTATTTTATTCAGGCTAGTCTGCTCATTCCAAACCCAAACATAACTCTCACTGACATTATAAATGTTGCTTGCCCTACTCCAGATACTGCGAGTCTTTTTTTCTTTTTAAGCACACTAATATTCAAACATATTCTGTGTGGAAACAAAATCAGCAGTTTCTCTTTCTATAACTATCTCTGACATAGATAGCAGCAACGGCTTCTGGCACAAACAGGCAGGAGCTTTCAGATAGGTTATCTGTCACTGCCCACAGGCTGGGTACAGATCCCCAAATCTTTCTGGATGTATCAGGTTCCAGAATTAGGGTTTCTGGCTCAATTCCATTGTCACTTGGTAGGCTTTGAAGAAGGAACCGCTGTTCCTGCCTCACAGAATAAATCATCCTGCAAAATATTGATTGCTTGGCTCCAATAAACCACTCTGTACCTTGCAAACTATATTCTTAACTGTACTTAGTAGGTCGTTCTTCTTTCAGTGCTCTCATTCTCCTCCCCTCTCTCTCTCCAGAGTTTTATCGACAAGCCTAAAATAAGTGATTTCTCAGAGCACAGACATGCTCTTTCTAAGAACACAGATATCTCTTAAGAAAATCTGCACCAAGATATTCAAAAAGCATTGCTGCATGTGGGAAGCTGCATTTCACAAGCCTCTCACGACACTGCCTCCGTTATGCATGCCAATAAAACCAGGGCATAGGCCCTTGGAGGTAAGCGCTGCATTTATTTGGTCTTTAAGCTTTGATAGAGTATTAGCTGCTGTGTGATCTTTATTAGAAGCAAGGAAACACTATGTAGTTTGTCAGGCAGTGGCAGATGTGAAGTAGTGTGTGGGGGTTTTTCGTTTTGTTTTTTACTCCTAGCAAGTTCTGACAGCCCTGCAAACAGACACTTGACCGTATACTGGGTATCAGTGTACAGTGTGCATTTGACTGTGCTTTTTATTTCAAGATTTCATTCACTATAGTGGGGTTATGGCCAGAAAAGAACTATCTGAAAATATGCCCTTCCTCACTATGCTTCTTACTGTCTTATTAACCACAACTTTTATTGTATCTGCTTGTACTATGCAGGTACATGAACACTGAGAGGGAAGCATATAAACTAGATTTATGCTGGTTGCCCAAATTGACCCTGGTGACACTCCCCATTTTATATAATAAATCATACCTCCCTGTGGAGCCAAAGCTGGAAGTAGTTTATCGCTGAATCTTAAACCACAGGCAGGTCTTAGTCCCCACTCAGCTGCTCACTGCTGCCATCTCAGAATTTGCTGGCAAGCTGCTTTTTATGGCTGCCTCTGGCTCATTTGGCCTGAAATCTGTGAACTGGAACCGAAAAGCGAGAAGGTTTCTGCCAACCTGGCTCCTTTTGCCTGCGGTGGGCTTAGGACCAATCCCATAAGCAACTTGGCCCACAGACCGGCCAGGGGCAGCAACCCTTCAGCCTCAGCTAGGTGAACACGTGCATCTGTGGCCCTTGCACATGGGTACGCATCATCCTGCAGTGGAAGCAGAAGCCTGCGTCCATCCTGGGCACTGCTCCATACTCCCCAAGCACCTCGAAAGCTCAGAGCTCCAGCCTGTACCACCTCTGCCCTTCCAAGAGGACAACTGAGTTACAGGAACGGCACTACTGATAACATTTGCTTGACAGAAACGCAACTGGAAAACCTAAGCAGGTTATCCCACCTTTCCTTACGCCAGGCAAAGCTATAGGGAAATGTAATACTCTTTACTAGGCCAAATGCCAAATTATTTTTCTCCTTCTCCTTCCAGACTATGTTAAAAAACATAAATAAAAATCCTTCAGGCTCTGGTAACTAGGCCTTCGTCCATCATAGGATTCAAATGGATGGAGAGTCAGAAATACATACCAAACTTTCCAGGGATGAAAACACAGCAGTTTTAAGCACAAGGACCTCAAATTAAATTCAGGTTTTTGTCCTGCCATCTAAGTATCTGCCCCTTTCCAATAACTTCTCTTTTAACCCGCAAGTTGTGGTTAAAGGGTAAACTGCTAATTGCTTCAGCCAACAGGCTTAAATACTTGTTCTTATCACCAAAGAAATCTCAGTGCAGTGATGTGCCTGTCAGGACAGACTAAAGAACCTGAACATTTGCCTCATTTACACAAAAATTTGATCTGGATCCATGACTCATATCTGCCTGAACCAGAATGCTGACACCCAATACCAGGAACTTCAGACACCACGTTGAATAGGAATCATCCTTTATCTTTAAAGAGAGTTCAGAATACACTTTTTCCGTTATTAAACTGAAATATGTATTAGTCAGTTCTCAAAGAGTTTCACCATTTTCAGTCTCAGGAAATATCATAGTTCCTAAGAGACACAGCCACAAACTAGAAACCCGTTGTGTGAACTATTGTACAAAAAGACAGAGATACTTTACAAAGACAATGCCTTCTCTGATTTATAATGAAAGTAGGAAACTAAAAATTTTCCTTTATGCTGAAAGGATGTAACTGATAATGCACACTCTATACAGGTCCTGTTGAGTGTGCTTTTTAAACCTAGATGAATTTGCACTAGAAATAATACTGGAAGTGCTGGCAAATTATTTCTCAGCTTCAGCTTAGGGCAGGGATCGTGAATACTTTGGACTGGTGCAGACTGCAGGATAAGAATACTTCCTTTTAAAAGCGACTGATTCTGTGACAGCTATTCTGCTGAGCTTACACAGATGACAAGTTAAGGACCTCAGTTGTCCCAGTATACACAAGGCTTTCTCATTAATAACTCAGCTGTCTATTCAAGCTCAGCCTATTGTAACAGGTATGACTGCACCCCTGTTTTACTCACGCAGTTACGACTGCATATGGTATTTAATTAATTATGTACATAACTAGGCAATTACGTATCTCACAAAGCAGTTATACAGTTATCTGACTTATACGTGAACTGAAAGCACAGAACTGACTGTACAACTGTATATACACTTACGACAGATGTAAATCACAAATCAGCTGTCTTTGCTTAATTGTGTGCAATTGTCAGCCATCAACCTTATTCATATTTTGTACCAGATGTGCTTCAGTTACTTCTGTTAGGTAACAGCTTTCCCAATTTGTTGGCAGTACTAGGAGGGAAAGGTTTACAGTAAGAGATTTCATAGGTCTCAAGCAGAAAACTGAAAGTTGCTTTCTGAGAAGGATACGGCGAGAGTAAACAGCGTAGTTTTTCTTCAAAGCAATGTGGTAAAGTACGCAGGTAAGCATGTTTCCTCTCCAACAGCCGTCTGGCCCAGCACAGGCTTTGTCCCTCTCTTGTCATTAGCATTGTTTTTATTTCATTCTTAATATGAACAAGGCAGTAAGAGAAGAACAATAACACATCCACAATAGCACAAAAAAGACTTCCACGTTATGGTGTCCACCAAATCTCTCTTGACTTTCTTGTTCCTTCTGCATTTGAAAGACAAAGAGAAGGTGGAGTGGGGAATATGTCTTTTCATA
Organism: Sagittarius serpentarius; assembly: GCA_034782735.1. Classification (NCBI taxonomy): domain Eukaryota; kingdom Metazoa; phylum Chordata; class Aves; order Accipitriformes; family Sagittariidae; genus Sagittarius; species Sagittarius serpentarius. The sequence goes on from JAVKLA010000010.1 coordinate 24,770,458, forward strand.
TACATAAGGCACTTATTTATCCTCTCTCTTTTTAATTTAAAAGCACTTCTGTGGTGCTTGCTTAACATTCATTTCACACTGTACATAGATACAGTTTTAGGCACGTTATTTTTTTTCTGTTCTAAGTACATTAGTTTTTGCAAGGCAGCAAATGAAGAAGCTCTCTCATTTCCCCTTTATCATCACCCCTCTCCCCTTCAGTGACATTCCTTCACTTTTGTCTGCCCCACTCCCGCAGTCACACACCCCACATCATCTTTTAATCAGTGGGATCCCCGAAAAGGTACCAACTGAAACCCCATCTCCAGTGATACCCTGAACAGTGCTGAGCAGGAGCTCTCCTGAGCCAAATATTAAGAATTAAACCACACAGTGGCATTGCTTTATTCTTTGTGAAGGAGGGTAGGATTAACAGGAAACCTGAACAGAGATTACTGGACACAACATCCAGCTTCAGCTGTAAACCCTGAAAAAAAAAATATCAAAGAGCAAACAGAGGAAGAAGCAGGGAGGTTTGGAGGAGCACGCTGTTGTCCTGTGCTCAGCGCTAAGCTATAGTTAGGATAAGCCACTATTTCACTGAGGCTGCAGAAGCCTTATTTACCCACAGCATCGCCGTGAAGAAATTGCTCTGAAAACATTTTGGAGTCCCCTTTCATTAGTCTCCCTCTGCGATCACAAAGATCCTCTTAAGGAAAACAGATCACTTGGAGTTTACCAAAACGGTGTCCCTCAGTGTCTTCTCCTGCAGTGACATTCCCATCCCTGGCACATCTGCACCTACAGGCACCACTCGCCCTCCCTGATCTCTATGTAAATTTTGATCATGTAGGTTCGGGGTTTTGGTTTGTTTGGTGGGGTTTTTTTTGCTTTTTTTTTTTTTGTCTCCAGGTTTATATGAATGGGACGACAGGGAAAAAAAAAAAAAAAAAAAGATCTGCAAGTGCAGCTGCTTGAATAGTTTCAGCAACTGAAACGTCCAAGAAACTAAATCCAAGTGCCCTCTACTGGCATTGGAGAGAAAGATGTGGCTGGATAACCTGGGTGGGGAGAGAAGGGGGTGGCAGAAAGAGGAGGGAAGTGATATTAAGCAATAGTAAAAGGAAACTGTGTCAATAAAGTGGGTATGGCCCGAAAACTATAATCACATAGCAGAGCTATTAAATTGTTGGCGGGCTGGGTTGTTAGTGTAATGTACAGTACATGCCAAAAAGCATATTGCTGGTATGAAAGCAGCAACAAGGCAGGATGTTGAAACAACTTCTGTTTTGGGGGTGGGGAAGTGGGGGATAACGAAACTGTTTTTAATGTAAGGTAACATCTGTACTTCTGATACAGAAGATAACTTTTTTCTTTTTTTCTTTTTTTAATTTTTGCCTTTTAAATTTCACATTGGAAAAAAATAGCGAGGGAGGTAAGAAAGAAAAACTTTTGATTATTTAGTACTTAACGTCTTTATTTTAAAGCTGAGAAAAGCAGTTGTGCAACAATGACATTACCACATGAATCTGGTCCTGGAAGAAATTATATCATGTGTGCTTATGGGAACTTAATCCATGAGGTCCCAGGAATGCTGGGATTGTATGTGTGTACATGCACGCACACACACTGACAAAACAGTTCATGGAAAAATCTGTTTCAGACAGTCATTTTTGGACAGAACAACTCATTCTTGCCCTGTTAGGAAAGCAGTGTGTACAATTTTATTGGTACCGCTGCGCTGACATTTAGTAAATTTGCAAGATCAAGAAGTACTGTGTAATATACAGTTGTAGGGCATGCAGATTTTACTGAGTTCAGTAATCCACGGGATCTTATCAACTGCCTCAATAAAAGTTAAAACAAACCTAACAATATTATAGACAAACAGATTAACTGCTGTAGAACAGCAGGGCTATGTACAAACAGAGAGTTCAACAGAAAATCAAGCAGCAAACTTTGATAAACTGGTGATTTAAAATATATGTAGTTCTGGGAAAGTACTTTTCAATTCCTGTAATAACAGCAACAACTTTTTTCAGATTTACTGAAGAGACCACGTCAAGAATGGAGAGTCACACAGCATTCACAAGACACAAAGGTGCTGGGGAAGTGAAGCGCAGAACAGGAGAGCTGGACGGAGATGGGATTCAGCTGCTGCATGAGGAAGCAACTTGGGGAAGTGACAATTTTGTCTGTTTTTCTGCCAGGAAGGCAGGGGAGGAGACTGCTCTGTACAGTCTGAATAGAACTGGATGGGATTGCGATTACTCACTGCAAGACTGATGTTGACAATTGCAAATCTGTGTACGGTGTCCTTTTTCCCCTGCTATGTCCAGAATCAGTTTCAGAAATGTCATATGCTAAGTAATTCTGTAAGTAGCTGCAATATTTATCATACTGGGAGAGGACAAGTGCCACTCAAGATTTGCAGCATTGCATCTGTTCTGCATTCTGTGATTCTACTAACTTCAGTTTAGGTAAACCTGATGTACACTCACTTAATTACAGTAAAAGCAAGTCAATTTTTGACATCTAAATTATCCTAGCACATGCTGAAACCTACCAGAAATGGTGACAAGACCTTGTGTGAAATCAGGTTTGTGCATTATACTTTTTCTTCAAAAAAAAAGTGTTATGCATTTGTTAGACTGGAACTTGAGGTGAGGATCACATCAAGTTCCCAGTTAACTACCACCAGATCAGCCACACAGTATCAGTCTAAAAAAGCATGAAATCTTGGTCACCTTTCTGATATAAAAATAAATAAATACAAAAATTCTCCTGCTAGCCAGTTAGTTTAGGGTCTCTTTCTTTATGAAACACATGTTGATATTTGATTACTCCCTTTAATAGTGTCCATCTGTGGAAAGGGCTGCAGTGCCAATACACATGCATGAAAGCAGTAATCTTATTTTCAGTACCAAGGATTGTTTTATCTGCTTCATCTTTAATATTTCACTGCTGAGAACAGGTTGTGCATATGGTTCTGCAGCAGCTTGTTTGCAGTCCATTTCATTGTGAGCACCTCCCTTTTCACACCTTCCCTTTTCCACCTGAGCTGATTCTTTATACAGTGCAGCAACATTAGCTTTTATATAGTGTTCATCATCTGGCCCAAGCCTAAACCTCCTCGTGGGCCGGATATTAAATCCGCAGCTCAGGACTAGTTCTGATAACGAAAGTTAAATATCCCACCAAATGCAACAGGAAAATAAAAAAAGAAAAATCTGTCTTGCCTAAGCATGGGCATATCTCACTTGAACAATGACCATATATGAATCAGGGCTATGGTGAGGCTGGAAACATTGTTCCCTGGAGACAGTTACCAAACCTGTCTTGTGGAGAAATGTCTTAAGTGTAATATACATTGGGAAAAGTGAAATTAAACACATATATGTGGCTATCTTTTTAAGTGTTCCTTGCATACTATTCTGGAAAAAGCCTGGCTTGCCCCTGCATGGTTCAGGGTCTTCCACTCGGCATGGAAGTTCCAGGTTCTGTGAGCTCCCCCAAGCAGCAGGGGCTAAGGAAGCCCCACAGCCCCATTTTGGCCCCTTTACGAGAGGTGGCGTATAAGGCCTCCATCTGTCTCACATTGCACTTTGAGAAGACTATGAGAAAAACAGCCATCAACAAACAGGGAAAGGCCCCAAGGGTGACCTGTGTTGCTGTCACTGCACCACAGACTCCCCTCTTTTGCTGGGCAGTATTTCAGTGCTTTCTGTATCTCTGGCTTTAACGTAAGGAAATCCAATTACATCTATGAGAACAAATAAGTGTAGGAACAATAATGCAATATTGTACTGGAGGTGTCTATTTTGAAGGTAGACATTGCATTAACTTGCAAAAACTGATCTTTCCAGCTGGAGGAGAATTTTTTTCCTCTATAGTCAGTTAACAGCAGGATCCAAATTCAGACTAACAGCTGGAATAAAAATCTCCCTTTAAATATCCGAGATGTTTGTTGGTGATAACAACCGGATTACTCACATTAGCTTTAATTATCTCAGATTGCAAACTGAGATCTTTTAGGAGGACTTCAATATTTAATGTTTGCTTGTTGGTAGGGCAGAGATCAACTAAATGTATGAAGAAGAAGTCAGATATAAAAAAAGTACTTAGATAAATGCGACCAATGCATGGAATCTGACAATAAATTTTTGAGCCTGAAAACATAAAAATATTCCTCAGAAACAGATAGTAAATTGTCCCCAAACTTACAAATCCAGTTCCAAACTAACATCATATTTTTCAGCTTTTATAGGAACTAACACTACAGTCTCAGGAAGAGTCAACTTGGGGGAGTAAATTCAAAATAAATGAGAAGGTTGAAAGCATGCCAATAATGTCAATTTGGGGTGACCTTTATAATATCTCACTGCCAAAGAATCAGCATTCATAAAAGGTTAAGTTCTTTGAGAAGTTACAAGCCGAATCCCCCAAAATTGAAGCGTGCATAATCATTAGTTGCTTAGGAAATTCTTGGCAAATGTGTGTACATAAGAACAAAGATACATCTGTGAACAAAAAGCTTAAGGAATACTTTCTGCAAAACCCTAAATACTCTTTCCATCCTAGAATATAGACATTTACAAGTAATTCTGCCAGTAACCAGTAGTAATTTTAGTACAATGTTTGTTTCCAAGTACTTGAAAGGACCTACTCTTGCGTAATGGACTAGGAATAGTAACTACCGCCTTTACCCTGTCTACAGCAATTACTTTTTTTTTTCCTTGAAGCTAGAAAAATGAGGCACAGACTTGATGGAAAGAGAGTAAATTTTTCTAAATTCTTCCATTTTCAGCATATGAATTAGTTTCAGTTTTTTCCAAGTTAGAACAATATGCTTTACAGGGAGACAAGATGATAAATGCTAAATTTGGGGTTCATTTAAAACAACTTTCTCTAATAGCATGTGCTTTGTTTCAAAGTGACATTTGTTAAAAGCCTCAGTGTCCGTATTATATTACATCACTGCAGGTCAGCTATCTTGACTGACATGGTGACATGGGACAACGGAAGAAGGCAAATTTGCCTTAATTCTTGCCGTACCACATCTCCTGTACGCTCTGAACACACCACAGACTTCAGGTTCTTTTTGCACTGTTACTAAGCCTCTTTGCAACAACCAAGATAGACTACAAACTTAAGATATGTAGAGATTTTTGCTTGTTGAGAAAGGAGAAAAAAAAAACAACCACCAAACCAACCCCCACAAGATTAACCCAAGAAACAATATATAATGCTGTCTGGCACAGACAGGCTTTCTGATGCTGACGTGCCAAAATCCATCATCATTCTCTCAGATCAAGATACTCAATACAAGCCCTACTTGGGTCTCTCAGTGAGCCTTTAAAGTGACATATCCCCTACTTACAGAACACCAGCACATTTTACAGGGAAAGGCAACTTTAAAAAGTAAGCTTCTTATTTCTGTGATGAATGTTCCTACGTACTTCTGGGCTTCAGTAAATTTAGATTTTAGCATTGCCATTCACCTTTAAATAAATATTGATGAAGGTCAAAGTTGTTTATGTTTTCAGGGTTGAAGTTAGGTGGCTAAGTCCACATTTAGGCTTCTAACAAAAAGGTGGGAGAGCATATCACTTCACTGGGTTACAGGTGTGCAACACTTCCGAAAGGTCAGTTTTTAATGAGGGCTTGAGCTAAGGCATTGCCACAGCACTTCCAGACAAATCACACCACAAACTCCAAAGAAGGTTAAACCCAGAAAAGTTTGTCAAGGACCGCGGTCTCCTTAGGAGACCATAAATGAACTCCACGTGAAAGGATGAGCACATACTCCAGATTGAAAAGACAACAATCCCACACTGGCCTGTCTGCCTGAGGGGATGGTTCAGGAACACACAGCTCCTACCTGGTCCTGTCCGAAACTGGCCTTTCTTCTAGCAGCTAACGTGCTAGCTCTGTGTTCCTTCCCAATCCCTTTCAAAGGAGTTTAAACCTTCTCTGCAACTCATATATATGAAAACCAGCTGGGCTAACTCACCCCACTGCAGTAATTAACCCCTGCTAGGTCTCTGTGGGACCTGCAGACCCCACTGCAACAGGAGATTGATGGAGACAAAAACCTAGTTTTTACTTGGCAGTTTTACTGGCAGGGTTGTGTGGAGGCGAGAAGGTAGGAGGACAGAACCCAAAATGATTTTCAAGTATAGACACAACATCGATAAAAGCCTTAGCGTGGACTTAGTCACAGTGGGATTAAATTTGTGTAGCTCATGTCTCTGGTAGAGTTGCTCTGCTAGCACAGTTGAAAGCACTTAGCTGCAATCACCAAAATGCTTCTAGTGTGCACCATTAGTGGGTTCTCTGGCTACAGGGAAATGTTTCTATAACATCTAAGACCAGGTTCTGCTCCACAATTGGGGATTTGAATGTAGATATAGCCATTTTGTGTCAATAAATAGGTGCTAATAAAGTTATCTAGCCTTGATTACTGAATTTGATGAAGGATGCCTGCTAATTTGTGCTGCAGACATTTAAGAGGTTACTGTCTCCACATACTTGCTTTCCTATTCTTCTGGCAGCTGAGTGAGAGAACACCTTTCAGTCATCTCAGGTCACACCCAGGGATTTTAGTTTACAGAGATAAGTACCCAAGGCTGTGAAATACTTTAGCTGAAGATCTAGCACGGGTTTACTTCCGCAAGTCTCCTATAGTACTTCCAGTGAGAATCACCAGGCTTTAGGAACTTACCAGGTATCTGTTTATCTAGATGTTTATATGAACCTGATCTCCTCAGCAACGAAGCATGTTGTGCAGTTATACATAACATGGTATCACCTCCAGAGTGGTGGCAACAAGCACTTATGTTCATATATTTACTAGATATAGTGTAAACTATGCAGAGAGAGGAATTTATGGTCTCCTACACGGAGGCTGAGTGAGAAGGCCTTGAGAAGGAACAGATACAGGATCAGAAGCAGGCAGCAGGACATCTGCAAGCTAAACTCTTGCTGTTCCTACAGGCCTTGCATTGTAGCAGCGATAACAGTGCTGCCCACTGCCCAGTTAACCCATGCTCCCTCCCAGCCCACACAAGTGGAGGCTGAAGCCAGCTGCTGGCAAAATCCCAAGCTTTCTTCCAAACCCTCTGTTTGTGCCTTTAAAGGGAGACACCCCCTGAATGCAGCGCTCTATGACAACCTGCCTGCAGAGAAATCGTGACAGCAGTGTTTTGATTTGGGCCTTCCTAAGTGAATGAGTGATAGGAAAATTTTCAGCTCTAGCAGACAGACATATGTTCTTATTTGTATCAGTCTTTTGCTTATCAGGGGTTATATAATCTATTGGTGTAAGAGCAGGGCATTTGATAATTATATGTTTTTCCAATACTGTGAATCGGTGGTTAAAAAAAAAGAAAAAAAGAAAAAAGATTGCTTCAGAGGCAAGCTCGATTTTACAAGCAAATTTTTCACAGGCAATTCTTTTCCTCCACTTACAATAGCCACTGACAGTGCTCAAAAGCTGCAAAGACAAAGCTTCCTGTGATAACAGTGCCTCAACATACTGAGTTACTTCAATCTAATTTACTCAAGTGGTACAGTTTCAGTTTATACCAACTAAGAATCTATTTCTCCAGTTGACTAGAAAACGCTGACAGAAAAAAAAAGTGAAAACTCTGCAACTTAATCCTCACTTCCCTTATGTTTTCCAAACAATTCTAATGAAGTAATCACAAACATCCTTAAAATTTGTGAAGTACTGCAACAAAGATGAGTCTGCAAAATTCTAATCACGTTTTAAATGTCCTGAGGACTGTGTCCAGGGTCTGTCTTTATCATTCCCCATGCATTGCAATAATCATAAAGGACCTTACTCCTACTGTGTGTAAAGGTAGGTGAAGGGGTAGTGTTGAATGCCACATCACCTGCTTACAGTGGGATGTGATAAAGAAGGAATTTGGACTTTGTACCTTTCCGGTTTAAAGTCAAATCGCTAATGCTTCCTGTGCAGGAGGCTGTTTTCCTATGCAGTTTAGTAGATGACAAATTTAATAGGAAATGATTAAGTAAAAGCAAAGAGTGTTGATAAGGGTTTTATTCTTCTTCAAGGCTTTTGATAATTTGTTTTCAGAAAATAATACAATCTTTAAGGAATTTATACACATCTTCAGCCTCCGTCAAGGCTGCTGCAGAATTTCCTGTTTTTGTGTTCTCAGAACTGCTAAACTGCTGAAGTTGACGGTAAAGACCTGGGTGTGTTATCCAGAAGAGGTGGAGTCTATAGCAAATCCAGATTCTTCACTGATATTCTCAAATGAGTGTACTGAAGTTAGAGCTATTCCATCTCTAACCTCACAAATGGGGTCAGTTCCCACAGCCCAAACTCATCTGTGCACTAACCCTTTCTGTTTATCTTCTGTCATGCTATCTTTTCTGTGTGTGAAACCATGGATTTTGTTGCATAAGTCGCCTGAAAGCCAGCTGTAAACATTTACATATAAAAAGGTATTAAAGTAGTCTTCAAAACATGTTCTAAGCCCTGGGTGCAGAGCTAGCAATGTGAAACACACAAACCTTCGAAGCAGCTTTGTTACTCCCTTAGATGTCAGATCCTGGTCTCAGTGTGAGCAGACCAGCCCCTCATCTCCCAAGGTGAAGAATCTTGTACTTACAAGGGGTGAGATCCTAAGCAGATTCCCAACTGGAAAGCTGCTCCAGCTTAACACCAGGCTGAGGATAGATACAGCTCTGGCATGGTCAACACGGAGAAAGTCTGTGCTTTCTACATACTCTCAGAGGTGTTTATCGCTTTGCAAACCTCCCCGGGAATGCAAATACAGCATGATTGATGGACGCACAAAATTCAACAGAACAAATGCTTTCAGCAGACAGGTGGCCCACCAGGAACCTCCAAAGATCCTATTACACAGGAACAAGAGTGTAATTATGGTATTTTCAGGCATATATTCTGCAGGAGCTAGGACCAGCAGAAACTCCTCAGCAGTCCCCCTGCTTTGGCCAGGTCAGGAGCGGCAGGAGGAGGAGGCCGAGGGGACCTGACAGTGTGCGGACCGGGTCGTGGGGCACCGAGGTGCGGAGCCGGCCCGCACAAACAGCCAGCGTGGCTCTGGCACCAGCCTTTAAAGCAACACTTCAGCCCCCACAGGTCACATGCAGCGAGGCCTCTCTTTTCCTGCAACACAGCAAGCGATTCCTTATACTTCGTGGCCATTTAGCAGACACCAACAGGCCCCATCCCAGCACTCTCACCACAGAAAAACCAGGCAGGGTCATGGCAGCCATCACAAACCTACTGTCCCCGAGCACGGACACGGGCCAGGCCCGGCCCTCAGCACTGCCTCAGTTTCCCTCCATCCCCTAACATGTGGGGGGAAGTGTGACAACTCTGCCTGGGGACAGGCGACTTCAGGCCGGGTGGTCGGCTGGCCATGGAGACAGGCCAGCTCATAGAGAGAGGCCTGGGCAGGCCCCCTCAGAGACACCCCCGCCCTGAGACACACACATGACAAGCAGTGGACAGGGCAGGCGGGAAAACCACCAGGCTTTTGTGCTGTGGTTGTTTTTTTTTTTAGGCAAGGGTCTGTAGACAATGCTTACACCAAGTAAGTAATAGCTGCTAAAGTGCTATTACTTGTTTTGTGTGTGCTGCTAAGTAGCTGCTGGTTATGCGCACAATTTAATGGGCGGACTGTTTAATAGCGGAAATCGCATTGTTCTACTCGGGCTGCGCGTTCTAAGAGTCAGCACAGGGCAGTTTTGCCAGGAGTTATCTATAAAAACCTTCTTGAAGTGCAATGAAGTTAAACAGCTGGACAGCTTCCAGAGAAGAACAATTGAGCTCAGATACACTTTCATGGGAGATAATTTGCTTTCAGGTTACGAAAACCTGCGGCACCCAACGAAGCTGCTCACTTCTGTGTGCTGCGACGGCAAGTTTGGCTCGCTGCGGGCTCATCCTGGAGACAGCGGGACACACGTGCGGCAGAGCCCTGAACCTCACCTGGGAACCTGCTCTTTTATGGACAGGGGCAGATAAACATCTGTCCATTGGAGGGAAGAATTTCTTACACAAAAAGTAGCAATTTTAATCCGTTCCCTGGGATTTTTATGTTTATGAGATTGCATTAGCTTCTCCAAATTCTTCTGAAATGCCTACGTGAAACACACCTTAAGATCCTTGAAGCAGTCTGATCTGCTTCAGTTCCCCTCAAAAGATCCTATGCATAAAACCAGAGCTTATTTGTTGACAACGGTCTAAATGCAATGTATTGCTTTGGCTGCTCTTTTCATTTGTCTTGGATTGCAGCCTTTTCCAAAGCTTTGATTTCCAAATGACTTGTTAAGCTTTACCGGGCCTGAACATAAAAGCTGTACTTTTATGTTTCTTACATGGCATGTGGAACGCGGAAGCTCAACTTAACTGTGGATGCATCTCCTAAGACCTTTCTTCCTCTTTGGGCTCCATGTGTTGCAGCTTTATGAGAAGGCTGACTTGCTTCTTCAAAGCTTATGTTGTTCCTGTTATCAGAGAGGAATCAAACAAAAAGGGGAGTTTCCACGTGGGAGGCAGTGCCAACACTAACCGTTATTTCATCTGCAATAATAGCTCAGTGGCATAAGGGGCACCCACAGCCAAACTTGCTGTTTTTCTTGTTCTTCTGCCAAGAGGATTTCCTGATTCCTGAAATTAGCCCCATTGCCAAGTGATACGGTCAAATCATGTGGTCAGCAGTCCTAATTGCCTCAGGAATACAGAATTCAATCAACGCAAACCTACTCCTAAGTATGGACTAGGGAAGAGTTGTTCTCATCCACAGAAAGCCTGATCTATCCATAATATAATATTATTATTTACTCTGTCTATAATATAGTAATATATATACAGTCTATAATATAATTAATTAGCCAGAGCCTATTTTTTTTTAAATTTGCTTAAATACTATTCTAATACAGAGGCAATTACAGCAGTATGAAGTCAGCAAATAGCATGATAGCTTATTCCTCTTTTCTGATAACACTCACTATGCTGACATCTGGCACTTTCATACCAGCATGTAGCCATGGTGGTTGTCTCACTGTATGTAGCTTTACATGCATTGATTTAATTAAAGCTGTATACTCTTGTAGTGTAGACAAAGCCTAAGACTTTTTTGTGGAGCAAAGCTGGATATAACAAGCCCAGTTCTTCTCTCATGCTACCATAAATGGGGATGCACAGAAGTCACCAGTCATACGCAGACATAGAAGTAGGTCGTTACAAGTCAGATTTGAAATCTGTAAGCAGTCACTCTTGATTGATATCACTTTATACGCCATCAAAGGCCCATTGTGCTAGGAAGGAGAACAGAAAGTACTATTATAACTAAAGGACCTTTTGTCTGTGCTCCTGCACATAGAACCAGCAGCAAGTTTTGGTTGTCTGCAGCATGTCCGTGCATTTGCAGAGGCCAGTGCAAAAATACCACCTACCTACAATGGCTCGTATGGAGAAACAAGGCTCTTTTACCTCTCTCTTCTATGATTAGTTAGAAATGTAATTCTGCAGATTTTACAGAATTCTCACTTGATTTCCAATTATAATCTTTACCCAGATAAAGAAAGAATGACAGCAATTCACTCCACAGGCAGGATTTTTATGTGTTGATTTATGCCTTAATGTCACATCAACCATCAGAAAACAGGGATGTAAATAACAAACTTTGTTTTAAGATTAAACAGCAAAGGATTTTTTTTAAAGGATAAGTATTCGTTTATTTCATCATAAGGAGGTCAAAATATACAGCGCTGTATCATTCAAATGCTAGTGTGGATTAAAATATCAGGCCCATGGTTCCCTGTCCAGGTTAGCCCAGGGTTGAATAAACCACAGAAATCTTAATTTTCTGTAAAATTTATTAACTACAGTTATTATTACAGGAGTCTTGTGAAGCAGGGAGGTGCCTGGATTTTGTTTTTTATTAGGATTAATTACAAGTATGGATATAAACAAATATCTAATGAAACAACTAAGTTTCCTATCATCTGAAAAACATTAATATCAGGATTGTAGGTACAGCCTTGGAGTTAGGACTACGGTGGGGACACGGGTGCCCTCTTGTGTTCCTATTAGAACCTTAAATAGTTTTTAATTTGTTATCCCCCCTCACCAAGACAAGAGAGAAGTTGTCTCAATCATGTAAAGCCTTTGCATTTTAGCATTTTAATTTACATTAATAACCAATATGAAGCATAACTTTATAACCACTGATTCTATCATACTGCAGACTTTTTGCTAATTTCAGCTCTATTGAAAAACCACAAAAGGTTACTTTATTGTTTTTACATTTAACTATAACATTTATCAAAGGAGATTTTTTTTTTTCCCTGGCTGCTTTAAAGCTCTCTAAACCTGAGGATTTGTTGCTCATGCCTTGCTGCACAAACTGCAATCCTTTGTCACATGCATTTTTTTCTGCCATTTAATTCACTGCCACTTTCTTACCTTACATACTCTGCCCTCTATAGACTTAAAATCATCCACATGACCTTTCTTTAAATATACTACACATTGCTTGATGATCTTTAGAGTTGCTTTCTAACATCTAATGAACAAATCCTGTAAATGAGATACCTTAAATAATACACCAATGTTTGCTTTAGCCTCAGGCATTTGATGACAGCCGTGTAAAGGAAAATAATGAGTCATCTCTACTGCAAGGGAGCTTACAGAGAGCTGCTGATCCTTCAGCAGCAAAGTGTATTCGTTACTTGGATTTCCCAGCAGGTAGGATGGACACTGGATCTGTTTGCACTTCTGCATCAGACATCCTTTTGGAACCCTGTGGAATGAGACACAGAAATTTATAACAATTTTCAAATATTTCAGAACAGTTAAGTCTGGGATTATGTGTTAGAATTTTGCTACCAGATACTTTCCACTCATTTCACCTCTCTGCTTTTCTTAATTTGCCCTTTATTTAATATGCATAAGTGTATGAGCACCATCTGTAGCATGACAATCCCAGAAACCTACTGCTTGCAACTTTGCCTAAATGTGTTGGTTATTTTAATATAATTTTCCCGATCAGCATGGAAAGCAATTATCTTTAGAAATTGGACTAACATACCAGAGACATGTTGCTGTGTACTTGTAGTATTGTAGTTTTGGCATAGCTTTCTCTAAAATTTCCCTGGCCTAAACGGTTCACTGAAACCATACTAAGAGTCCTTCAAGCATGATTAATAGCGTAGTATAGCCAGCCTTGGTCTGCTCTAAGTTAAAGGAACATTAAATACTTTTATGCATGACAAGTATTTGACAATGTTAGAGTGATACAGCTTTTTTACACTACAAATATAATTCTGGTTTTGGAACTAGTTCAAGGTACTAATCCAGCTTAGATGAAGGAAATGCACAGATCTAGCTATACCAACTAAACTTCTGACTAGTAATTGATAAAAACTTGGCTTTAGTTTAAGATTCCTTGACCTAATTTTACTGGCCTTGAAGCCATCGAACTTCAGAACATGACACAAAATGGATCCACAAACACTGTTTCAGAGGTCACCGTTAACATTGCCAATCCTGTTTGTAGCCAGATGCCTAAATCATTACATGCTAAACAGAAAAAAAAGCATGACAAAGCTAAAGGTGACTGCTATGTGCTTTCCCTACAATAGGAACTGTGCAGAGTCATATACGAATTGTCCTTTCACACAGTATGTTTCACGCTGGAAACCTGACTCATCACTTCAGGTCACCATAGGATTATTCTGTGTCAGACTGGGAGAGTGAAAGATCTCAACTTCCTCATCCCTTTCAGGGAAGTAAAAACAGTGAGTTTTTTATACTGATTAGACTCCACCCCACTGATACTCTTTTAACTTTTCACCTTTGACAATCTAAGTATAAAAAAGAGCAACTAAAAATCATAATGGACTAAAAGAATCCCCTGTCTTTAACTGTAATCTTGTGCAGCTCAACTGGCTGCAATGGGCTTGCTTCTGCTTACACCAATACTTAGTTTGTAAGATAGACTAGAACAGAGTAAAATTTTTTAGCCACTTACATGTAGCAGCAAATGGAAGACATTAAAAAAATGTAGTAGTTTCTAATATCCATCAAACAATTCCAAACAAGCTAGTCATTCCAAATTTATCCAGCAACCCTAAAAACCTACATATCAGTTAAAATAATTCCCACATTACAAGAGTAATGGAGACTGTCAACTGTAGCTGTTCCTGTCTGATGCGTGAAGGTATTAAGCCATTTCTAGACTGATCTAGGAAACAAGATGATACTATTTGCCATTCTTCCTATATATGGCTGGAGGGAGGAGTAGAGGAGAGGGAGCTTATATGAGATAGTCCCCATTTTGACTCATTTAGCACATTTGCAGCAGAGTCATATGCTATTTGCTTATACTACAGTCTCCCTGCTGCACCCACTTTCAAGGTGGTTGCTGATTAAAGCAGGAAGCTTTGAGCGACCTTTGATGATTCTTGTTAAACTGGAATTTCCAAGCCCGGTGTGAAATAAAGAACTTTGATCCTGTCCTTTTAACGGACAAATTCCAGCTCTCTCCTCAGATTCAGAAGCACAGGTACCACCAGCTCACGTCTTGCTCTCAGCTACTTTGCATAACCCCTTTTAGTGCAGCGGAAGTTGTGACAGCTAAGCTGGAACATACTATTTTGGGCAGAGCACTTTAAAGTGCACACACAGGAATGTCATGGTATTGGAGTATATTTTTTTCCAGCTTGTGCTCAGAAGTTTGTGTCAGTATACCACATACTCTGATCAGAATAGGTCAGAATAGTTTCCATATGCTAAGCACTCCCAGGTTCTGACAACTTAAGTATGAATTATTCCAGCTCAGAAAACGTCATTAATCTTTTTTTTTTCCTTTTTCTTTCTAATCTAATCTTTCTAAGACTCACTAAATACCTTTGCATTTTATATAGCTTATAAATTAATCTCTTTTACCATAGGAACAACCACCGGACCTTATCGTCTGTGCTAAACCCATGCAGCCAGGGCATAACACTGTTTGCTTGCATAAGTGGCTCCATTTGTATCAAAAGTTTCAGCATTTGTTAGCCCAACTGGGAGCAGATATTTGAACTGCAGCGTTCTCATCGGCCACATTCTTGCACTACGACATCCTCTTACTCTGTGCCATTCTCAGAGGAATCGACAGATTCAGGACAGAGTAGTGTTAAAATAGCTGCTATGGAAATAGCTCACTAGAATTTAGGAGGAGCTTGGTGGGCACAGGTTATGTGAGCAAGTAAGGCCTGCTGGATCCCCTGTAAATAACTCCTGCTTCCATTTTATCAGCATAAAGCTTAATATTTTTGCTGAGTTGTTACTGGATATTTGAGCTGTTATCTTGAAATGGAAATTCTGGCATTGCTTTGTGTGTGATCTAATACCTAAGATTAATGATTACACCTTCCTGAGAGTTAGTACGATCACCTAGGAGAGGTGTAGATTATTTTTTAGAAGCATTGCAGAACTAGGTTTCTTAGGTGTGGGTAATCTTCTCGGGGATATTCAAAAAGAGGTAGCCATCTTCTGTGCGGTATTTTCCATACACAGACCTCATTATTGTGGTGGGTTTTTTTTTCCTCCCAGTTCAAAAGCACAATAAACTGACCAAATTAGCTATACTGTTATCAAAAACTTTTTTTTAAAGTACCATCTTCTGTTAATGGGAGAGGGAAGCTGTAGGAATACTACTGGCCTCTGTAATTGCAGCAGAAGATGAGGGACTATACACAGCCAAACTGTGTGGCATACTACTCAAGCAAGGAAAAATATCTCACAGGACATCCTCTACATTTAGTCTGTATTTTTCCCCACCAAATGGTCTTCTCACCTCTTCACAATCTCCTCTCTTGATCAAAAAGCTTTTTCTTGCCTTTGAATCAGAAACACCTTTCCTGCCTCTCTCTGTGTCTTTTGTGAACTTGCACTTGAAAGCATGTTTCCGCACTAGCTTGTACTTCCTCATATCTCCCTTTCTGGAAAAATTCTAAATTTGTATCTATTATTAAACTCTGAAAGATTTTTGGATACGGCTTGGATGAACGACAGCATACAAAATAAAGTGCAACTGTCAACAGATAAACCCTTTCTCACACAGTGGCTGCAGTGAGAATTTTGACAAAGGAGGGTTGTCAGTGCTTAATTTCAACAAATCTCCAGAGCAGAGAAACTAATCTCAATTATCTCCAGAAATAATAGAGGTAGTTAACATTTGCCCCATTTCTAGATAACCTATGCCAGAAAAATGTGGCTGTCTTCCTCCTCTCCAGCTGACAGAAGAGATCTGTTAGCATCATCTAAGTGGTTTAAGTAACAGAACTCCTGATTTCACTGGTGGGGGGAGGTTGCCAATACCCAGACTGGGATACAACACCTACACACCATGCTTGTGAGTATGGATCACACGTTACACACGTGCACCGATGTTGCGCACAATAGAAATGTCATACAGAATTTGGAGGCAAAGGGGGTGAGGAAAGAAAAATGCATGAGTCCATGTGTTTGATAACTTCAAGCAGCTAGTATAATTCACAGGTGCATAGAAAAAAAAAAATACCCTGGCTTTTTCATATTGCATTAAGCAAAAAGATTTCTCCTCTTGACCTCACTGGGAGCCAAGATGTGTGGAAACCAATGCAAGTTGGTAGTTACTCCACGTGAGCTCCAGGACTTCCTTGCTCCATTGAAACTACAGGAAAATCCCACTGATTTTGTGGCGGACCAGGAGTTTACCCCAGAACAATGCGGTGAAACAGAAAGCAGAAGTGGCTGAACTGTTGCTAATCAATATTACAGAAAGTTATTTTTCTTTTGTTCTTAATTCCCCTTCTAATGTGTAATTACTTTGGTAATGCAAATTACCCTCTGTAGGATACACAGTAATTCTGTGAAATGCGTGCAAATTAAACACTTCTTACAATGTGGAACAACATCTGCCTCTGAATGAGTCATACTGGTCTGCATGGCAGCCTAACTTTATAACCCAGTGTCCTAATAGGGCTAATTTTCAAATCTGCATTACCATTTCAACATACATTGCTTGACTTGTCTTCTTTCAGGCTGGGAGGATTGCCCACCCGTCTTTCTTTTTCCTGACAGCCTAGAAACAAGGTCGGGAGGAAGGAACAAAGGCTCTATGTCTCTCAGGGGGCCAGATTCACTGGCAATCATTGCAGGTAACAGTCAAATCTGTTTAGGTTCTTTACATCACTTGAAATTTGTAATGAAGCTCAGTTTACACTCAAGGTTTCCAAAAGATGCTAAAAATGAGGCCATAGCTCTGTGGATTCAGTGCTCTTGTGACAGTGTGAAGAAAGAAGAGCAAACTGCATCCTTCCAATTGATTTATAAAAAGCAATGAAATCTGCTCTCTTGCAGAGGCTTGAGAGGCAGTCCCAGGTCTAACCTGAGCTTTTGTTTCTGCATTGGCCCCTGAATATGCACAAGGGAAAAAAAAAAAGTCTTTCCATCTATTTAATGCTCCAAAGAACTACTAGCTGCACCAGTAACACCAAGTATTATAGAAACCCAGATTTTTAGTATGCTAAATTCTTTCATTTCTACATTTCAGGTTTCAGTGAAGGGGGCATAGCAAATTTAGGGTAAGATTTAACAAAATAAAGCAGGAAGAAAAAAATACCATGTGTATTTTTTTGTGTGTGCTTTAACTAGTCTACAACTGATTGCTAACACGAGGTGCTTATCTTGTGACCACTATGCTGGTTCCCACCCACTCAGTGGTCTACCTTGATTTTTTCCTTGCAGGGATTTCTCTCCTTGCAGGGATGTCCCAGCTGCTCTGAGGCAGCAGCTGAACCGCCATCATGGCAGGCAGGTTACTCTGGTAAACTAGCACCACCTCCACTTTTCCTTAATAAACACACCGTAATTTGTAGGTGGTTCAGTACCTGCTACAGGAACAGTTGAGTCACCCCTGTAGCCAAGGCATGAACCTCTAAAACAGGGGTGTGGGAACAATTATAGCTCTCCCATAGTAAACCGTACCTGCCTGTGAATCAGTACCCTGAGGCCCAAGTTTTTTTGGCAAAGGCGAGAAACTTGCTGTTTGGCCTTAGTCCTGCAAGCTGCTTGTGAAGTCGTACTCCATCCGAGCACAAACGTCACAGGGCTAATGGCTTGCAGGCTCGGTACTTAAATCAGCTGAAAAATTACTAAAAAGATAAGATCAAGTTAACGTACAAGGCCCTTAAAAAACCCTCCAAGTGACTGCCTCTTCTCTGTCTTCTTGAAGGAGGGTTCCTTTGAAGCATCTCCTCCGTTCTGGATGGAGTCGGTCTCGGCTGCTTGCTGCTCCCGGGAGTCTGGCTGCTCCCTGGTTTCCTGTTTGCTGCCTTTCTGCTTGCTCAGCTCCACTGTAGACTTCTTGTCTTTTGAACTCTCTTTGCTCTTTTGGCCCACAGGTTCAGTTTCAGCTGGGGCAACTGGCCTCTCTGTAGAGTTTAATGTCTAAAGCAGTTTCAAACAATGGTTATTTTTAGTGTGAAATGTAAACATTTTGGAAGGCGATCCATAAATACATTAAAAAATGAAAGGCCACCTGGCAGGGAGAAATCCTGCTGTCCAACAGGTTTTCGTTTACAGAGTTTGGGACAAACTCCTGCAGCTTTGACTTAAGGAAGGACTCCCAGGGAGCCGATAGAATTACTTGCATGAGCAAAGACTGCAAGATCAAACCATCCCTGCATAGACTTGCTTTATTTACGTATATATCTATGCTGAAGCTGTTTAGGGAGGCAGAAAACATGCACGGAAAGATGTGGAGAGGCACAAGCATGCACTGCCAACTGAGACTCCCCCAGCTTTTGCATCCCAGGCTGTGAAAGCACCCAAAAAGTGCAAGGGAAAGATTTTGGAGAGAAAAGAAGTAAAAGACACCATAAAGCAAAGGATAAAAACAACTCAACTCCACTGTAAAACCACAACATTCCACCAAAAAATTAACAAGATAGGGTTTGGCTATGGAAGGCCACAGCATCATAGAAAATTTCACGTACAAGTGCAAAAGAAGAGATAGCAAATATTCCAAAGACAAACACAATGACAGAGCACCTATATATAGTAAAGGAAAAGATTCTGAAGCTCAGAGAAGCATGGGATATGTCTGAAGTTCACAGAAGAAAAATCAGATCTAGTAAACAAAGGATAAGACAATGAAACTGTCACGGTTTGCAGAACAGCAAATGACTAGATATGGTTTTGCTAGGATATCTGTTTGCAAATGGGATTTTCTTTTTGTCTTATGCAAAAAATCATATTGTCTTATTTATTAACATAATAATTAAAATAGCACACAAATTCGCCATGTTGAAAATCTAGAAATCTTACATCTGTCTTCAGGGCACAGCCCAGAGCTTAATGCTGTTTAATTTTTCCATCTTTGGGGATTTTACCATTAGTCTTGAAATATTTGTTGTTCTTCTAAAGGCCTTGGGTTATACACTTACATGACAAGCTTAGCTTTCATTAAAAACAAACATTTTTAGACATTATTTCAGAGAAAAAACTGAAAGGAGAAACAGAATGCAAATACACCTCTCATATCTATTTAAAAAAAACCCTCAACCTGCTCTAATTTTGGGGAAACAAGAATGAGAGGGGTTAGCAATACTACAACTGGCCCTTCTCAATTGATTCACCTTTCTTCCCCACCTAATCTTAAAAACCCCCCCACATTTAAATTACAGAACCTGCAACCCTTTAATACACATTCAGTCTTGACCAGTTAGCTTCAGTCCTCAACAAAACATGTGGCTGTATTTAACTATTTCCTTTTCCAAAGGACAGACATACACAGGTATATATTTGCTTACATCTGGATTTGTCTGCTTTTAGACTTAAAAAATACAGTAATGAAGCTAGTCTTTGCTCTAGTTCTGCAGGAGATCCATAAAGACAGTATATGAAACGTGGAGATGCAGGTGATCAGTAACCGCATACACCATGGGCAGGCACCATCTGAATGTCAATAGTCTATTAAAACAAATTCAACAACCTCAGAGTACAGAAGAACTGTCATCTGGGGCTGCACAGACATGGCATGCTACCTGCATCTGAGTGTCCAAGTGATGCAGGAGCTCTCCCAGCACAAGGACGAACAGAACTTCAAAAACCCAAATTTAATTCTGTGTCTTTCTTTCTGACTCATTTTAACTATCAGACGGGAAGCTCTCAGTTGCTGAACCCATCGGTTAATTTGACAAGATCCTTCTTACTCCTATCTGCCTTAGCTCGCTTTTGAAATGTTACTTTTTGGTACAATTGCAGATGTGCACATTCAATTCAAAAATAACCACAGCACCCAAAATACAGCTATGAGACTGGATATGTCTGAGTTCAAAGGTGCCAGAACAACTTCTAACCCTTATTAACACTCTGAGAAATCTGTGGGTTTACTCTGCGGGTGTAAAATTAGAGTCAAGTCTTCCTCACCACACGTGTTTGATTGTGTAGGTGCCTGACAGTTACAGTATTGCAGCCAAATCTGAACTGGATGCAACAGGACTATTTCTGTGAGCAGGTTTCGGCCTTTGATGTTAGTCAAACAAAACACTTTAAAAATATTCATAATACATTTTCCAGGCAAAATAAGAAAAAATTCCAATCAGATAATCTCTTTGAGGTGTTTCATATTAACCTTGAAAGGCAGGAAATTGGCATATTTTATATTGATGGGAGCAGCTCAGGAAATACAAAGTGAAGCCTATGAATAATGAAACATGTTAATGTTTCTTATTCTAAAGGGTGATCTGCACCTGACAGATTGCTTTTACTCTCTCAACATTAACAGTGCTGCTAAAAAAAAACCAAAACCCAAAATATTAACAGGATAGTATTTTTTTCCATCATATTACAGAGGACCTTAAGCCAAGGCTGCATTTTAAGCACAAAAGGCAGACCCCTAAATTTCCGCAGATTTTGGATCAGTGTTTTAATGCATTTCTGTAGCATACAGAATGGCAGTGATGAAAAGCAAAGAAGAATCACAGCATTCCAGAGATGCGATAACGTAATTTAAGGCGATCATTTCACAGAAATTCTAAAAAAGGAAGGAGTCAACAGCAGATACAGTCTTCCTTGAGCTCTTCTGTGTAGTAAAACTGTGCTAATTTACACCAGTGCAAGCAAGAGAAGAAGGGAGACTAATAAGCTGATGTAAAAAAATGGAAAGAAACTGACTGCCAATTAAAATAATAATAAAAAGCAGATCGAGGACTGTAGCTTTTAGCCATTTACCCAGATCACTTCATAAAGCTGTTGTATGAAATAAGGAATAAATGTGATAAGACAAGACCTTCTATATTTGGGATGCTCTTAGAGAAATAATTCATAAAGATTAACCTTAGTATCATAGAACTTCATGAAAACAGGAAGAGTGAGAAAATAATTTTACTATTAATTAAAAAAGGAAATAAAAAAGGAAATTCTGAAAAGTCAGTTTTTAATACAGCTTCAGTTTTGCCCTCAGGTTAAAGGAAACCCTATGTCTATACACAGAACCTGTGTTTTCTCTCTCATTACAGAATGCAATTATTCTGGATATCTTGACTTGCAACAGATGAGGGTTTGGCTTTCAGAAAAGGTAACAGTATTTGTATTTCTAATGAAAATGTGATTTTTCCAAAGCATTTTTAAAGCCATAAAACATATAATGTAAAGGTCACATCCAAAGTTTTGGTTTAGCTTTTATGAACATAGGATGAAAGAAACAAAAACAGAATTTAAAAAAATATTTTCATGGCTTTTGCTAAATTGCAGTGAATTGTTTTCATTCTCACTTTCATTTCTTTTCTATAGAGGTTCCACCTAAATGATCCTTTCCTCAGCAGACAAGTGAATCAACAAAGTAAAAATTATTCTATCTGTGTGCATTTAGTTTCACTGCCTAAGCCAAGGTACATGCAGAAAGTAAAGTAATAGCAAGAGAGACAGGAATAAAATTGAACATAAAAACACTAATTATTTTAAGAAAAGGAACACACCTGTAAAAAAGCATTTTTTAAATCTGACAGTGACCCTTTAAAATCTTGTTTAATAGTATGAATAGGTAAAATAAATAGGTAGGTAAAGAAATATGTAAAAATATGAAGCTCAGTGAGCATGTAGCACTTTTCTTTCAGTGATTTTTACATTTCAAAAGCTAGAATTGTATGGAAGTAGGTGACAACAACCCATCACCAAAAGATGAAAAAATCCAGGCACTTACTTGGTGACTGGGGCTTGGGCCATTTACCTCTTCTGAACTGGTTGTCCCTCCATCACCCTTGACTGACTAAAATAACAAAGGATTATAGGACTTCTAACTGGGTTCCTGTTTGAGGCATTAATTCAATACGAAAACACACGTGAATCAAAAAATGCAAGGTTTGATTTAAGCATACTCTTTACAACACTAAAACAAACCCAGACATTTCAGAAACTCCAGCAACGTTCTTGAAATACCCACATCTCCAAGATAGATTCTTGCTAGTTCTTTTCTATCTGAAGTGATTGCCTCTTGCAAGTCAATTTTCCCATTAAGGCCTGAGAAATATGAATGAGGTCTCAGTGGACCAGAGATCATGCCAGCCAGGAACAGTGCTATCAGCCCTGCCACTGTAGTTTTCTAGGAAAGAGCTTTTGCTTGCTTTTCAGAGGCAAATCTGTCTTATAAGATCTAGCGGGACTTCCTCTCTTTTTAACGATCATACTAAGTGAGCATACCCTGTGAATAATTAAAACCCACTCAGCTTTATAGATATATTTTTGTATGTTATCATCAGCATCCATTTTCCCCAGTTTTTGCTTTCCAGTTTATGCCTTCTCTCTATATACATCTAAGTAATTGCCCTTCTTGGTGCCCAGTCTTCCCAGCCTGGACAACCAGAGCAGACCCTGAGGCTGAAGCACTGGCAGGCCATTCAGAGCCAACCTTGACTCTGAAATACGTTTTTAAGGTATAATCCCCCATTTCTATCTAGATTTAAAAATGAGAAAAACCTGTTTGGCAAAACGAGCTCAACAAGTAAATACTACAAGATTTGTGACAATTAGATTAAGGTTTAGTTACAATTAGTAATATAAAAGAAACAAAAGGCCTAGTATGTACATGTTTAAAAAAAGCGTGTTAGAGGGTTCAATGTAGTATTCTCCCAAGTACCATACAAGCCACAGAGCTTAGCACTAAAGCATACAATAAACTCCAGAATTTCAAAGTGCACAAATTTAAATGTCATTTTTCATTGCATAAGTTCAATGAAAACAATGAAAGGATGTGACTTTTGTTCTAAAGATAGAGCAGGCGGATTTGTGGTTTTCTGCAGCTTGTAGATTTGTTACATGAAGCACAACAGCATTAGCTTGATCCTATGTATGGTGTTATTACAAGGACCTAGTTTAGTCTCTGATTTTCCTGTAAAACCACAGAAAATCACTATATAGCAGCAGCATGATAGAGAACTAAACCACTCCATGACAATTCATTACTTGTCACAAATTGTGGGAAAAATTCTCTTTCTGGAACATGCTGCTGTGCAGTCTCTTTCATGTTTATGCTCGTGACTCTTTATCTGTGTAAGAGATTGCAGAAATAGAGGGGAGGAAGCACAGTGTGGTCTGTCTTAACATTACAGGATAGAAACTCAGTCCAGAGTGAGGATGTATTGTGATAAGATCTAGTTTGCATTTCTATTTCAGCAGGTCTTTAAATGCCTTCAGAAAAAACAAAAAGAGTTTATGCTATAACAGCAACTACTTCGTTACCTTTTTCGTAAAAAAACCAAACCAAACAAAAAACAAAACAGAAAAAAAGAAAAAACCCTGCTTTAGCCAACCTTTAGTAATCCAACTCTTTTTTTTTTTTTTCCTACCAGAACATAAATAACAGAGTAAAGACCTTGAGGTTTTTGCCTAGACAAAGTTCTCTCTTGCCTTCAGTGAAACGTGTACATAATGATCACAAGGATTTCTCTCTAGAACACGGCTGACCTCTCATCCTTGCCTTTGGTCATTTAGGATTGCTGCTGCTGAAAGCTTCCTGAAAGGGTTTTTCTCCTTTCTGCGGCAATAAGGGTGGATCAGCATATCTTTAAAGGGAGGAGGGAGGGGACAGGCAATAGACTTGCTACATTTTCATGAATAACAAAGGAAAATTAAGTTGGGACAACATAAAATACTTACTCTTCGTTCCAAATGCTATTTATTGCGTAAAAGTTTATTTACGGGGGGAAGCAGGCCAGCACAGACACTGCAAACAATTTGGAAATAACGAAATAATCTTTTCTGTTATTCCAGAAAGATATATTCTCCTTGGGAGCACCTTCATTAATCCAGAAACAGGGTATTTTATTTGCAGAGACCATAGTCAATGTTATTTCAGACCAACCATGCTTCCAGTCAACTTCCCAGCAGAGGACAAAGGCTACAGCCTCAGTATACAGTTGGTAATTCTGCTCAGTCTGATTAAAAAAATGCCATTTTACACCTTTCTTATCTCCACAGAATACCTCAAAGCAGACATTTTGAAAGGATTTATCTTACCTAGTTTCGCTTCTATTTCTATTCTATGGAGAAAAGCAGGAACTTTCAGGGCTCACATCATCAGACACATCCTACATCCTAAGGGGCTCTCAGACCTGCTCATGTCTAACCAGTGCCTTTAAAGGGAACCTGGTGTGAGCAGCTCAGGTGTAGCCATTTCTATCAAGACAACTGCATTAGGTCTGATGCATCCCACCCTGTAAATAAGATAGCTGTTTGATTTTGATTAATGAGGCATGCCTTTCAACTGGCAGCACAGGATTTCACATTCACGGAGGTGTGGCTTAGTTAGGTAAAAGAGCAGTGGTATTTCTTAATCTCTTATTGAATCACAGGGCTTTAAACTAATACTTTATATCTTTCTAGAATTTCCCAGTAGCTTTTGTAGCATCTGTTAACCCTCTCCCATTGCAACCACAATGACTTTTGTGACCTTTGCATTTGCAAATAAATCACAAAGAAGGGACGTCTGTACTGAGCAAGTCAGCAGGCAGTCTTTGAGGCACACACTGCCTTTTCCAAAGTAAATTACTCCTAGCTCTCGCAACGGCTATCCTTGTGTCAATAGTGGCAGCTATAGTGCTATGGATCTAAATGTCTACTTGCTATTGGCCTGTGCTTGTGCTTTCTGAGCAGAATATGTCAAAACTGAAGCACATGGAGAATAACTGACTTGCCTGCCTGAGGCTCGCAAGAGACTGAAGTAAAAGTAAGCTTAATTTCTGAGTCCCAGTCTTGAATCCTAAGAAGCTAAGCTACGTTTTCTTAGGCACCTGGGTGGTTGACTGTGTAAGATAATTGTGGATGTTATCAGAATACGTTGGGGTCATCTTCTGCAGGCGAAAGAGAAACCCAGTAAACAATCATATTTATGTAAAATTAAAAGTCAATCTCTTTCAGCAGCCAGAGCAATAATCCATCTATTGCCAGCATGGAGACTAAACAGAAAAGTATATGAGTAAACAGGAGCCTGGGTTTTATCAAAGAATTCCTGCCACATTCTTTCTCAGCCACAAGCACAGTTTGTTTCAGAGACCGTAAGTACCTGTACCTGTTAAGATTCTATCTTACAAGAATTCATGGCCTGCTCCATCTGCAACAAGGCAGGAGGAGTGCTCTGCGAGGACCTGCTGGGTGAGTCAGTGACCTGCATCACGGGACGGCATGGTTTGTACAGCCTCTGATACCACATCAAGGCATTTCCCCCACCTCCAGGAGCCTCCTGCCCCAGTGTCACCTGCGGGAGGTGGAACACCACATGGTACATTTAGGCATTAGCTGAGGTTTGTCCAGATTTGCAAGTGAAAGAGGTTGAACAGATGCAACCACATGAAGACATTTTATCTC
The DNA here is from genome assembly GCA_034782735.1 of Sagittarius serpentarius. Classification (NCBI taxonomy): domain Eukaryota; kingdom Metazoa; phylum Chordata; class Aves; order Accipitriformes; family Sagittariidae; genus Sagittarius; species Sagittarius serpentarius. The sequence goes on from JAVKLA010000010.1 coordinate 24,796,343, forward strand.
CAGTGCTTCAGCTAAGAGGCGCTAAGGACAGAGTTCCTAACACAGGCAGAAAGCACAAGGGGATGGTCTGATGTCAGGCCCCTTGCTGTGCTCCTCAAACATACATTCATGTTGAGGCCAGAGCTGCAGTGTAAACTCTCATATGTCCAAGTTAGTTTTAAATTAACTAGCATTAGTGTGAACAGCCGACTAATGATATCAGCACAAGGACTGGCGAGGCTGCAAATGGCAGCCCCCCAAAATGTGCAAACTACTCTGCTCTGAGCTCCACGGTGCCAGAATTATGCTGCTACCAGTATGCCAGCTAGCTACTGCAAAGCTGGCTTGGGAATTCCTCCACTTCATGGCTATTACTTTAGGGTAGCCAGACCTCAAGAGAAACCTACAGAGGAAATGGACCTTCCTTACAGTGGAAATTATACCTTCCAGTACGCAGTCTCCCAATACAGCTATTCTGAGCAAAAGGGCCCTATTACACATCCCTACAGTACTCATCTCAGCTCTGAGCCCCACAGCACTGGAGCTTCCCCCCCTTTTCCTTGTAAGAAAATCAAGCTTGTGTTGGTCTTAAACATTTCACGCATTTTCAGCACTCGCCACTAGCTCAAAAGCTTTACAAAAGCTAGTTGTTTAGCAGTGGCTTAAAATCCTTCTGTCTGCCTTAGGAATCAGAAATACCGATTGACATGTTGGCACGAAGCTACAGGGCAGCTACATAGTTCCGATTGTGCGCAACAGCATGGCAGCGATCCAGTAATCCAGAAGTTATTCAGAGGAAACAGCCTGGGACATACTTCAAGGACAATAAATATATTAAAATAATCCACTATCTGTTTAGAAATTAATAGCAAAAAGTAGAGCAGATGAACACTAAAGGTTTCAAAAAGCTGCAAACCCAGTTACACAGTTAATGGAATTCCGTTTCCCATGTGGGTAAGATGTTTGCCAACATACTAGTTCTGTCTTTCTAGGCCAAAATCTGGAATAAACCTTTGCTCTGATTAGAGCAGCGTTACATCTGCTGCTTTTAACACAGCTCTGTTTCCTTCCATGGTGACTAAGACAGGTGTGGAACAGCTTTATTTTTTAGTTTGTGCTATTTTTTTTGGTCGGGTGACATGATTTGAAGTCGTGGTTGCCACAGACGTCAGTGTTTGATACGCATTGCTCCCAAGTCACCTTCTGCAGGCCTAGCATGTGCCACGGTGACAAGCCTGTATGCAGGATGACCACAAGTACCTTTGGATTTAGGAATAAGGTTGAGATTTTTTCCAAACTGACTAATTTTGTAAAATCTTATATGGAATTAAAGGCACATTGCGTGCACAATTCTTGGCTGATTTTAAGAATTTTAGCTTGGATCCTCAAATACACTAGAGCGGCTATGTAGTAAAGCAACTCTGAAGAAAAAGAAGTAAATGCACCCATCATGTGTTGGGCTGAGGCTAACAAACAACTGAAAATAAAAGGAACACCAATCTTTGAGATAAAAAATAAATCAGGTTTTGGGTTGTTGCACGTACCTTCTGTGGTCTGATTCACGAATTTTAACCTTTGACAATGTGACTGGTCACAGTTGTATGTACCAGCACATACCCGTGAGCAGACAGCATGGACTATTTATTACGTAATCTTGTAAGAAACTACATTTTTCACATTTTAATGTGTAAGCTACTCTGACACCCACGTGTAGCTGCCTGAAAATAAAACAGCATTGATTAAAAATAGAAATCTTCTATGCACGTTTGTAGCGTTTGCCAAAATAGATCAATTGCTATATAAATCCTCAAGGCCTGCTACAATTTTAATCAGGGAAGTGTTAGTTCTAGGCTTGGATTATTTTCTTTCTTGGCCACTTTTCTAGACTCTTTTCAGGAACACTGTCTGGCTGTCATTTGTACAGAAATCATCGGGATAGGTCCATACCTATAACCACAAGACAATACCAGCCATGTTATCACCTCAGCAGGTTTCCTTCTTCCCTCCAGTCTTTCTTCTGGGAAGGAGGACTAGATTCTACTTTGCACCTTTCTTTCTTCCATCGGACCTGTAACACCTCTGAAGCAGCAGCAGCACCCTTCTACGCGCCAGGTTAGCTCACCCACGCGAGCTGCCAGCACGAGGTTTCACCCGTAACAACCGCGGCTCCCTGAGGCACGCGGGGGCCGTCTGGCGCTGCCGCGGCTGACAGCGGACCGTTTCCCCCAGGAGCGGCTGCCCGGCTCTCACAGCAGCCGCCCCGGGGCAAGCCGCCTGCGAAGCCGAAGGCTTCCTCGGTGGCAATGGCCAACGCTGGCTCCAGGCCCCTGAGCTGCCCCGTGCCCCCGCGGCGGGGGACAAAGGGCCGACGCGGGGCCCGCGGGGCTGTTCCCGCCCGAGCCACCAGAGGGAGATGCAGAACGCGACGTGCGCGGGGGGACGGGGCGACAAGGCGGGGGAGTGAAGCGGGGGCGCGACAAGGGGGGAAGCGGGGGGGGGGGGAAGCGAGAGGGAGGGGGGGGAAGGTCACACACAGCTCTGGAAAGCGGCGTAGCTTCGCTCCTGCACCCTTGCAGACATTGATTTCCGAAAGGTTTTTCAAGAATTACCACCCCCAGCCGCCTTGCAATGAACGCATCCCTCGCAGCTCTTGAAACTGAGTGTTCTCGCTTACCAGTTTAAAAAACTTCCTCAGGTTTGTTTTGGGGGTTTTACTTTCTTCTCTTCTAGGTTTCACTTCTGCAGCTTCTGGGCTCTTACTCTCACCTTTGTCAGGAGCCACTGCTTCTAAAGAGGCGTCTGCTTTTTCATTGCTTACGATCTCTGCTTCTTCCGATGCGTTCTGGGGTTATTTTTGGTAAATATTAAGAAAGTGGAAAAAATATTCAGACTTATCATCAGTGAGGTTTGGGGTTTTTTTTGTTTGTTTGTTGGTTTTTAAAGAGTTTACAAACAAAAGTGCTTCAGCAGTGCAGTAAGTTGGTAGATCAGGAGCAAACGCGGCCTGGAAGCACTCTCAGCTTCCCTGTATATGTACGTGTTTCTTCAGGAATTTGATTCAGCCCAATTCAAAAGAGTGTATAAACCGATGGGATTTTAAGCACTTGTTTAAATTGAATAGCCTTTCTTGAATCGCAGTACTGGTTCCCAAACACACTAATTTAACTTTGATTACAATTTAAAAAGAAATTTTAAATGAAATTACGTACAGTAATACGTGCCCTGAGTAGATGACACTCAGGTAAAACCAGTAAAAATGAGAAAGATCATACCCAGGAGTTTGCGCACAAAAGCGGGAATAGGATTAATTAGAACACACCATGGACATCATTAATTGTTAAAACTCTGTTTAGCACCCTTCTTAGTGAAATACAAAAGTGCAACGCTCCAGCCACAGTGTGCTCCGGCTGGTCACATTCGCAACACTAGCTCCTCCTCCCAGTTGCAAAGATATAAACGACTCCTTGAGGTACAAGATAGTGAAGTAGCTCATCTATGACTTCACCTAATCCCATGGGTCACAGTCACCCTCTTTGATAGTGTTGACCCTCATTTGATTTCAAGAAAAGCCGCCGGGTATTCAGCCATGTTGCCTTTATAGAAGGATTTTGGGTCCCACTGAGCTTTTGTGAATTACTGGAAAGTTCCTTCTGTTATAATAGTACTTCAGCCAGAGGCAGGAGGTTTGTAAATTCCTCTGAAATATGGATCCCCATACGATTTATTGGTTAATCTCCTGCATGTCTCATTCCACAGCCTTCTCAAGGCTGTCCTGGGAATGCTCGATGTGTTTAACGGAACACTCCGCTCTGTGCGGAGCAGAATACATGAGCAGGAGGCACATTTCTGCTGCAGGAGGTGGAAGCACAGCTGGGCAGGAGGCTGAACACGCATTTCCTTAGCTGGCTATTCTGCCTTTTATAAATGCACTGGTAAATAACATTCTTCTGTGCCCTCAAGAACCACTAATTAATTACTGTAACTGTATGAAGAAGTAGCTTCCTTTCTGCCATAAAAAGAAGCTATTATGCTAATACCTAGGTAATTTGACGTGGAGCAAGCCCTTTATCATTTTGCAGCCTATTGCAGAAAAGCGCAGAACATTGTAACAGCAGGATAAGTTACACCCTCAGTCTGCAATACTGAATCAAACAGAAGCAGTTACCCTAGGTATTGGCATTTCAACGCATGCTGCTGCTTAAAAATACAGCACAGTTACAGCTGAAATGTACACTCTGGTTACCATAGCAAAAGAACTGCTGTAAATAAATCTCAGAATGATATTTCACAAGTTTCACATGTACTTACAAGAACTCACCTGTAATTCATACTCATAGTTATTTTGACCAAATTAATTTTAGCCACATGAACATGAGAACAATTTAAAAGATAATATCAAAGATTCACCCCAGCCCCAGATCCTGACTCTGGGAATGGTGAAAAATGGATGGCTCCTCCAGCAGCAGCTGACAGTACTACTGCCCTCATACACTTTTCCAGTTGTCTTCAACTTGGTGATACCCATGTAGTATCTTTGGTTTAATAGCCTTTGGTGGATTTTTTTCATACAGAAATTTAGCTAAACATTTTCTGAGTTGATATAAATTCCTGACATCCAGCAGCATCCTGTGGCAAAGGATTCTACAGCTAAAGTATGCTCTTTTGTTTTTGAAAAGTACTTTTATTTTTGTCACCAAATAATTTTATTTGATACTCTACTGCTTTTATTTTGAGCAATGACTGCTCTTTCCTGTTCACTTTTATGTTGCAGTAGTCATTCTGTATGCTGCTGTCATCTTCTTTTCTGCCAACTCCTTTCTGAGCTAAAAAAAAATAATCCTATTTTATGTAGTTCTTCATACAGAAGCCATTCAATATATTTATCCATTTTTCTCTCAGTATTACACCTTTTAGTTCTATCATATTCTTTTTGAATTGAAGGGGACCCCCACATGCAAGATGGGGACTCACCATGGACTTCTACAGCAGCATGGGAAATTTTGCTTTGTTCTTTACTCCTCTTTTGTGGAAGAAATGAACGTTTTTGGGGTAGGGTAGGTGGGAGAAGAGTGATGAGAATGAATATTCCTTGTCCCCTGCTGCCCATGATGACTGCAGCGCAGCCTGCTTCCCCGTGGAATTGTAGATTTAATTTATATTTATGAACATTTTTGAGATAATACATAATAATTTTAATCTATATTTCTGTCTATTCATATACACATGTAATCAATTCACCATCTATTTGCTTGAAGAAAATGATTCATTGTGTGAGTTGAAACAGTGGCTCAATAAAGCAGCAACCTAGCTTCTGGGAGCTCATCATTCAAAGATTACAGGTTGGGATCACATTACTGCCACGCTGTTACAGCTGCAACCCAAATGAGTTTTGTCTCTCAAGCTATATCTGTGCAATGGTGGTAGTGTCACTACTGATAACAAACGCATCCTGGGGCGAAATGCCAAACTCTGAGAAGCTAAGTGATAGTCAACTGTTCAGTGAGATTGATTTGTTTAAAGTAATTAGTGACTTTTTGTACATTTCTCGATGGATTTCGTAGGAGGCTTTAGGAAAGTTTAAATCCTGTTTTAGAATACCTTATTTTTACTACTTTTTTTTTTTTTTAACTTAGATATCCAATGTACCTATGCAGCTACTTCAATTTGGTACTATTAGGCATATCAAAGTTGTTGCAGAAATTACAAGTTACCTTGTTTGAGATCTTAGGCTTACTATTAAAAAATTTGATACATTTCTTGTCATCATCTCCAGGAATCATTCTTGTATACCCATCTCCCTCTGTAAGACTGAATTAACTGATGCTGAAGATTTTCTTTTACGATTTTGCGATCTCAAAGATATCTCTGGAGACCTAGTCCAACCTCCCGCTCAAAGCTGCAAGGAACTTGCCAGGTTGAGCTTTTAGTATCTCCAAGGCTGGAGGTTCTACAACTTCTGTTCAGTCAGGTCCATGTATTCAGACATGCTGGGACAAAAGGCAACTCTAGACACATCACAAAATCCTTTTCTCAAACAAGACTGACCAAGGTGGCAGATTCTTGGAGACTGATGACACACAACCACGGTACATTGCGTATTTCAGAGAGGCAGAGAATGCCTATACATAGTCTCCCAGTAGATGGGAAAACCTCTTGCAGCCAAGAAGGTTTTCTGACATACTTTTAAGAACAGTTTTTCATTTTTGTTTCTGTTTCCCCTAAGAAACTAGAAGAAAAATTTCCATCTGTGCATTCAAGAGAATCACCAAGGTGTGTCTGGCAGGAATTGAAAGTCTAATAGGAAGAACCTGACAAAGATGAAATCAATAAACATCAAATGATGTTACATTCACCTAAACTGTTCTCTAGAGCAATGGGCTCAATTTCTTTACTTCACCTGGGAGAAAACCTGAAGTTGAATCAAGTTTTGTGACTAGTTTTGGGAAGAAACTACAATTTGTATAGAATAATAATTTGCAAACAGCTCTATCATCTTCATGATGCTTTGATGCATAAATGCTCTTATAAAAGTAAGTTATCTCCTTATACCTATAAAGTGCATCAACTGAGGCTGCTGGATTCATGGGTCCAAATTCCGCCTCTGGTTTCCTTAGACACAAATTGTAATAAATTCAGCCTAAGTCAGCAGCTATTTTTGTTATACACCATAGAGACAGAAGTGCTGTTGGTTTTTTGGTTTTTTTTTTTTTTTTTTTTTTAAAAAAGGCACTCTGCCAAGCTTAGAAAGCATTTCAAGATACATTTATTTGAAGTAAGATGAGTGCCATCCTTTGTTCTTCCTATTACAGAACTACCTTTGTTTTCTTTTTCAGTATTTTATCTTTGCTAGTTGTGTTTTATAAGAGTATTTTACTAGACTCTTTATTTCACCATGTTTGGGAAGCATTCTTCCATCTCTTAAATGACAGTGTCCCTAATTTTGTTTTAGTAAGAAGCTTACTTAAAACACTTGTGGTGGAAAGTTTGTGTCTACTCTTTGCGTCGTCTGCTGGTTCTTACAAACCCTCCTATTGTTTTGGGGAACTATTACTACACCATTTTCTTATCTAGGTTCCTGACCATACAAATTGTTGCCTTGTGAGAGTACAACTTATTCTGTGACCTGGCTAACTTTGACAGGAGTTTTCCTTTTGCTTGCTGCATCTTTCCTCAAAATTGAGGTAAACGCTACACCTGGCTTTGATCTTGTGCTGGAGTCTGAACTGGCGCTCTCCACTGCATTTCATTAGACTCAAGGAAGTTTTTCTGTTTTTCCTGGGTCATATCTTCTTTATGAAGCAGTTTTTCTTTTATCTTAACAATATATATGAGAGATGACCTTTTGCTCAAGAAATTTCCACTTAAAAGAGCAGTCACGCTTGAGATCTGTTCCTGCCGCTCACTCGCAGACTCAGAGGCAGGAAGCAGGGAGGATTAGAGAGACTTTAACCCACCTTCCTGCCCTCCTTTGCCAACGCAAAGACGACAGAGGTTGCTGCAGTGAAGGCAGCTCAGCTTCAGCCACCAACCTGCTCTCGGACCTCCACCCTGAAGCCCCCTGTGACCTGCAGCTGCTGCCTGAAGGTGCCACTCAGCAGACCTTCTGCTGTAACAGCTCGGGCTGTTAACCAAGTAGTATTAACCGCTGTCAGCTTATGGTTAAACCACCCTGGTCTGCAAACAGCCCAGGAGTGTGGTTCTGACTTACAAGTCCTATTGGTTTTATTTGCTGGGTTGAGGAGGTTAAGGCCCCTCCATTCTGTAAGGACAGCAGTTATGCCAGTAGTCAGGTTGTGAAATGGCCCCCAAAATCCCGCTGCTTATTGTCCTCCTCACTCTCTCAAGCAAGGGGAATTCTCTTTCAAGTTCCTTCATCCATTTACCCAGCAAAAAATAGCCAGAATCTCCTCTCCTGCCTGACAAGTGGTATATTGCAGGATGGGAGCAGGTAAACTACTGCAGGAACTTGGTAATTCCTGGGTAATTTTATCTCACACACCCCACCCAAATATTTATCTTTGCTTTCCTATGGCAGAGTATGGTTGCAGGCTCAGTAATAAAAGGTGTTATTCTGCTTCACTTAGTATCTAACCAGTTTGCTGTTTGTATTGTAGTGCATAAATACCCCTCAGTAAAAAGGGCATGATTTTCTGTGTTTGTATGGCAACGGAACTGCAACAGCTTAAAATTCTAGTTTTTAAAAAAATATATCTGCTTTTAAAGATAATTCACAGCTCAGTCTAAATAGTCCCTCAATAACTTTCCGCTGTCATTTACTGGCATGCTTTGGTCAGATATAAATGAAGCGTCCTGTTTCTTCGCCCTGATCAGAAATCTACAAGGTCTTGAAACCAGGTTTCCAACACAAACATGTGAAATTACTAACTGTAATTTTCTGTTACTATTCCTTAGTATTTGCAAAAAAAAAAAAAGCTAGCATGACAAACATTTGAGTAACAGTTATGAAAATTCTTGTGCAGACTGATCAGGAAATGGGGCAAATACAGTCAAAGTGGTTTCCATCTGAGGAATTGAGTAAGATTTTTTTCTTTTACATATTTATTCATCTGTAGTCAGAGCACAGCATTAACTGCAATGTGTTGACAGGCACTTCATTAGCTTTACTTTGAAGTGAAAGCTCATCAGAAGATAGATATTTAAGAGACTGCCTGGAAAGAGAGAAGCTGTATCTTAATCCTGGATCTATTGAGTGTTGTGGTTGCTATTTGTTAGTTCAAAAGAAAAACTACACATGACTCTGAATTATGCACCTATTTGGAACAGTTGCTAGTTTCCATTCTCTATCCTAGCAAAAGGGCAGTACATTAAGTGTGCCAGAAAGAAAGATAAAAATCACTGCAGAAAAAAGACAGAATCTTCGAACCAAGCTGAGTTTGAGGCTAACTTGTAGTCTAAGGATTTTTTTTTTTTTTCCCACATCTATCTTCATTTTTTTAGCTTCAAGCTGTCAAGCTGACTGGGTCACCAGGGTCTTTCATCAAAGGAAATATAATATTATTCTCTGTCAAGAAAATCCAGTAAAGCAACATCAGCCTTTTATAGGTAAGGATTCAGTGCTGAAGCATGCAGGTTTTGGGTTGGTTTTTTTTACTTTTTAAATAGTTCTGAGGACCAAATTGAGTTCTCTACTGCAGAAATTTGCTCCAGAAAACTTGCAAAAACATTTGGTCTCAGCACAATTCCAGACCCAAGAAGTTCTAAATAAGCAGAAATGGACTCATTTTACAAAGTTCAGATTTCACATACTATTGTAGTTTGCATTTGCATAAATGATTTAACTAGCCCTTAAGATTTTTGGTAGGAACCAAAACCTGCTGAGAGTTGTAGAGAGTTCTCTACAACACTTTCCATTCACTGATGTAAGCAGTTGATGGTGATGGTGTAGGGTAAATTAAACCCAGCATTATGAACAAACAGAAGTGAAAAACAATTTTGGTACAACGTCTATACCCCTGAGATGTTTGAGATCTCAGGACTTCACATGAAGACTGTTACAAGGTCAAAGAAACACAGGGTAGGTACCTAGACCTAGTTTAGCTCAGCTATAATATGAGATATGGGGAGCTGGTGTTCACTGTGGGTAGAACCTACGTTATACAGAGCAGTAAAATATCTATAGCTACATTAGTTTGGGTTAATCTTTCAAAACAAGGTTTTGAAATCTCACTGAAACCTTATCGGATTTCTTTTTTTAACCAAGCATCACTACCAATTTCTCCTCCAGAGGACTGATTTTCACTATTTTTCTATGAGAAAACATTCCCTTCTTACATGCTTTTTCTTTTTCAAAACAAAAGACCTTGTTACTTCATTATGAAATTACTGAACTTCAGACCAGGTTTATTACTCAGTTTTAAACTGAAATTGCATACAACCATCTGCCAGAAGGCATCTTTTTTTCTTATTTCATCCTGATGTTCAGCATACATCCTGCTTCCCATCTCTGTTTTCAAATAAGCCAGACTACTCACAGAGAGGAGGTTTCTGTAGCAAACCCTCCCTCTCTCCTTCACAACTTTCCTCTCATTCTAAGTACCTGATTCACCCAGTTCCACAGGAAATTAAGTCCCAAGTAACAAATGTTTTAAGCTTAGTTTGTTTTCAAGCATGTTTACTCTGTAAATACCTAAACACCTTTTTTTTTTAAATGTAAGTAACATACCCAAACTGTATCTCCAGTATCACTGCCCAGGAGGGAGAATACAGCTGAAGAAGCTACAGGGCTAACTGCTCAGGCAGCATCTGTGTGTTTGGAAGCAGTTCATTTCTGGGATTTGAACTTGAACAGAAGCCCAGGAAAGCAGTTGTTCAACATACAGTGATTCATTGAAGTTTAACAGAGCATTTCTCTTGAACAAAACGAGAAAAGAATAAGCCTTCAACTTATAAACCATAAGGATGATGGAAACAGGAACCATGTTTTCAAAGTTAGTCCTAATTTTAGTTAAAGTTATTATTTAACCTGAGGAAAAATGTGTCTTCCCAAGCAATCGACCTCAATCCCCAAATTTGAGGACTGATCCACTCTGGTAAGAAACTTTTTCTATTGAGTAAGAATAGACCTACCAGATTCCAAGCTTTCAGACCTTTAGAACTAAAGCAAACAGTTCTCATAAAAATGAAATTTTTTTTATAGCTATATCTCTATTAATGATTTGGTAAAGAATGCTATAATCTCTGTGGGATTTTTAACAAATGTGTTGAATTGACAGAATAACATTCCTTCTTCCATAATATCATTTAAATAATACTACAGACAGGTTTAAGAGACTGTTTTGTAAGATTCTTCTGCAGGAGTCTAAATGCCATTATTAGCCATGTACATACGTGACTGCCCAAAGCTCACATATGCATTTGTAAGTGCATATATCCTTTATGGCCCTCATGCATTTAGCACGGGGATATGCTCAACTTGCAGATTTGACTGCTTTGCTGTAACTCTGTGCTCAGCAATAACTCTAGACACTGTGTGAAGATGGAGCTGGGGGATGGGCCAGCTCCAAAATCCAGACATACCTTTTTCCAGAAGAGCTTGCTCAGTGGCATGGGAGTGGAAGATGCTTTCTCCTTCGTCACCTCTTTGGGGGCTTCACTGGCCGCTGCCTGCTGTTGGGCTGCAGGCTCGGGGGCCTTTGTATTCTGCTTAGTTGTCTGTGGCTCTTGCGAGGGAAGGACGTTTTTGTCTGATTTTACAGAGGTAACAGGCTGCTGTTCAGTGCTCTAGAGAGAAACATAAGCAAGTAGGCTATTAGAAACTTGTGAAGGACAAGATGCTCGCTGCACGTTCAGGTATCCCTGGTCTAAGAGGCAAGGGCACAGCGGACCACCACTCTACAGGACACGCAAGGTGCGGCTTATGAGCTGCATGCCTGTCCTTCTGAATAAAGTCATGTCTTGAACAGAGGAAGCAAATTACATAGCAACCCACCCTTCATAACAAAGATGATTAATTGATAAAGAAATTAAAACACTGTCTTTGAGGCTGAAAATGACAGCAAGAATAATTACCCTTTGACTGCATTATTCATACAGATAACTTGAATCATCCTACTCACTTTGGTATTAGTTGTCTGTTGGGTCTCTTTTGCAGCCTGAAGGGAAACAAAACACAAAGACAAGTCTGTCTCTGGCAATGTCAGCGCTCACAGTTACACAGTTCAGGAATTGTCTGTGTCACAAATTATTTTATTTTTAGTGAATGTTTGTGAAAGTCCTGGCTCCTGCAACCATGGAAACTGATCTCTGGCAGAGGCGAGGCTGCCCGAAGGGACTGCCAGCTCCCATCCTTCTACCTGCAGCAGCGTTGCAGCCTTGTGTTGAATTGCTTTGTGCTCGTGCTGCTGTGCTTGCAGTCCTCGACTTGTTCTTTAAAAATATGTGTATTTACATCCGCATTCCCAGTTTCTTCAGGTAAGATGTTACACAAGGGTTTAAGATACTAGCAGAGATTTTTCTGAGCTGGGTCTGCATGTGCAACTTCCAGTGCACACGTACAAGCCAGAGCTGGGTCTTTTCCAGTGAGGGAGTTGCATACCAGTCAGGGACGTGCTAACGTCACCTTCAAAGCAGGAAGGTTTGCTTTCTGGGATACAAAACGGAGGCAGGTGGCTGCCTGGAAATGAAGGGCACAGAACAGCAGTGGCTTTATAAACTTAGAAGCAGGAGTTGCAGCTCTACAGGGAAGCTCTGCAGGTGCTGGAGGTTGGTTTAGTCCATCCACTCACACTTTTGTGCATTAGGTGGTATTTAATCTTTTGTAAAAAGAAAAAAAAAAAAAATCATTCACAGTGGTGGGTCTCCTGGTTTCATCAAAACAGAGGAAACCAGGAGGGATCCACTTCGTTGAACTCCTTCCTCCCCAGTGATACATACCAGTTATCTGTTGACCCTAACATCCAGCATAGCTTGCACTAAAAATGAGTATCTGAGCTGTACAAAAAGAGGAGCAGCAAGCCACAAAACTCAAGTAAATGTGAGCCCAGCACCCCTGGGTTTAGGCAGCCTGCCACACGCTTTGCAGATTTCTTGAAAGGTGAGAATTATTTTGCAGGAGCCAAGAACTTCTTTTTGTGGTTAGCAATAACGAGCAAGATCCAGAGCAAGCTGTAAGTAAGTAGTGTAATGCCACGAGCTGGCTTCAGTACTAAAGCTGAAAATAAGTGATTAACCCTTCTCTTCCAAGTAAAAATTCCATAAATCACTACCGTTATACTGCAAAACTGGCATGCAACACAAGGCAAATATACATGGATGAGAATAAAAGGACAGACAGGGACCCAACTGTCAAATGCCATCCAAACTCAGTCTTTGAGGTCAAATGGCCAAATCACATGGCATCAGCTTATGTTATGGATTTATATTAGGATGCACATTGCTATTTGAAAACAGTATTCAGAAGTTTCTTTGAAGTTAGTATTCATGTAAACACAGGACACCGAAAAACAATGTTTCTGTCAACCTCGTAGTCAGTCTATTCTTAACTAAGGTATGGAGAAGTGAGTTTTGGAAGACTTGCAGAGAAAGGACTTCCAGAGAAGACAGTGAAGTGCTTAAAATTAAATATGAATACATACATTAAAATGATAATTTCAAATAAAGGAGTTCATTACATATTCATCTAGTTGATGCATCATGCTAGGCATTTCGAATTGAGATAAACAGAACTACTTTTTTTTTTTTTTACTACAGGTGATGACTTCAGGACCTGGCTGTCACATCAGTGCTCAGATTTGAACTTCCACTTTCAATCAGCCTTACAAGCAAACTGTTGGCACCATTTTAATCCACCTCCTTTATTCTTAATATGTTATAAAAGATACCTCATTTATTGCTTCTTTATGTTGTATGTGGAAAGAAAGCTGTGAAAATAAACTTAGAAGCAAGAAAAATAACTATTTAAATAAGTAATGATATTTTGTAAGAGATTTTATTGGCATAAAAATTTAGCGCTAGTGCATTCCTTCAAGATAACTGCTTTCATTCCAGACCAAAAGTCTTCAAAATTCTATCAAATAGCCTAATGAAAACCAATGATCTCCCTCAACAACTCATTGCAAGATTTTGAAGTGTTGTAGAAGAGGCTTAGCACCTTAAAAAATGCTAGTTAGGGATTTTTTTACCAGGAAGCCCTAATTCATACGAAAAAGTAATTAATATTTTAATTGTATTAAATATCAAAACTGTTAGCTATCAATGTAGTATATACAAGGTGAGATCTTTAAGATGTTGGCAAAAACTGTAAACTTAAAACCATTGGGAAGACTATTATTCCTTCAGTAATATGTAATGACATTTTTATCTCAAGAATAAGGCAGTGGAAAGAACATTTTTGTTTTGAAAATATCTTAAAGAACTCCCTTTGCCTTGTGCCCTTGATTATAAAGCCCCCTACTCACCAGAAATTCCATGTGGGTGTTTTGAGTGAGCATTAAATATTAATTACTTTCCTCCCCCAGTAGAGGGGTCTCCGCTTCTGTATTCTTTGGGCTAAAAAGCTGCAATTCTCTGCTTCCCTGCCACAGAACATCACGGCAGATTATCTTCAGAGAATGCAGAAATGCCCAAATGTGGTCCTTGAGACCAAAAGTTTTCAGTGATTTTATTTATGGTAAAAGATATGCCCTCTTAAACAACTATTTGCATGAAAAACATGCATTTTGAGCAACTTTAAAGTATCCTTGAAAACCAGAATTTTTCCTTCCAAACTAAACTTAGAATTCAATCAACAATTACTTTCTTTGTTTTCAGTGAAAAGTAACTATTTCTGAAGGAAATTCCATGTTCCAGCCTTGTCTGTGCCATATCAAATGACCCACTTTACCAAAACACCAATTTTAACTACATGACAGTGCATATTAAGGCAATGTGGATCATAAAGCCTTAATTGAAGTTGGGCCAAGTTCTTAAACCTGTCCTACAATTGCAAGTGCTGTTCATGTCTGCATAATTCATTGCTTGTCAGTACCTTTTATTTTAAGTGGCCAGGGGAGTTTAGTCAGTGTTAGCATGGGTGACTGGGAAGCACATAGCAGGCGAGGTTAGAAGAATTGTTTCAGAATCCTGAATTCACAGATGGTGTAACGAGAGAAACATTGCACATGAAGATTGTTTTCATAATGCATGGCACAAAGGCTCACACCAGGAGTTTTCAGAGGTCTGCACAGCTGGCCAGATGCTGATTTCAGTTACCAATTAAATAACTTTGCTTTGTGACAGGAGCCATCTGTTACTGCTCAGGGTTCTGCTCTTGCTAGAGTTTCATACAGACCTTATGCCTAAAGAGTTTACTAAATGTACTGTGTCCTAGCTTGGGACTCTCTGCCTTCTTTTTCTTGGCTCCTTTAGTTTGGGATTCTGCCGCCATCTTCGGAGCAGGTTGCCCACCATGGCCTTTTTCCGCTTTCGATCCCTTTTGTACAACAGCATTTGGAAGTGAGTACTTATTGCAAAGTTGTTATTTGGTTCATGAAAGACATTCAAACAGTCATACATGTAGTATTAAACACAAACATTTCCTTTTTGCCTTGAACAACAAATTATGTTTTCTTCTGAGCAATTACTCAGTTCTCCTTAGACTTTTTCACATGACTAATGAAATCAAGGTAGGCCAATCCAGTTGACTCAAAAACACAGTTTGCCCCCTAAAGTCTTCATTAAATTGAGACCCAAATACCACAAAGACTGAGACTTCCGTATTTTAAATTTGAGTAACCAACTGAATTTGAGATTTATATTTTTAAAACAGGCAGATATAGAAATCTTTGAAAATACCTTCATTTTTTATTGCAGTACTGTAAGGACTTAAAAATGTTTTGCATAATGCATTATTTAGGAAAAGGGCAGTATGAATGCTCATGATATATGCTACATAAAATATTACAAGTTTGCACTAATGTTCATGAAAACTAGTTAGAAATGAAAGTATCAGAAAAATAGTAATGATAGACTGGTACTAAAAGTGTTGAATGAGCAGCGCTTCCTTTTCATTCCATTCTAACTATCTGCAGGACGCACTTGTTTTGGAAATCATTGCCCACTGCTGTGTGAGAGGCTGGACCTCTAAAAAACTAGGTGGCACATTGATAAATCCACTATAAAAGGGCTATAAAATAAAGAAACATTGATAGATGTCTATAAGGGAAAAAAACATTATCAGGCTGTTTGTCAAAAATGGCAGCAGACTACCTGCAGCTCAATGCAGACTAAATTACCCTGCATAGGGTAGAGGTGGGCCTGTTCAAATACATGACGTATACAAGTCTTGGAAAAAATTAAGTAACATTTGCTAAAATGTTCTATTTAACTTTTCACAGCATTAGAAAAAAAAATTTTTTAAATCGTAACTCAAGTACCCTCCTCAAAACTTCACTTTTCAAGTCACTGTTGTCCCCCCTCATCTCCCCAGTCTTCAACACAACCCTCTGGATTTATCACTGCAGGAAATAAGCTTAAGTTTTCATGTTATGAACAATAGGGTGGTTTTTTTCCTTCCTTCCCTACCATTTTCATCTTTTCAGTAATAAAAAAAAGGAGGGGATACAAAACCAGAAGTATCCAAGGTTGCTTAACTGAGCTTCAACTTACAAACAAGTTAACACAAGAGCCTGTTCTGTGGTAACTGCACTCTACACGTGCCCACAACATATGACTAATCACAAATAATACGGGGTAGCATTCTTCACTCTTCAGTGTCTCACAGTGACAGGTTTTAAAGCAGTAAGATGCCTTTGATTAGCTAGTATAAAGGAAGATGTAGTATTTTTTACTTACTACTTGCTAGTATCTTAAGACTTCATTCTGACCTCCCTTAGGCAATTTATTTCCCAATTTAATAGAGAATCAGGCCAATATATAGTGAAGAAATATAAATTTAAATTATTTCAGTGACAAATGATTCAAGCATTCACCCTCCTGGTAATTAGCTTGTCCCTTTGCAAGCTTCATTCTGTTTTTTTTACACTTGAAGAAGGCAAACATAAAAGCTTCCAGCCAGTAAAAAGCTTTAAAATGAGTTGACAAAAATTTCCAGGAACTACAGAAGAATGAAGAGACCCAAACTCCAAAGAAACAATCAGCCTGCCGTATTTACAATGTGAAGTATCAAGCACCGTGGTTGACCACAACTAACAGGGTAGGAGGAAAGCTCCAGAGTATGGAATGTAGCACGTACGAGCATGTGAAGTTGAGATCTTGGTCTCCAGATTGCTTCATTCAGTGCAATTACGTGCTTCCTACAAAGTGCTTTGCACTATGAAGAGGCTGTGGCCAGTTGCATCAAAATTGGCCATTTTTCCCTGCAGTACTCTGCACCATTCTCAGTATTCCCAAACATACAGTGATGCGGGAACAAGTCAGGATCTGCTACAGAAGGGCCAAAGAGGTGTTCTGGGGCAGACCTGATCCAAATGCCACATCAGTTAGTATAAACTTGCAAAGGATCAATTAATCCAAGGACATATGACCCAACTCATATTAAACTCCTGTGTTCACACAGATGAAATGACAATTGTTAAGGGTGTGCCCAGGCTGCTGAAAGCATACAAGTCTTCAGCCAGCTGATTAAAGCCAGAGGCATTACTGATGACAGCGCGTTGCTACAAACCCCACCGAGTTCAGCTTCGCTGATGCCCCACACCTCTGCGTTTCAGCAGGAGGGAGTACGCTGCTAAGACACTGGGAACATACCAGCCTCTGTGCGTTAAAACACAGCTCCTCCCTGCAAAGGGGGTGCAGGAGCAGCCAAAATGAAAGCATGACCAGGACTCAAAGGCAGTGCCAGCGAAAGCACAGGAAAGCCCCGCAGTGCTCATGAGAGGCTCAGGCTGCATGAAGGGGAAAGCCTCACTTAAAAACACATCTTTACCATTAAGACAGAAGTTACTTCTCAGGGGAAAAATGACCATTATTTCATTATACACATCAGCTGAAAAATCTGCAGCTTTTCTATATGACAGTTAATAAAATAAACTAACATTTTTCCTTTAATATAGTGAAAATGTAATTCCTTGTATCAGGAAGATAGTGAAGATAGAGGAATTCTTTGTAAAAAAACCTCCCATTTAACCTCTATATAATGAGTTCACATATCCTGCTAGTCATCTGGATTTGTTTACCCTCACAGGTGTGATAGCAAACCAAACCCAAACAGCATATTTGTTTCCAGATTACAGTACACCCGTATCTGTTTTATAAGCACATGGGTGCACTTGATAAAGTCAGGTATGCAAACGGGACTGAACAACTGGATTTTTCAGAAGTTGTTGAAAGAACTGCAAGTCTTACCGAAACAGTGCAATTGGATAACTACCTTTTCTGGATATCTTGGAAGACCTAAGCCCTGGTAGACAATTTCCAGAATTACTGAGCTATAATTGGGGAGTGATGTATATCCCCCATGTACTCACCAAGCTTTCTGGAAAGACTGACTTCATTTTAGTACCAGGCTATATTAAAAAATTGAATGGGAAAAAAAGGGTAAAAACTAAGCTAGAAGAAAGTGTTGATGCCTGTAGTGATCTCGGCTACTTAATAGTTGCATGGAAACATAATTTCCTTTTTTAGGGTTTTATTCTTTGTGTTAATTAAATTTTATCACAGGCATTTTGCGAGAAAAACTTTAGTTATTATAGTCATAAGAATGTGTAAGGACATTTAATCTGGAAGTTCCCAGTTAAGTAGTCAGTGATATGCCCGTAAGCCACTGAAACACTAGAAGACAGAAGGCAGCTTAATACAAATTGTCTCACTTCTGCTTTTGTTGAAGCTATGGTAAGTTTTGGTACTAACAGAAGAGGAAAAAATGGGAAAGGACAAGTCTTTAAACACCTACATTTTTCCATTTTAGAAGATTATGTTTTCAACTTACAATTTTTACAGTTTAGTTTTTCCACAATTTTTTTACAAGTTTGTTAAATACATTGGATCAATCTGATATTTTCAATATCTCTAATAGCAAATGAAAGCTATAATAATGAAGCTTTTCTGAATTCACATGTAAAGGACCATCGCTGCTCAGAGACGCTAAAATCAAGTTTTCTCTTGCCAGTGGAATCCAAGAAGTGGTTTGTAAAGAGGAAAGCAAGAGGCCACATCTGCCTGTTACACCAAGGAGCATTTCTCAGACTGGTTCTGTACCTGTCCAGCCAATACAGATTTCAGTTCCCAGTGGGAACATCGCACACACTTGCAGTCAGCCTGAGGCATTGCATTAGAACAGCTTGAGCATTCAATTCTCCCCGCTTAAAAAGCCCTGATCCTCATCTCTGCATGTAGAGGGAAGAATCCTGAGCCGTCAGGGAAGGCTGGCTCTCCCTGCAAGTCCCAGTCCTGCAGCTCCATCATCTTCCTGAGGTTTCAGCTGCTGCGTAGGAACAGCCCACCAGCCCTGACCGCTCCATACAGGGGTGCTTCAGCCAGGAGAGTCCCAGGGAGGAAACGCTGGGATCTCCTTCTGCTTTTTATCGATTTCAGTGGGAAGCTGATCCTTGCCCATCCTTCTGCACCCCAAGGGGGGACTCAGCAGTAGCTGCGGATGCGCTGCAGGCAGGAGGGTGGGAGCAGGCTCCTGCCCACCCCCCACCCCCCTGCCCACCTTGCCGCAGAGCTGCCACGGGCAGGGGCACCTCACCCGCCCTCCCCACCAGGACATGGCAGCTCCAGCGGCTGCGGAGAGAGATGAGACATGCATACACACAACTGGAAATGAAAAACCAGGAGCTTTGCACAGGTCTATCAGCAAATGGAGTTTTCTGTGGGCTCAGGAGAAATTCACTGGAGGGACACGTAATTTTTAGATCAAAGACAAGTCAAAGCAACAACCAAAAGCACTACCAGGTCATCAGCCGTGCAGAAAACGCTACAGTTCAGATCTTGATTGTAACATATGATATGAAGAGTTGTACTGTTTATGCTTATCTTCCTTTCAAATTTATTCAGGGGAAAAAATATTTTAAATTGCTTCAAATGATAACATCAGTTGGGGAAAAGGCAACACAATGAAGAGGAAATAACTGTCAAAAACATCTAGTGACCAGTGACAGAATGAGGAATCTGCCTACCTTGTCTTCAGAATCACTTCTGGCTTCGGCTTTGCTTGGGGAGACCTTAAATGTGTTTGAGAAAAACAGTCACATCCAACTCGGTCTTTCAAAAGATCCAAAAGATCCTATGTTTGAAACTAGCAGTTTTTTCTAGCACAAAGGTGAAAGAAGTACAAATATTGTTTCCAACCCACGTGGGAAAATTTTTGTAATATAAATGTTTGAGAACAACTTAAAGTCAATGGCTAAAATGAAAAATATCTGGACTAAAGATATATTATTCAAGCTTATACATCCAATTAATCCATAAAAGTGAACTTTTAGAGATTTTACAAGATAAAGTTTCATCAGACAGAAAATCCTTAAGACAGCTTACTACTTCCAGGTCTACAAGTAACTATGCAGAAGAAGTTTCCAGAGTAGGTCATCATCATTTGGTCATAACTGCACTGTACCTACACATCTATCACTCTCAAGTCATTCTCTAAGGCATCTGTTTGCCTTCATTACTTCCCAGTGCCCTTGACAGCAAACATGTTACATTTAGCTCAACATGTCCGCATGGGATTTTTATAAGCAATTTAAAGCATAGCCTAGAGATGAAAAGGAAAGGCAAAAGCTTACCAGTGTTTTAAGGAAACTCATGACGGAGTTATCTACTGCAGCAGTTGGTTGGGGGTTGTCTTGTTTTACCTCTGCCTTTTCAGGGTGCTCAGCAGTGAGACCGTTGACACCTGCTGTGTCCTGCCGTAGGTCTTTTCGATTGCAGTCATCTATCTCCTAAAAAAAAAAAATAAAAAAAAAATAAAGGGAAGGGGGGGCAGAGTTTCCTCAGCCCTAGCTTGCTTAATTTCCAGTGGAATGCAAAAGTAACATTTGTGACTTGCATTATGTTGCTCTGAGAGTCACAACCCTAATTCCAACCATACTTCTCCAGCCTACGTATTCAGAACAATCAAGCATTTATATATCTCTCTCCCCTCTTTTCTAATATATTCAGCATTTGCTGTTGGTTGGAGGAACATTGTTCTCGGCTACCAAGTATAACAAACACAAGTGAAGTTGCACACGGTATCCCAAACAACACCGCTTTTCTCTTTTCAAGGCTGAACTTGTGAATAGGAACAAATGCTGAGATTTTGGCCTCTGATGGCTCAGTGTCTGTTTGTACCATACTAAGATTGCTTCCGATATTCTGTATTCTGCAATTCCAGAAACAATTTTTATCTGGCGAACACAAACATGGTACAGATTAAAAGAAGGAAAAAAGCAACAATCCAAAGTCATTCTTCTGAGCCAGATGGAGCTGCCTCCTCTCTTCCTGGAATTACAGTTCCCAGAGCCCAAAAATAGTTTTCCAGTGCTCAAGCACACACAAGTATGTAATATCAAGTTACTCAGTTTCTGTTTAGACACCTAAACAAGGGTCTGGTTTTTAAAAAACTCTTTTTGGACCAGTTTTGGAGAGCTTGGCACCCTTTTACACTGAATTTGCCTGCCATTCTGGCCACTTTTGCCTTGAGCCTGCACAGGTAAAGCCAACACAAATGTTGTGCAGGAGAGAGCAGCTTAAGACAAGTCCTCATGTCCCATTCAGCATTCCCTTTTTTAATATTTAAGACTACTACTTCTGGCTAGTAATGTCCGAGTCTGCTACCAATCATCCTCCGCCCTTTTGTCTGTCTATATCATAAATACAGGGCTGGATCTGTCAATTATTAAAGTAAGTTGTGCCTAGCACCATGGTGGCCTCGACTTTGGTAGGGGATTTGAGACATTATTGAACAGACAATCATAGCAGTGCCAAAATTCTTCAGCAGAAGTTGTCATCCCAGACTACTCAGACAGCAGTAAACATCTGGCCACTTAGCAAACAGTGACTAGAAAAGCAGTTGTTAGGATACTAGACGCCCAGTTTACTCCAGAGGAAAAATCAGGACAAGAAATAAAACTGATGAGCCTGTCCAGGTGTCTCCAGTAAACAGCATCTTTGAATCACTGCTCTCAAAGACTGCCTGGAGGTCTAAGTGACACCAAGGTTTTTTTCCCAACCTGCTGATATGACATAGTCGTTCAGTGCCATTTCTACTAGGAAAAGTTACAATAAAATTGTACTATTGAGAACCTTTCCCTGTACTGGGCAATTAAAAAAAATAAATCACAATATTTGTATGGGATTTGCAGAGGACACACTTCTGTAGGTCACTAAAGGACGGAGTAGACTAAAGATGCATAAATGGTTTAAAACTTCAGAGGGTTAATTTGGCATCAGGAAAGATGAGCACGGAGTGGCCATTCTCCACACAGCATTTAAGGAATTAAAATACGCAAGGCTTTACTTTCAAGAACAGACTTCTGTTTAATTCTCCACCCACCGTTTTCCAAGTTTACCCAGGAAGGAACACAGCACAGTAGTTCAGAGTGCTTCAAGAGGCTATTTAGGAGTTTCTTACAAGGGTCTAACACACCACTCTGACCCGTAACTGGCAGCTGGACAGAGTGGCTCCAAGAACAATGTGTCCCCTGCAGAACATGCGTGGCCCTGCCAGCTTCAGCAGCCCTGCTCGCAGGGATGCCATCTAGAGCTCTGGTCCTGTGAAGAATGCTGGCTCTATTTCAGGTACTAAAGGGGCAACAAAGGCATGAGGCAAGAGACTAAAGCAGCAGGAGGCAGAAGATACATTGCTAAACAAAACTAGCTTCATAACTGAAGTACTTGGTGCTAGCATCAAGTAGTAAAGAGTCTGATATCAAAGAAAAATAAGCAAATGAGTTTTTACATGCACAAGCCCAAGCTCTGGTGTTGGGCCACACTCGGTTTAGGAGGAAGGGATCTTTTTGCTAAGCACTGTAGCAAACAGCTGCTATCAGCAGCAGGTACCACCTGGGACAACTGCGAAGGTGACAGGTACCGCCACTGGCAGCACCAGCTGTTCCAGATTACCTCCCTGCTAAAGCCACACTTTGCCCTGCAGAAGTAAAAGCTACTGCAGCCTGGGCAGAGCTTGAGGCACAACACCATCCAAAAATCCCTGAACTCCAACTCGCAGAGCACAAACAGGCCCCGTAATGACCCACCACTGCACAAGGAGCCCTGCTCCAGGATTCCCAAGCCACGGCTGCCATTAGCTACCAAGATACAACTCAAATCTGGCCTTTGATAGATGCTGTGATCCATCTTGTGCTTTCGTGGGAATACTGCTGTAGGACTGAGCACAGACTCAGGCCATCAGCATATAAATCAGGGAGAGGGAATGCAGAGTCCTACAATATCACATTTTCAGAGCCATAGTCGAATAACTGCAAAAACCTCTGCAGCACCTCACTGCGTAGTATGCTGCACAAAGCCCCAGAGGCAAATAATGAAAGAAAACTCTAGAAATAACAGAAGAAAGTCAGTATTGGAAGTTAACAGATACTATGTAAACGTTGAATTAATTTCTTGGAGGAGCCAAATTTAGAGGTAATAAACACCTTAAATACTCATACTGTAGTTTCAGCTCTGTCATTAGAAAACATATCAAAAGAATGTATTCCTGCCAGCACTTTTGTTTGTATGAATCATGGCTCAGTGAAACATTTCAGGCATATAATTTATCTTTTCTTTGGCCTACATAGTAAATGCTTCATGAATTCATGAATTCTGTCCTTGTTTTAATTATGCGGTGTTCTGAATGTAGTTTTGTAGACCACAAAAATAAAGAGTGGTTCACCAAACACAGAATGTTTGTGCAGCTCTTAAGCTACAACTGTGGAGCCTCTCTCTTACTTACCAGCAATGCTGTTTGTTTTGTGTTGGCACTCAATTCAGGGAAACTGCTTTGCTTTTAGCTTTTACAGATACTACAAGTCATAATCCACCAGAAAAAAGAAACTGTTGGCAGCAATATCTGGATTTTTAGTACGATTATTTGGTAACAGTTTGTAGTTACTACAGTAACAGCAATTAAATTAGACTTGGTCATTCTTGCATCCTACATGAGAACTAGCAACTTTAGAGGGAACAGAAGGCAACTGTGCTGCAAGGCAGAGCCACAGCCTTTGTTTTATAAATGAAGTTAAAGGAAGTTTGGCAACATATCAGAAGCGTTTAGTTGACAATTTTTTCCCAGAAAAGGCCCTTAACTCCTCTCCACCCCGAATATATACTCCTTTTCATATCTGAAGAATGAAAGACAAGAATTACAGTCCAGAAATTCAAGGATAAGGTTAAAATTTCAGTCTCCCCTGTGATACAGTTCTGCCACTCATTTACACTGAGCAACTTGAACCCCTGTTTTCCAGGTCCTCAAAGATTTTCAGTGGTACAGCTTTAAGCACACGTGTGAAAGATGTGCAGTCACTTTTGTGAAACAGGAGACCTGTCCTCAAGCAGGCCCCCAGGCACCGAAAAGCTGTTGTGTGGGCAAGGATCCTGCAAACACTTACTCACATACCAAACAATCTACAGCTGATGAGTGCCTGGGATTTCCAGATTATTCCCATTAGTGAGGTTCAGGATGTGGATAGGTATAAACTGAAGACTACAACAAAATTCTAAATTAATAAACTAGGCATTATTGATATAAAAAAAGCTTGATCTGAATGAACAGTGGTTCTAGTATCTGTTTGAACCAGCAGAATAAGATTTAGATTATCTTGCCCTGTCCCCAATGGTTGCTTGTTACAAATGCTTACTTGAGCTTTCCCAACATCACTATTTGCTGCCAGCAAATGTTTAACTCCAACTTCTGGTTAAAGCTACTTCGGATTGTTATTTTATTGGAGAGTTTCACACTGTACTACTTCAACAGCACAAACTGCGACCTTTCACACTCTAGTTTGCAATCACAGCAAAATAGGAAGCTATGAATTTTGCATTTGATTGTAAAAGTAACAGTTCTTGTGAGCCACAGGCAAAGCTTATTCTGTGTGTGTATTAGTCAAGAATATCTGCAGGAATTTACAGTGTTGAAAAGATTCAGTCTTATAAGCTACAAACAGAAGTGCCAGTATGCACTGAATAGATTATTCATTCTGAATTATTCACCCTGTTCTGCTTTTCTGTTTATGTAGTGAGTGACTTGATATTCTGCTAGGTTGAGACTACAGATTCTTTAAATGCACATATATACTAGTGATGGGTGCCACTTTTGAAGGGCAACAGTCAAAAATGCAACAGTTTAGTCTTACAAATGAATCTTCAGAAAAATATTACAATTTATAAGTTTATACAAGAAATGTGATCTTCAAATTTCAGGAGGCATAAGACAGAGAAGACAAGTTAAAATAGAAATCGAAGAGACTTTTGGGAACAACCTGCAATACTGTCAGTGCAAGCAGCGAGCATCTTGTGAACTACATTTAACACTATTCAAAGCATTAGTGATAATA
Organism: Sagittarius serpentarius; assembly: GCA_034782735.1. NCBI lineage: Eukaryota > Metazoa > Chordata > Aves > Accipitriformes > Sagittariidae > Sagittarius > Sagittarius serpentarius. The sequence continues at coordinate 24,821,254 of JAVKLA010000010.1, forward strand.
CAGCAGTCTTATTCGTAAACCTGAACGAGACCAATAAAAGCAGTTACTATTAGAACAGCATTTAGACAGATTCTGATGAGGGAGCCATGCAACTAGTTTCTCCCTCCTGTTCCTGACACTGGACAGGATTTGAGCTAGATCATCAATTATTGTATGGCTGAACCTCTCCAGCAGAACCAATAGGAGTTATGCCACTAATCCTCATCCAAGGGATGGGCTTTTTCAGTATTAATTATGAAATTAATAATGAAAATTAATCCTATAGTATATTTGCTAATATCAAACTTTGCAGTAACTGTAAAATCTAAACTCATGTCTGTTTTCAGCTCCTTTTTGATTAGTGTGCTCTCAGATAAGTTAATTTCTTATATCACATTCTCATCCTGTAAAATCAGTTCTAAGGGACCATGTTTCCTTGACTAAAAAAAAAATCACAATAGCTAAAAAAGCAAAACCTGTTGCTGCATATTCCTTACTCTGGTATGTAGGCTATGCAACAAGCAGCTACTGCTCAAGAAGAGTGACTATTTTAAGAATGGCACAAAACGTGCTAAAGAACTTCTTTAAAACCACTCAGTATCAAACTTCGAGCTCCAAAAGCATAACAAACAATTTTACTTTCAGGTATTTTTGCTTACATTTGTAGCTGACTGCTGTTTATCATCCTGGCAACTGGGGCATGAACACAGCTATCTTGCACAAACCTTTCAGAGAAACACAAATGAATTTAAACTCGAGGTCAGATGCCAGCATTTAGTCACGAGGCAGACATCAGAGCTACTACCACTCTGCCATATGCTCTTCATCCATACCTCTATTCAGCCACCCCTGCGGGGGGGTTACCTGCAATAATTTTAAGAGCCACTCCGATTCATTCACACAGCCATCATGACATCAAGCTGTCCTGTGCTATTAATATTCCTAAGAGGTTTCATTAAGGGTGAAATGGATATTCCTACTCAAGCACTTGCCTTCCCCTGTGGGACACTGTTTGATGTGCTCCGTAATCCAGCAGCCTCTTTCGCTGTGACGCACCCGTCAGGAAGGTCTGAAGTCTGCCTTTCCTCCTGGGGATCAATTTGCGTTTTACTCCTTTCCTTTCCCTTCTCCAGTTTGAAGATCCTGTCAAAGAAGGTTACTTGTTTTGGCTTCGAGGCGGCCGCATCCTCTCCCTCAGGTGTCACTGAGGCCGTGAGATCGATGTCACGAAGCGATGCTGCCGGCGGGGCCCGGGTCAGGTTTTTATGTGCGCCTTCCTCCTGCGCAGCTGCTGCGGGAACCTCCACCCTGTCACTTGGTGCTTTGTTCGCTCCGGGCGCCTCTGAGCTGACATCAAGTTTCGCCGATCCAACTGATGAATCTGTAGCTGGATCTTCAGTACGCCCTGGTACAGACCATGAAAACGCAAAGACAGAGCGGGATTTAGCAGATGGCAGAGCTCTCCTGGCAGCGCTCCCGAGACTCTGCCCGCCCGCGTCGGGAACGGGGCTCTGCTCCATTGTCTTTGGCGAAGAAACGGCCACATTATCCCGTGCAACACTTGCCTTTGCATCCGCTACAAACAGAAGCATAAAACAGTAGTTATCCAGCACAGCAAAGAAGTTATACTGGTTGTACAATTAATCGTGGTGACCTCGCTTTTTAATAAACTGATTCTGAAACGTGGAGCCTCGGGGAGGACCACACAGAGTGCAGCTTGCTTAGAGACCCTGTTGTCTTCTGGTGTGAAATACAAGCTGCTGCTCATCTATCAGACCTGCCCGTCATCTGATTTTCTTTCCTGTCATTCCTCATTGAAGTTGGTGCAAATTTTATGTTCTCCACAGCCCCTCTCAGCTGCCAAAGTCAGGTAACAGCCCAGGTTTTTGACTAATTAGCCCAGTGGACATGCTGCAGATATTTTACTTTCCAATTAAAATTAAAGAAGTGATATGCAAAAAAAAAAAAAAAAAAATCAATAAAACTTGAGACCGTTATATATTAATGTATTACACTTTCCTCTGTCAAAGCTAAATGGGAAAAAAGAATGGAAACTGCAAAGGCTGATTTTGTTTCCTGGCTTGCCAAACTCCCCACAGGGCTGTGCAGTCATAACTTATTTCATTCATTTTTCCAACGCTGTTGCTTGCCTTGCTGCCTACTCTCCATAGTGCAGTTTCTACTTGCACTTCTCTATTGTCTGTAGGTTAGTTTAAGCCTGATTTGAATACTTATAAATCACATCTGAGCCAGACTTCTTATCCTTATGTTTCTGACTCTTGTTACCCACAAACAATATGGCTCTTAATCACATTTCCACTCCCTCAAAATTCTCACAAATGATTCCCTCTTGTGTACACACATGGCCATCACACTTTAGATGTGGAAAAAATCTTTCGTCTGAAAACTATATTTTATGATTTTATATTGCAATGGCTCTTTGATAAAACAGCTGAAGTGAAAATTCCGAATACTGTATATGCAGACAGGAGGAGAAGGCTCCTGCTTTACAGGAGACAAAAGAAACACGAGGCAAAAAGAAAAAAAAAAAAAAAAAATCTGTTTTGTGGAAGGGAGACTAAATCACGGATTATGTGTTGTGAAACCCCAGTAAACAAGAGAAGGCTTGTTGAGAGGTAAACCTTACAGCTCCCCCTCAGCTTGAGCTTCTCTTCTCTACTTTGACTAGAATATATATCTGGTTTCCCTGTCAATCATTGCCACAGATTTCAAGGATGCATTTAGATCTACATAATTATAACTGTGAAAAACTGACAGTCTCAAACTGACTTGCTAAATTAGAATTTTAAAATTGTCAGTTTCAGTGCAAAATTGAAATTATTTCAAATGATAATTGCAATAGTCTAGTCAATATTATGCCCTTCACATTTTACTTTAACAGAAATAAAACCCCAGATACCAACAAAACCTGACTAAAGCACCTGTCTTCCACAGTACAGATCTTCAGTGTTTAGTTTCATTTTTTTAAATTCCTTTTTAAGATAAGGAAAGCAGAACATTTTAGACCACAGCTTGCAAAACTACCCCTTAGCTTTTCACAGCAAAATTACCCCACCTTTCCTCCCCCCCGCCAAGTATTTTGCCTAACAGCACCCAAGCATCAGCAGGCACGGCATAGCACGCGTCTGTATCCGTTTGACGCTGTCCTCCTGCGGCAGTGCCCCGGGGACCCCGGTCACACGCAGGAGGAGACCAGAGCCCCAGCATCCAGCGGCGACATCCCGTTCCCCATGGCCTTAACTGAGCGACCGAGAGTCCCCACTGGACCCTTGTTTCCCAGTTCAGGGTTGGTCCCGACTAACAGGCGGTGGGCGCTTACGTAAACCTGAGAGATGAGAAGAGCCGGGGTGTACCGGCACGCCAGCGTGAATCTCAAGCGACGTTACTGAAATACTTGCCAGCAGCGCAGGCAACAGCTGACGACGTAAAGGCTGTGGTGGCAGGATGCACAACGGCAGCCGGCACTTCGCTGGCTGCTGGGGAGCTGGCTCTTAACTCCCCTACTTCTAACATTTGTAATCTGACATTTGCTTTCTTATTGTGTTTTGGGCCTATGCAAGCATGCAGAGCACCTCAGTACAACCTGTTCTGTCCCAGTAAATAGATTTTCACTTCTTTGTGTGCACTTTAGTAGAGAAAATTTCTTCCCCTGGACTCCGTTACTATTCATGTAAGAAAATAACTCACACTGGCAAGAATCCTTTGCCGGTAATATTCTTCTGCAATATTTCACGAGCACCTATTTCAACATACTGACATGCAAAGAAAAGGTACAAATAACTAGCTTCTCAACCGCCTATTCAGCTATTCAGTCAGGGCCACTAAGTAACAGTTACGGTTTCCTAAGCCTCCTGTAGTACTATATGAAAACACTGAAGCACTAACTTCTAATTATAGTTGGAAACTTGGGAAGGAAGCAAAAAGCAAACCCTTCCCTAAAGAATATCCATTGGAAAATAAGTGTAAGAGATGCTGGACGTCTGCTTTATGTAACAGATAAAAAATGAAACAGGAAAACTGGTTTTAGTATAAAAATAGGAATATAAGCTCATCATTAAGAAAACCAACAAAACAAAAAGTAGCTCATGAACCTATCACGCTCCTTTTATCTCTAATTATCATGGAATGAATGACAGCCCTGGAAAATATCACTGGCGTGAGCTCTGCAGCGTGTCTCTTGTGTCAAAACAGTTCAAACCGTTTCAGGGGAAGTCTGCTCAGACACCAGGCAAAGCCGATCCCACCGCCAGAGAGGAGACACTGCTGTGGTGGGCTGAACCGAAGAGTTTGACTCATGCCATATTCACAGCCAACTGTGAAGGAGAAAGGCTTTGAAATTGCAGTATTTGGATGAAAAGTGCATGATATTTTTGTTTTTTAAAGAGACACGAAGTGCCATTCTTTCCAAAATTATGCCACAATCCGAAGGCAGAATTAGGACTAGAAGAAAAACCTACCAAATTCTAGGCCAGGTCTGCAAGTAGATCAAAGCTGCTCACTCTGAATGAGATTAGTAACTGCTCTGAAACTAAAATCAGTATACAATTTGCAGCACTGCTGTGAGGTTGCATTCCATACTACTACTACACAGGCATTTTCCTTTCAAGTATTTACCAAGACAGTCACACTACAGAAGATTTGTCCTTCCTTCCCCTTCACTTCATCAGGATATGTTAAAAAGGCAATACTATAGCTGCACAAAGTCCCTCTTCTGAAAGAGCAGACTGAAAATAAGGACATTTTTTCTGAAATTTGCTAGATAAGACTGACATTTTTTCCTTGACTTGTAAGAAAAACTGCACAGAGAAGAGTAATGGTTAGTGTAATGTTATAGAACATTTCCCTGCTCAGAATTGCTGACAGACTTTCGCCCGCTTCCTTTCATACCCTTGACTTCAGCATTTTAAGCACTTCCATAGGCTGAGGATGGAGAACAGCACTGTGTTTGCTGACACAGAATGGGACCAAGTCTGCAGAATTAGCACTGAATTTTAAGAAGCAAGTGCTTAAGTTTTAATAGAGCCAGCAAATAAAATATTATAATGGCCAAAGCCTTAAGGTGAGCACAGGCTTTAAGCTGAGCATGTGAGCTGCAAACCAGATCGTACAGGCACGGAATTCTTTCTGTTCATTATGGGACCTAATGCACCAGAACCCCATGGGCAGGCAGCAGAGCTCAAAGCATTGGTGTAGAGCGCCTGCAGCAAAGCACCTATTTCACATGTGTTTGGGACCAAGGTGCAGCACGCGACCAGAGGGAATGGCAGATGCAGGCAGGAATCCTGAGGATGCGACTGACACGAAAGGAAGTTCAGAGCCACCAGTCCAACATAAATGAAAAGGCTGCCTGAGTTTGTCAGCGGATTTGCTTTTACTGATCAGTGGGAATATAACCAGACTTCAGCCTGGTGTACATAACAGATGGCAGCCAAACTCCCTCAACTGGGACCAAAAGCAATTCTGTCCAGCACTTCCAGATTGCCTTCCCCCCTCCTTCACTATAACCCAATTTTTTCTGAAGCTCAGTTTGCTCTTTTTATTCCTGGCAACCGCCTAAGCTCCACACTAGGTAGGCATCTATTTCTGATGCTCAGTTTGCCCAAGTTAAAGCCTTCACATGCTTTCTTAAAGCATGCTCCTTTTCCTTAGCCTTTGATTGCTAGTCTGGTTTCAGCAGTTATATGCACCCTCACGGCTAATACTTACACATAGGGAACATATAAAATAAGGTCCTGTGATGTCTTACATTGGCAGCTTCTCACCTCCTGCCATTTATCCTACTGACTCTTTCATAGTACAAGTAATTTTTAGCTGTTGAATGAGGAACAACTCAAGCTGGCAAGGTCTTCAGCATAGATATCTCCTCCTGTACACCACTAGCATATGAACATGCCATAAAATAAGTGCTAGGAGGAAATATTTTCCGATGTTGTTGCTTTTGACAATAGAATAAATCAGGGTTTTTTTTTCAAACTGAACTGAGCAAGCCATTAGCTAGAAATATGGTTTTAGTATCTTTGACTGTTTTGAATACAAGCCAGTTATAAACATATTTTGCTTAGCAATGTAATTATAGTACCACAGCATTGTCTTGTTCCCTGGAGTTCAGATAATCATGGAGACAGTAGATTTTAATGGCCATGGAGGGACCATTAAGGGCTACAAGACAACATTTGGCACCAAGTGCATCAGTGTAGGCCAGCACAATGGATTATTGTATGAATTACTGAATGAATTATTGAAGCAAATACTAGGCTTAAAAAAAATCTAAATACCTAGCAACAAAGAGCTAATTTTCTAATTTACATTTCTGATATATTTTTATAGATATTGTGTAGGTTAATTTTTCCTTCCGTTACTTAGAACTGAGTTGGTATCATAATGCTACAGTCGATGCAGAATTTTCAGATCTCCAAGTATACCTCGTGTTTGTGTGGGAGACACCCAAAAACTCTTGGGACAAGACTGAATGACAGTTTTCAGGAGCATTAGAGAATTCCAAAATAAGACATTTCCTTCTTTCTTAAAGAAGAAAAAACCTATAAATATTATTTTGCAATCTTGCTCAACTATTCTATGCAAATAAAGTTGACAGCACACTTGTGCTCTAAGAATAATTTTGTTTCACTGTTAACTAGCATTGTTATTTACCTAACAGATTTTCTGAAATTAATGAAAATAGATGAAGTTAGCAGCAAGAATAGTAATGATCATTCTTAAAAAAAACCAACCAAAACTAAAATGCCTTGTTTCACACCTTACAGGCACACAGAGTTATTGCAATACACTCATTTCTGTTATATCACAGAATGGCTTGGGTTGGAAGGGAACATCAAAGGTCATCTAGTCCAACCCCCCTGCGGTGAGCAGGGACACCTTCCACTAGATCAGGTTGCTCAGAGCCCCATCCAGCCCGGCCTTGTAGCAGAATTTGCTGAACCAGATTTATCCTCTGGAACAAAGGAGTTGCATCTTAACTGAACTTTTCTTCCTTGTGTAACCTTTCTTTTTATGAGCATGTCACTGTTTTAATCTGCATCTAATTGCCACCTAAATACAAACAAAATTTTTCCCATTTTGTCCTTCTGATAAATTTCTGCTCTATGTAGTGCCAATCTCAGAGATATACGGCTTTTAGTTCTGACCTTCTTCCCTGTACCTGTTGTCCACCAAGCACTTATATTACTTAAAGGTCAAAAAGGCCAACAGAAAACATTAGGAAAAGTCAGGATCAAACATGCTATCCTTTTGCTTGCAAAGCAATGTGTCATGAAGCAGCAGTAAGGGGACCGCTACTATTTAAATGGCATTACAGGAGGAGAAGGTGGATGCTAGCACTCTGTGCAATGTCTGCAGCCCTGGTAATAGGACAGGAAAGGCAAGTCATGGAAAGAATCCCCAAGTCCACACATCTGTCAGCCTGTTTGAGCAGAAGCAGCCAGTGTAGGGAACCAGTCACCAATCTGCTTACCCAGATGTGTAGCAGATGGTGACGGGGCTCTTCCAAATAACATTACTTCCTCTGGTCATATTAAGTTAACTCTCTGGATTCTTTTTTTCATTATATTGGCCGATATAGATTTCATAGACTCATTTATCAACTATACCATTTAATGCACAGCACATGGTCAGATCGCTGGCAATCATAGAAATGCAAACTAACAAGACAAAGACCACAAACATACATCTAACACTATTAATAAAATCCTCTTGCTTCGCTTGCCTTTTTTGCAGCTCTTTTGCAGAAGTGCTCACTTTATGACCATAAAATAGATTACAGTACTATTTTTGCATTATTTCATTTTAGAATACTATCAACTGCATTTTCTATAGGAATAACCTCTATCTCCAAGCAGCACTTGCACTTTTATTTCACTGAGACCCTGATTACATTACACAAACCAGGCAGATTTCAGTGGTATCTAAATAGTTAATGATTTTAACTGTTTTTTAAACATTAAAGTTAAAATACAAGTGATATCACACAAGACAGTCCAATTTTTCAACTTGATACTTAAACTGATTTAGTAATTACATTAATTAAGTAATCCATTTAGGTAAAACAATGCCATATGCGTCATTTTATATATTAAGACTAAAATGCACACTTATTTTCTAGGTCTTCAGACAGTGCAGATCATCTGGCTTTTATTTACTTCCCAGAACTCTGCTGGTTTACACCAGCAGAAACATACAGCTACAGGCTTTTATTTTCTAGTAGGCAACTATTTAAACTGACTTATTACAGGTAGATGGCATTAGGAAATTAGCCATGGAACAGAAATGCTAAACTGTAATCAGCACCATCTGCATATTGCCGTACCAGTCTTTGATTATTTTTGTCTAAGCTTAGATTTTTCAACCAGATGTAACAGGCCAAGAGCGTTCTTTTAACAACGAATAATAGAATAATATTTTCTTTCCTTACAGAAATTGGATAGAATTGTTGGTTTTTATTATATTCTGAAAACAGAAAGAAACCCAATGCAAGGAAAACACTGGTAAAATTAATGTGGCTGAATCTGCAGAGATGTGAGCTGAAGCAACACTGCTCCAAATGAGTGCTGCTCAAAAAGGCTCCAAAGCCAAGAAGAGGTGGAAGGAGAAATCAATGAGGTGCTGAAAGGTGAGGAGAGAGACACATGCCTGTGGATGAGAGCAATTGCTCCCTCAATATGTGGAGACAGCTTCTCAAAATTACTTGAGGCCAAATTTTTAATGCTCAGGCCATATATTTCACACCAGATTTTCAAGATGTCAGCACTGGAAGTGGGGTTCAGGTGCCGACAAGCATGGGGAGCCCAGGGTCCAGGCTGCCACTGGTGTGATCACTCGAAAAGCCAGTTGCTGTCGTGCTGTGAACGCCACCCAAATAGGTCTGAAATGGGAGGCACTTACTGAGTAGCGATTTACCCATACCCCTACCACCAACTACTCAGCTTCTCCACTGACGCCCACAGTTTATATATAATAGGGGCATACCGATTTTCTTTCATTAGTGTACAGAGAAAGAGAAACACGTTGTCATCCCCCCCATGCCCTAGTTGCCCTGGCAGTAGCTGAGTAATATCTAATGCATCCTATAACAGTAAGAGGAAAGAGGTGGTCAGGGTTACATCATCAGCCCTGTGACACAGGTTGAACAAAGTCTGGTAAACAGGACTGACCTCTTGGTAATAATGTCAGCCATGCTGCATTCCCAGCTGTCACTTACCTAGCTCTATAGATCCCTGTGCTATACCCCAAGTTCTCTAGAACTCAAACACAGGCCCTTGACACAGTTAAATTTTGTTTACGAAGATTTCACTGCAGATTAGATGTACTCTGCTCTCTTCAAGAGAGTCTACTACCTCTAAAATGAGAGCAAGGTAGGTTTCTATACACGAAAGGTACAACTAAGGCCCAGCTCAGAATCAGAAGTGGCATTTCACTGCAAAACCTCAGGTCCGGAGGCAATTGTGTTGCAGCAACTTCGCGGCAGGTATAATGCCTACTGCCTTACGGTAGGTTTCCCAGCCAATCACTTTTCCTAAATGACAAACAGGACAGAAAGATTATCTGCATAGATATTTCATTGTTAACAAAGAATTGTTTGGTATCTTTGAAGTCAAAGCAATGCACCTACTCGAGAACACAGGACCAGAGACCAGAGAACAAGATGGAAATGTTTAGATGAACAAAGAGGCCCTCACATTCCTACCATATAATTTGTTGAAATTGCTACTGAAAGGATCAAAACATGGCTTCACAAGAAAATGCAGAGGTGGTTTAAGACTTTACAACCTTATGGATGTGAACATGTAGCTAGGACCTGGATTTTATTTTAAATTTCATTTCATTTTTTGTAACCAGCTTGCAAAGAATTTAGCAAAATCTTCTTTTATTAATGTTAAACTGCTCAAGACAACCCCAGAAGGCTGAGTGCGTGCAGAACGTTTCAAAAGAATGCCTTTTGGTGCAGTCACTAAAAGAAGTCCCCCCAAAACAGTTTCCTACTCCCTTCTTTTTCACTTTGTCACCTTAATACAATATTACTCTGGGCTTTAAATAATTTACACTAACACATTTCTTCTGGGCTTGCACGATTCCATCACCCTTTCCTACACTCGATACAGTAACAACCTGGGGCACTTGGTAAGCACCCCTCAGAGTCACCTAGCTGAACCGCCAGATCAGCCGGGTGAGCTCCTGTTGTGCCAGCCTCAGGTATCCCTTGAAACGCCTTCCTCAAGCTCCTTACAAAACTTACATTAAGTCAGACGCATTGAGCTCATTAGTAAGCAGATCAGCGTTACCTGGAGCAATGCAGTATTAATTTTTCTGGCCCGTTACTGTCTTTCCTCCTCTATCCATCCCAAAATAGTCCATTTCTGTAAAGCTTTGTACTGTTCTAGCCTGCCTATCTTCAGGCATCACTATTAAGCAATCTGGGGATAGACCCTGAAGTCTAGGGCACATTGTTGATTTCTTTGATAAACAGAAAATTATAGTGGCTCTCCATATAAGAGCCCAGTTTCTGCATAGTCCCAGAGTTGGGCCCACTGTGATCAGAGAACTGGTTTGGCAAAGGAAAGCAGCCTGATCAACAACACAAACATTTGCTCCACAAAGGTTACGTTTCCACAGTAGCTGGGGAATATTTTAAAGCTCAACAAATTTAGTTTCTAGCCTACATAAGTTTACTTTTTTCAATGCATTCAGCCCCCCTCCCATTTTTTATTTTTTTTTTTCAGTCTCCTACACCCCCTCCAGACAATCAGTTTCCACACCAGTGGATATTTCAATCTGGCATTTGAGCACAACAACATCACCTGGTAACTCCCTGCTGGCAGCAGGGATGCCAGGACATTATTTAAAGACAATTTGTTCTCCCTTCCAACACATGAACTGCTCTCTTATTCCAGTCTGCAAAACAACATTTCATTGTGTCCCCCCACGAACACAAAACCTCACTAACAGGCCACTGATCCTTGCATTGGTGCCATTGCTGCACTGGGCCCCTTTCAAGAGCCCCAATTTGCGCTCCTTGCAGCAGTGAGTCCTCCAAGGCTTGATAGAGGCACTATTTCCACCAGGGCCCAAGCAGAGGTAGCTTATCACAGGACACCCTGAGGTTTGTGCAGCAACCTGAAAGGGACCAGTGCCAAACCACTCCTGCCCTATAAAACTTCACGCTAACCAAAATCTTCAGTCTATAAACCCACTTTTTGTGGGCCAGATGCAGAACCAAATTCTTAGAACAATTAAACAAACAGCTCCCAGAGGACTTTGAAATATTTTCCTGTTTTACTTTTTGTTATCTTCAAACTTTCAAGCTTCTGAAAAGCCACATGTACTGATTCACAAGTAAGAGCTGAAACATAGGCTTATCTTTTAATTTGAGACCATGCACCAATATTTATTGTTGCTATAGTATAAACCTCTCTCTGCCTGTCTGGTGGCAGAAGAAGTGCAAATATGCCACCCTTTCGCAGTACATACCTTCACCATTCATCGCAGGAGAATGAGTTTGAACAAATGCAACAGATCCATTTTTAATATTGTCAGGAGAATCTGATAGAGCCTGAAATAGCAAATAATACAGCTCTTAGGACTGGGTACATAATGGGATTTGCAATATGCAATAACCAGGGAAGATGAGAGCAGGCAGCTCTTGCTTACCTGATAGCTCTTTACTGTGCATGTGTTGTCTTCTTCAGCTTCCTCTGGGACACTCATTGTATTCCCCATAGCTCCTGCAGGTGGAGGGGAAAAAACCAACTCCAAATAACCCTTTCTTTCTCATTAATATGAATTTACTGCTTAATTCAAATTAAGAGACAGCCAATGGTGACAGACTTTGGCAGGCTGTTTAAATTCCTAATAACCCCCACCTCCTTTCCCAAAGGCACCTGCCCTAGTCATCAGTCTGCACCAACCAGTCTTACTCAAACCCAATTAAGCATAGGGGCTCACAGCTGCTTCCTAAAAATGGTATAAGCTAAGAAACTTTTCATGTTTGTTGAGGAAACTGGATGCAATCACACCTGCATCATTCATTAGGACTCAGTAACATGGAGTTAGCAGCAAAATATATCAATAAATTACCGCAGCTTGGTGGGGATTTATATTTTTGTTTGGTTTTCATTTAAAAAAAATGAATAAAGAGGCAGCATGTAGAGACATCATGCATGTAAACTGGGAAAAATTAGGCCCTGTACATCCTGCAGTTATGTATAACAAATTCCCTGGGGAAAATTCTCGCCTGTGGCTGTGGAAGTATTTGGCCTGCTCTAGACAGCTTAACCCGTCAACTGCAGCTCACAGAATTAACTGAGCTACGTTTCCTTGGCAGTTCGAGCGCTGCCAAGACAGTAGCTGCAGCGAGTCAGAGACAACACGAACCAGCCGCCGCAGCATTCATCTGTGGTCCTGGATCTGTTTTTTTGAGCATCTTTGTGTTGCCCCAGGTGCAGCACTACTGATACCCAAACTGGTCAGTTTAAAATGGCTTTCTGATTTTCATACCTACTGGAGTCACTGCTCTCACTACAATCCAGGCATAATCTTAGCTATTTAATTATTATTAGTCCATTAGATAATTCAACACTTAGTGAAACTGTTCTGATTTCCTTAAACTTAGTTCCAGGAACAATGCGTCTGATTCAATTTTAGCCTCTTTCCCATGTACAAGTACACATAAAACTTTTGGGTTTTTTTGTTTTGTTTCTTTTCTTTTCCCCTTAATTTAAAATACATTTATGTACTCTCTGAGCTCACTATGCTTTCGGACTGTAAATTCTTTGGGGTCAAACATACTCCCTGCAACGTGGTTGAAGGGCAAACCAGACTGAAGTCAAGAGGAAGGTTCCTATTGACTTTGGCTCAGGAAATATATGTACACATACTGTTAAAGCTACACAAATAAACAATAACGAGAAACTATTCTGAGGCACACCTTGAAAGAGGAAGGTCTCCAAAGGGAGGAAGGCAGAGGGCTGGAGCCAGCTCCAGCCTCAGTGCCGATCCTGTTGGATGTCCTGCACAGCAACCACGGGTACCAAGTGCTCTTCTGTTTTATTATTGCTCTTGTTTATGCCTGTGTGAATCAGTGAAGCTGCAGAGGTATGGATAAGAGCAACTTCTTTAGTGTTTTAATTACACAACCCTTGGCTATTGGAGAAAAGAAGGAAAAGAGTAGTTTTGCTAAGTCATGTTCACTAGAATTTGAAAGCAAGAAGTGGGGCAGCTCTGCTTTCAGCCCGCAGCCCCACGTATCTGCTTCCAGTTACTGTTTACAGAGCTCAAGCTGGTTGTGGTTTTCTTCCTAACCCCAGTCTACAAACCGTTGCTTTACAGGGATGGTCCAGATCTGGCTTCTATTTTATGCTGCAACCTAGCTGATGTGAAATCCAAGCCGGGCCTCTCTCCAGAGATGGTTATTGTTCTCTGCTAAGTGCCTAGTGCCGCGCTGAACGGCCCCCGCTGATGCTGAAACGTGAACCGCAGTCGTGCGCTGCTGAGAATGGCTGCGTAAAGGGTGGCCGTAGGACTGAGCCTTGATTTCAGAGCGCAGAGTTATTTTACAGGGTTTTTATCTTCTCAGCTGATATTTCCACTATAAATCAGAACTTCTGATTTATGGTGGAAAACAGCCAACATTTCCCCATGGATGTACAATGGCCTCTTGTCCTTGCTATGTAATTCTGTTTCCTAGCAACTTTAAGCATTATCCTATCGGAAGAGAAGAAAACAAGATTCAAATCCTACTGCTTAGTCTCGATGGTAAATTTAGTATCTGGTTGAATCTGGAGGATTTACTTTTGTTTTCCATTCACAAGGCCACCTGGTTTATGCCAGGAGACAACTGAAGCAGAGGATGGAATATTTGCAGGTTACATGCTTCCTTTTTCACATGTGCTGTCAAATCAGTACATATGTGTGGGGAGTGAGAGAAGCAAATTCCTTTTTTTTTTTTTTATTTTATTTTGACAATGATTTGCAGCTTGATTCTCAATTGGTCCAGTTTCCTGTTGATGCAACTCTACTCATGTCAGGTGAGTTATCTTTAACTGATACAGAGCAGAGATCACAGGCTCTGGTCTCTGGCATATTTTGCTCTAGGAGAGATTACCCATTCTCTACAATGAAGTTTATAATTCTCACTGAAACAAAACACACACAGTGGTCATGTGGAATTTTTAAAGATTTTCACTCACCAGAACCCTCTCTTGCATAGAAAGCTGGACAAGACTTGGAGGCTATTTTTGCTAAAAATGGGACAAACCTGCTACATAACCCTCTTGGGAATATGATCCCCAAACACCAAATGCAGTTCTCCACCATGCATGTATATAATATGTCTTCAGACTTTTCCCCTCCTTGCAACAGTAATTGAGTATTGTATTGCATTGAGTTTTGCATTGTATGAGTGGCATTACAACTGCACATTTGGCATGCTCTGGGGCAAGGTGGCTACTGAAGAAAGGTGACAAGTCTGTGGCCATTCCTCTGGGTACAGAGCTCAGTCAATGGCACAGCCTCACAGTCCTGGCGCACATCCTTCAGGAAAATTAGGAAGGTAAGTATGGGTGATGCTTCTGCCCTATTTTAAAGAAAACATGAAAGGTCACTGCCACCTATAGACAAAACCGAGTATCAGCAGAAGTGATAATATACACATACAAAATGGTATCAAATTGGCAGAGTTTCAAGTTGCCAAGCAAGTAATGTCACAGCTATTCGTTGCTGCCATTGTGTCTAGAAATTGGTGCTGTAAAGACTATTGCATCTGATTGCACCCGTATGTGGCTCTAGAGTTGCATAAACGAGCTACTCCAGCTCTGTCATTAGCATAAAATGGTTACGTTTTTCCCAAAGCATTCAGGCCTCTAGTTTATATGAACAAATCCATTTTCCTCTCATTTGAGACACCTTCTTTTGAAGCTAAAATTATTAAAAGTGGAGCCAAAGATGTTTTCTGAAAAATAAGGGGCTCCCACAAGGCTCTCATCTGGTGTCTTTTTTCACCAATGCCTTTACGAAGACCACCATTTTGAACGTGGGCTGCCAAAAGCTAAGCACCAAGCCCCATTTTGGCACCCAGCTAAAATCTTCACACAAGCAAACGGATTTTCAAAAGATGCTGAGGACTCCCAGTCTGCAGTGGCTTGCCTGAGAACTGTGAGTCTGGGGGAGCTCTCAGGATCTGGCCACACGCTAGTTCGCAGTGGGCAGCATCAGACGCTGTCAACCACTGAGGACCTCTGTCCAGCTGTGAACCCTACGCTATCTCTTGGGATGCTGACTTCGACTCTCCATTGGGCACTTTTGGTCTGTCTCGGTTATTAATCATGGTTATTCATTAGTGGTACAATCACCAGGCAGGACCTATTTGTGCCCTTAGTTTTACACCTGAAAAGCACAAAGCTGGTCTCTGTAGTAAGCCGTGAGCATGGAGCAAACCTCCACTGGACCTGGGAGGTGTTGTTGGCAAGACATCTATTTTATGAGAGATTTGACAACGTTTAGAGACAAGACAATTTTCAGGGACTGAGAGGGGAAAAGAGATAATCCTGATGCAAGAACTTTTTTTCAACATGAGAAGAAAACCCTTAGAAGTCAAGAGGAACTGGAGTAAGCTCATTCTCATCTTTAGGCTTCCTTTCTAGATACAGGTTTTTTTATTAAGTTTCAAGGATATTATCCCTGCAGGGGGCTCATTCAGACCAGCTGGAATGCAGCCCGACTGGTTTAAAAAGAAACATGAACTACCAGCCTCCAGATCCGACACAGCTCTGAAAGAGTTTCTTTCCCAAATTATGCTTCACTGCTTCTATTGTAATGCAGAAAATAATCCAAAAGAAAGATCGTAATTTTAGATTTTTTTTAACTTTATATGAACCGTAGTGTGCCCCGAGCATGAGCTCAAGGCTTGGGACAATTCTCCTTTTTCTCTCACTCCCAAATAGAATTGTTTTGGTCCTGGCAGAGTGGTAAAAGCTTTGAAAACTATGAGAGAAAATTACAACAAAATCCGTGATCTACTGTGTGATCTGGCTAAAGCCAGATAAGCCTGACCTTTCTAATGTATTGACCAACTTAGAGTATTACAATTGCCTGTGTCACAGTGTCTATTAACAAAAAAAGTACACGATTAATTCCTCACTAAAACTCACCATATGTTGTACTTAAATGTCAGAAAAAAAAATCAACTTTACTTAGTTCTCTTTGCGTCTCATTTCATTATAGATATGTCCACTCTGCAGGTGTCGGGGAAAGACTTAAATAAACTTGTGTATGTTCTAGAGGCAGAGGAAGGACCTAGCATGCATTAATTCATGCAAAAAGCAGCCTCCATTGTGGCCGCAGGCAAGGTCTGGATCCTCAGCTCTTTAGACTGTCCCTGCCCTTTATCCTGCTTCGTGGAAAACAGGTGAACATGGGGACACGTCAGCGTCCAGCTAGAAAAGCAGAAGCTCCTGCTCTGACTCATGTGGAGCCGAGGAAGGACTAATGATAGGACAAAGTTTTAGAAAGTCTCCTTACCTTCCTTCAGTGCAGCTCTCAGTTGCTCTCCTGCAGAAAAAGATAACTCAGACACGTGTTGGCTATGATGAAACCAGGGGACAAATGCATCTGAGCATTGTCAGTGGCTAAGGAGGAGAAATGGACACCAATAGACAGCAGTGAAGGGACAGGAGAAGGAAGGATTGAGGTGACTCACCTAGAGCAAACAAGGAACACCCGAGAACAATGTGAATAGCAACCTGGCAGCTGGCGTTGCATCCAGGACATGCAGAATTACAGTCCTTAAGGCTCTAGGGGCAGTTTTTAATGCGATTCTTTCAGCCACTCTGCATTGTAGCCAAATGGGAAAAGTAAAATAGTTCAGACATTCACACCCTGGGCTTTCAGGGAGGGAACAGTTCAACAATGCCACAAAGGTGAACAATCCCAACCTGGCTGGTAGAAACGCTCTGGCAGAAAGCTGATCTTTTTGTTCTGTTCTTTTGCGGAAAAACCTGGTGCACCGAAAGGGAAAATTTATGCCAGGCACTTTAAAGCTCAGACGAAATAAGCCAAGCACTTGCAGGATCTCCCGAAATCATTTAGCACAAGAGCACGTGCAGGACTCTACTCCAGCGTGGGACAGAAGTGGCAGTAGAGGAAGAGCAAAAGCAAAACCCGAGAAAAGCCGAACCAACAGCAGCAGCAGGAGTTACCTGGGGGAGGGCGACCGGGACACCCAGCACCCCTGGGAGCCGGAGCTGGTCCAGGTGAGGTGCTGCTCGCCCAGTCCTGGCGGCTCTGCCCCTGCCTCTGCCTCCCGTAATCAGCCCAGGGAGTGCTCACAAACACTGGGTGCCAACACACAGAGGGGTGGAGTAGTCCACCTTCCCAGCCTTTCTCGAAATATATTCTGGTCTTGAGCCTTCTGGCCACCCAAACCTGTTCAAATGCATACCTGACTTTATGGCTTCAGGGCAGCCCAACACGGACGCTCTGCTGTTGGAAATCACGACTTTGTGCTGAACACCTAAAAACCCCTTCCAAATACAAATTTTTCTGACAATGGCAGAAAAAAATCAAAGTACATTTAATGACATGACTGTTAGCTGTAGCCAAAGTGGAACTTAATATCCTTCCATAATGTGCAAACTGACTGTTTAGATTTTAAACCTATTGTCACAATTTATTGCTCCCTTCCGCGAGTCACTAAGCCCATGCTCAGACTGGGGGTGTCTGGCGCAGGGAAAGGCTTTTTGTTTTGAGTTTTCACACCACCTCAGCCAATAATACTTGGTTTTGGGAACTGGGGTTCCCACAGGCTGTCATAATACCAACAAAAAATTCCTAATTTTATAGTTTGAGAAAGTGATAGCAAAGAGTTGTGAAAGGCTCACACAGGGCGATACCATAAACCAGTTTGGGGACTGGCTGGAGCTCCTGCTGCAAGGCTCAGAGAGAGACCATGCTCCTCCCCAGCACCGCGGGTGACAGCAGCAATGCTGTTAACACTGTCATGGTGTGAAGATACTAAAAGCACAATGTCAACTTCTCCTTAATTATTAATGAAATATCCCGAGGCCAGGGGCTCCCAGAAGTTCTCTTTAGGCTTCCTTTCATCCAGGCCTGGTGTACATGGATCACTTGACTGTCAGCTTCAAGTGTTCAAATATATTAATCAGCTTGTTTCATGTACTGCATTGCCTGCACAGCATGTGTCTCAAGATTCAAATAAACTGCAATACCATTGCAATCCCCACGATACTTTTCCCTATTGACTTGCTTATATCATCCGGATGGCACTTTTATTTCTGTGTTGCTTTATGGTTTTGAATATAATTCTGTTATTAGCCATGGTAAAGAAACAGAAACAGATCTGTAACAAGGGTGATGGGCTGGCTGTGAATGGTGTCAGGTGCTTCAGAGGACGATGAAGAAACTGTAAGCATGAAAACAGAGCTTCTGATTACGTCCACCACCTCAGCAGTGCATGGGAAGGTGAATGGATATTCTGATTCCCTGAAGTCTTCAAGCATTGGGTCAAGCATCTTTATAATTTTTCCCTTATTTTATCACCTTAGATATTGCAAATCCTTGCCTACTACAAGCTTGGATGATAGCCCACAAGTTCAGTCTCTTAATCCTGCCTAGAAAAAGAATATGATTTTGGGAATGGTCTCTGGATGGCACATGGGGTGGTGGCAACAAAACTTACCTGCGGGCTAAGGCACAAAATACCAGCCTGGCTGTGAAACCAGTCACCCATTCAGTGACTCTGGACTAGTTTTCATTCACTTTTTTTTTTTTTCTATTTTTTGGTCTTTCTCCTTGGTTTTAAATATTATCATGAAGTAATTTTGAAATGCAAGATGTATGTATTTAATTCCAGAAATACTTCCTTTCTTTAAGAAAATGTCATTAAGATTCAGTATATGTTTGCACCATATTTTGCTTTCCATGGATCTATTTACTCCTAAAATGGCACAAAATTCAGCCTTAAAAACTTAATGTGCATGATGAAAAAAATAATTTGGATTATCATGTACTTCACCTTATGGCATGTGCTGTGAATATAAGAATAAAAATACTCCTCTTCCTCAAAAAAGGCTATTCTTAGAATTGAGCCCAAACAGATGGTAGTATTGCTGAAGGATGTTTGTATGCTTTCCTTTATTTTCCACAGAATTGTATTTGCCATTATTCGTCCAGGCATTTTCCCCCTCATGACTTGAATTGCACAGGAATAATTTAGATACTTTTAAAAGAAAAGGTCACTGCGGAGCTTTGGGCATTTAACATAAGTGCTTAAGTGAGGGGACAAATCTCCTTTTGGATGCTCCGTTGGAGGCTGTGCTGGACAAATCAGGAGGTGGTTGTGATACCCGTCTGAAGTGCCTTTCTCTCTCAAGTCCAATCCCTGAATTTTGGCAGCTGAGTTGGATGCCTGCAACCAGGCAATGTGAATAATCTCAGTGTCCCCGTGTGTCTTTCCACAGTATCAAGGCTATTTGTGTTGAGATCAAAGCCGTTTCTCCCCTCCTCCTCGTAGCTCATCCTTCTCTGACCTGGTTTGGCAGCACTTACAACAACAGAAATAACTACAGCAAATATCAGAGGAAATGTCTTTCTGCTGTGACTCCTCCAGCATCAGTGCAATTATACGAAAAGCTAATTTGGTGTGCAGTCGCTGAGATGCTCTTCTTGATTACACTGGTGTAACCTTATTAAGTTAGAGAGATCAGGGCGAGGTTTATACCGATTTAATTTTTCCCAGTTATGTGATCCTAATGGACAAATAACCATCCATTCTTTGAGGTATATTTCAGCTCTGGTTTTATTATTCTTTTACAGCCATTTCAAAGACATCCCATGTATTCATCAAGGACAGACCAGAGGGGCACACGGTGAGTTTTGTTTTGCCTCATGCTTGGGAATTATTTAGCTGGGTGGCAGGGGAGGGAGGACGAGGCACAGAGGAGAATCGTGTCCAAAGCAGATGAAACTACGTGCTTCTTTCATGACCTTTCAGTGATCAAAATGTTATTTTTTCTATCTAAAATCTATAATGAAACTGTCACCGAATGAATCTTTCTCCTCTGCAGGAAATGCTCAGCTTGTGCATCTGACAGCTGCATAAAACCTCCTGTTAATTAATGGCACAGAGCTCCCAACAATTATATATGATTAACCAGCTGCTTTTGTTACTGTCCAGAATGAGAGCCAATACCATTCAAATATTGACAACTGAAGAGCAGATTAATATTGGTCTATATTTGCATCTGCTTTTGCTATATGTAGTCTTGAAAGGGGCTGAAGTGTTAATTTAAGGTGAGGACTTCCATCTGGCTGTTCCGGCCAAGGTTTATTTAGCAGGGCAGGAGGGCTGAGCAGCAATGCACCCTTAGCAACGCTAGAGAGTGCTGAGAGAAGGAACCTGCAGGAGAACAGCTGAGCAAAAAAAAAAATCAGGCATCACTCCAGTCAAATTCTGACAGTTTCAGACAAAATACAAATGCAGCTTTGACTCAGCCTTTCCCGTTTCAGTCCCCAGATGAAGTGAGTCATGGACTTCCTTCTTCTTTCAGATGAGGGAGGACCAGCCCAACCTTTGCATTGCTTAATTTACCCCAGATCTCAAGCGGGGAGAGTCGTGTGAGCCACCTAAATGCCAGAGCCAGGCCAGCCCCCGGCAGGACCCGCCTGCCCTCGGCACCCGGGCAGGTTTGGACCCACCGCCCGAGGGGTGACACACCGGCCGCCGAGGCCTGCGGGGTTTGCCCTGCACTGGGGGCTGAGTAACAGCTGTAAACAGGGACGAGTTGGGAAATAGAAGATGCTTTGTTTACAGTGAAAAATTCCAAGTTCGTTGAGTTCAGTTTCATTCCTGTCCAAGTAGACTGTGTTTAGTTTCATTCCTGTCCAAGACGACTGTGGAAAGGGTAAATTGGGTGCATTTCTGCCTTCTTTAGCCAGAGAAACGGGCTGAGGTACAAGGAATCCAGCAAGGCTGCAAGTCTCAAGTAGGCGATTTGGTTCCAGCCAGCGCTGGAAGGAGGCAGACACCAAAGCAAATGGAGTTGGTGACGCAGAGTCGTTTCTCATGGAAACTCAATAAATCCGTCAGGAGCTACATAACCGTCTCTCTTTCCACCATTCTGTGGTTTCAGCTTAATCTGAACATCCAAACCACATTTCATATCATCCGAATATCGCGGTGGGAATTTTCTCCGATGAAAATGTTGGCAAATGCGTCATTTAATACCATGTCTCAGGGAAGGCTGTCCTGGCAGTGAGAGGTTTGCACACCGGCACAGTCATTTCAGAAGAAAGGGAGAGAGACTCTGTCCCATCCGACATTTCAGTGCAGATGGCAGATGGCAAAAAACACAGCAACTCTTTGTCTTCAGGTGTAACCTTGCATTTCTGAGGAACTTTGAGTGAGACCTCTGAGGTTCAGATCTGTCAGATCAATATAAGTTACTTAAGTAACTGACGGTAGAGTAGGTTTCCAGAAACGCAGAGGCAGTGCAGTGACTGAGGTTGTTACAGAGCTGGGGCTTCAATAACTGGTGTACCCCAAAATAAGATGCTGGCACTACTAAACACCTGATCCCTGGAGAGAAATTCGTAATCCTTGGGGCAGACATGAGCTCGAAAGATGGTGCAGGGTTAGAGTCAGACACATCGCACCAGCAACGCAAACGTCCCCATCTTTCGGAGAGCAGGTGCTGTTGTGAACTAGACAAAGAAAAGCACATCTGAACTCATGTGCCTCCAAAACTGAAATGCCTGACTCAGAGTTACAGGGAAAACTGTTTCTGCTTAAGTTCTGCCTAAGTTTTAAGCTTTATTGGGTCTGGCTCCTTTACAGTTAGCAATTCCTAGTGATTACTGAAGAATTATGTTTTCAGCAAGAAGGTTTTCCCCACTGTCTCTTATGGAGTCCATATTAATTGTTGAATCTGTCTTGTATTTAGGCAATGAGGCCTGAATGGGTAATGAAAAGGAGAGAATAATTGCTTCAGTGCGAGGAGCTCCAGGGAAGCAGAATCATCAGTAATTATTACCATGCTCCCCATACCTCTCAGCGGGGACCGCGAGCAAGGCTGCAGCCTGCGTTACTGTGGTCTTGCTCTGAAATAACTCCACCAAACCCAGTGGAATCCCTCCAGATTCACACTAATGTGAAAGCAGAATTTGGCTCATGTGCTTCAGCTGAAACACCATGCTGAATGAGAAACATGCGCTCGTGCTGCTTACCAGAAAGAGCCTGAACATGATTTTTCAAACTATGTATTGCAACCTCTAGTTTCTCCAGACGCTGACTGTGGTTCACGGTGTTGATGTAGGAAGGGAACTGGTAATCTGCTATTGTCTTTCACTCCCCCATCACAAAAAAAACAGGTCACTATTTTTTTAAAGAGGGAGAATTACAAAATATATATGAGCTATTTCTTCATGTGGGAGCTTCTAGAGCAGATAAAAGGTTACTGTGTCAGGATTGAAACAGAGAGTTATTGTACACATAGTGCCTTAGTGGGTGGGACAGGCATTTGCACCACAATTACTCTCCTGTATGAGCATTTTATGTTTCCATCAAATATGCACTGATGATAACAATACTATGTTAAATATTTCACTTCATTAATACAGCTTCTGCAAAGGCTGGGTCATGACTTTCGCCAGCCGTCACAGCTTTGAAGCCTGCTGGCTGTACTTTCCCCCTGTCAGTCTATCACCCTTCCCCTTCCCAAGCCTAAAAAATATAAAATGTGAGAAGCTTGGCTTACTAAAAAGAAAAAGCAGGGGAAAAAAGGGTTTATTGTAGACCATGTATTTCATTCTTCACTTTAGTGAGAAACCAGCCCGGTCACGATCAGCATGAACCTGCAGCAGCATTAGCAGTAAGAGAAGTAATTATCTTTAAGAGGGTGCTTGATCCATGCAGATCACGTCTATGATGCTTTTCCATCCTGAGGAGGAGCCAGGCGTGAGGTTAAGACTGTGCCAGCAGACGATGGGATGGGCTGAGCTGGGGATAAGTGCTGGTTTCAGGCAGAGAGCAAGTCCCCGCAGCCAGGTTTTGGCTTGGCAAATGCCTGGTGCCGACTGCCGTGAGGGTGAAGCGGTGTCAGCCGTCCTGCCTTGCCGTCACGGTGCTGATTTTAAACCTTTATTTCATCACCAGCTGCCCTGATGGCTTTGGGCTGAGGAAAATGTCCAAATTTTCTTTTCTTTGGACTTCTCCCAAGAAAACAATATTGACTGGCATCTTAGTTACCTTGTTTGATGCTTCGTGCTCACAGGGCATGATCTGGGAAAGCTCTACGTACAACTCCAGTTGTGAATTCCTGCAGCTGCCGTGGTGTGCAGAGTTAATACTCCTCTTCAGCGCAGGAGAAGTGCCTTGGGTCACTGCAGGATTAGGACAGCTGGAGCCAATTTTTCTTCCTGGAAAAATATGATTTGCTAAACTTCTGTCAAGTGAAAATATAAGCATGGGAAGCCCTAACTTTAGTACATTGAAGGGATAGAAGCTTTAAACTATGCAAGCAATCATTAATTTCAGTGAATGGCTGTGAAGTGTAAGAGTATTATATAATTTTATTGCTACCACTGGAGATGAGCTTCCACTGAAATACCAGGTACGACCTCTGCCATCTCCTGAACCGCCCCTTTCCCTATCTGAAATCATCATCTCAGCACTTCAGTTAAACTCTGTGACCCCGCCATATTACTCAGCAAGTTCTTGATTGTTACGAGCTAAAGCTTTATTTCAGGATACCTCCCAGCTTTAACAGAATGGACTTGTCCTTCAGCACAGCTCCACGGAAGTCAACGACATTACACCAGCAGATTAGCTCAGCAGATAGTGAATGTGACACAAGTCAGCTGGGAGAAACAAAGCAGGAATTTCAGGCAGCACAGGAGGACTTCTTGTAAATCCTCCTGGTCCGTGGAACCAGTTGTTTCATGTACAAAGAAATATGACACGCATCTTGGGATTTCATAGTTTTATTGATTCAGTGGTGCTTGTGTTTGAATGAATTTAGCAACATTTTGACAGGTTTGGGTTTTTAAAAAATTAATTATCAATTTGAAAAAAATTGTTAATATGTAAAAAAAGAGGCAAAGAGGAGTTATCAAATATTCAGAATTCATACTGCAATTCAAGGCATCTACAGTCTAACTGTAACTCATTATCAGTAAATTCAGTAGTACTCAAATCCAGTCATATTCTACATTTTTGAAGGGGATAATATTACCAGATAGTAACTTCATAACTAAATTTAATATTTAAAACTGTAAATTCTCAAAAGCAAAAGTGAGAGCTATGCATAAGAAAGCTAGCAGCTAAACAAACTTCTCTCGCCCACAGTTCTGACGTTGCAGTTCAGCTCTGACCTCCCAGTGTGATTCCTCCCACAAGTGATCAGTGCTGCATGAAAGCTCTCTGATATTAATTTTCTAGTGAGGAGCAGTATTTCTGGGGCAGAAATGAAATGGAGTTGTTTTTAATTTGTCACATCTGAATTCAAAATTTGTAAATAAAAATATTAGACGATTTCTAGGCCTGATGCAGCTTGGAGCAATTATTTCTGGGTTCAAAACCATATATCACTTTTTGAGCTTTAAATGAAGATTCACCTACTTTAAGTGGAGCTCTCCAGGAGTGACAGGTTATTGTCTGACACTGTGTTGTTTGATGACCAGGGTATGACCTGACCTGTCCTCCATGACCAAGGCTTGGGATTTGTTCTTTCCATGCAACCTTCAACTTTGTTCTTCATTTTGCCCACTTATAAAATGGAATGACAACTTTACCTCCAACCACACGCTCAGCACCAGTCTGCAGAGGCTTGGGAAACACTAAGATATTACTGCAACGGGACTCCCAAGTGTCCGGTGAGAAGCCAAATCTCAAGTCCTTACTCTTGGGCTTCAAGAAAAAGACATACAGACTCTTGAAGAAATGCAAAAACTTTTGTTCTCTCCCTGTTTCGAAGATGCATCCCCAACCACTGTTGACTTCTTGCTTGTCAATAGCTAGTTAAATTGTGTTTCTTCACAAATTGACCTGAAAATGTCTAGGGTGCAGTTTTTTAAGGTGAGAACTTAATGCCAAGTCTTGTCTTCCCTGTCCTTCAGGACTGGCTGTAATGACATTGTCCTATCTGTTGCCCTGCTGCAGTCCTCATAACACCCAAAATTCAGTTCACAGACAGGCTTTGGAGGGCAGAGGTGATGTTCTGACTGCCAGTTAAAAACCCTAGCAGGCATTCCTCCAAGGGCAAAGAGTGGGGATCCCTTCCTGCCCTCTCTGCTAGGCATCAGAGCATTTGTTTGACTTCAGATGTTGCATTAATTTGTCAACATATTCTACAGTATATTAGCAACTGAATTAGAAGTGCTGATATCACTGTGACAGAGGTTGTTCTAATGCAGAACAGACGACTGTGTGGTATTTAGAAAATACACCTTTTGCAGTCAGGCTCTTTGGAACTAGCTCGTTACAGACGCATGACCAAAATAACATTCCCTTTGATTTCATGGACTTGTGAAGTCATAAACTTTAAGATTCTCTCCCATTATACGTCTTTAGCCAATATTGTCCATCTTCCTAATGCTTTGGTATAGTATCACAAAGCCTTGCATATCTCTTAAAATCAACATTGAGGAAATTCAATAAAACAATCCAGGTGATAGCTGAATGAGTAACGCACACAAAAGTAAGCAAGTTATAGATCTGATAAACAAAGCCCAGAAGCAAATGTGGATTGAGTGAAAGCAGGTCTTGTTAGTACCGAGTGATTGCACTTTGCCTTTGGGAACGGTGCCAAAGGGAATGCCTTCTGGGTGGAAAAGCATGTCTCCTGGCTACCTTCAGGACTGCCTTGGGCTGGGACTACACAGTGAATGCCTCCACTTGTTTAATCCTCTGGTGGGGAGGTGAAATGTCAGCAGCACAGATCTAGACACAGCTGATTGTAAGAAATGCGAGTTAGCCCTCCGCTGGCAGTAAACACTAACCGATAGCTGGAAATGGCCAGAATGTCTTGGCCAGCAACACCACGTACAACGAATCAGTCCCTGTGAGCGCAGGACAGGACATCCTCCTGCCTTCCCGTGACCCCCGATGTGTGTCTGGCTGCACCTAGGTGTTCACATTGATAATTAGGGCTAAGTAAAGATATAACTGCATGGAAGCAACTATACTTAAAAACCCCCCACAAAACAACATAGGGTGGGTTGTTGTCAGAGAACTTCAGCACGATAGGAACTATACAAAGGTAGACGGTGTGGTCAAAACAAAGCGATCCCGAATTTACAAGTGCCTATTCCTCTCTCATTGCTTGCGCACACAGTTGCACAGCTTTTACTGAGGCTACTCCCAGATGGGGCTGTTTGCAGAGCTGGGAGTTGGTGTGCACCAGCGTCCAGCCCTGCCTCTAGCCGTGACTAAACTGGGTGGCACCGTGCTGTGTACCCGCTCAGAGCGGAGGCCCTTCGGTGGCTCCCGGGTCGCCTCAATGTCTGTGTTTCTTTCACACGAAGGGAACGGGGAGTGTGGCTGGGATGTCCTGCACAGCACGCTCTTTCAGGAGAGCCAAAACCCTTCCAAAAGTTTCTGGGCATTTTCCCCATTTTACAGTAGAAAATAGGTGGTCCAGCTTTAAAATATTCAGTTAAGAGGATTTCCTTTCCTATCTTAAAGCTATGAAATATAGAGTGCAAATATTTGACTCATCTACCAATTTTTTTCCCCCAATCTCCCCTTTGTAGGAGTAGCTTAAGGGCAAGAGATGTGTAAGAAATTGTTTTGTTGACAGCTTTCTGTTATTGCTTCTAATAAAGACTCAAGAATATGTCTTCTCACTGCATGATTTATTTTAGTTTAATCATCCTCTGATAACCATGAACACACAACTTTTCCTTTGATACTTAAACATGAGGAGTTCTTTATATATTTCTTTTTCTGCCAAGTTCCAGTTCATTTCAAGAGTTATTCTTGGGCCTTCCTCTAATTTGCCAATTTGGAAAGGATGCACATAGACTAAATGCATAAATGTCACCTTAGTTACAAAGGAAACTACAAGAAGGTTAACTTGGTTTTGTGACTGCAGCTTGATGTACGTTTAAAAGCCTTTTATGTACTTATGCTCTAAGTTAAATGATGAATTTGTTACTTGTGCCTTTTCATACTGATTGTATCCTGCTTTTCTTCTTCCCCCATAGGTCTCTGCTTTGAAGCATGTTTTTTTTGTCATAGTTAGGTCTGTTTTGTTTTTTTCTAGTGCAAACTATTCTTTATTCTCTACGCTGCTTCTTCATAGGCTCTTTACAGCAGTGCAATAAATGGTGGCTGCTCTCCACACCATTTTTTCCTGCTAATTCAATAACATGAAAGTTTACCTTGGACAAGGTGAGTCATTGTCAGCTGAGTCAGGGCTAGTGAGAAATCACATGAATTAAACAAAACTAACACTAAAGCCAGGCTTTCTATAGCTCTATTGTGACAAAGAGGAAGAAAGTTCTTTGTGCACCCAGGCTCTCTGATTTTTCTCTTCTGGGTATTTACAAGCTCAGACAGCCCTCTGAAAGAGAGCCAAGATTTCGCCTAGGATTTCTGCTGAGAAATAGACAAGAAGAAATTAATTCTTCACTAACTAATACCTCTCCCGCTACAGAGGCTTAAGTATCTTCCTGTTAGCTTCTCCAGCTGTTAGTAAGCATATTTACTTATGGAGGTTGATAACCTTTGGCATGTCTTCTCACAATTTTAAGAGGCCAGTTGCCTGCTTTGCACCTTTTATTCCTCTCTGCTCAATTCTTCTATTGCCTTTAGGCCCACATTAAGATTGAATGGGGTAGGAAACAATGTGAGCTGATGTTTATACGGCAAAAAGCCGAGAGGAATGCAAGTCCAGAACGGCAGTTTGAAGGTACTACAACATTAGAAATCGTAACTTCTCCTAGCAGCATTTTTTAAAGAGGCACTGGACTTTTTTTTTTTTTTTACAAAGAATAAGAGCACAGATCAGGCTGTTGCTGCTACTGACATAATTCATTCATGTATAGAAGCTCATTTACCCCATAGATTTTATTTGGAAAACATCGTCAGAGGAAGAATTACCTACACTACTTTTGTAGTGGTGCAGTTTGTTGGGTTTTTTTTGTTTACCACTTAGAGAGATCACGGCAACTATAACGCATGAGACAAAGCAAAAATTATACA
>JAVKLA010000010.1:24849579-24879253 GCA_034782735.1 Sagittarius serpentarius
GAGGAGGAGGAGGAGGAGGAGGAGGAGGACGATGCCGGCGCCGGGCGGCCTGACGGCAGGTGGCGGCCTTAAACCGCCCGGGCGCGGGTCCGCCCGAAGCTCGGCCCGTTGGACCGAAAGGGGCAGCAGTGAGACCGTGCCTGGGACTCGCAACATCCACTTGAGAGGTTTCAGAGTCTGAAAGCTGCCTCGGAGCTGAACCTTACGGCTCTTTAACCGCCCCAGCCTTCCTAAATAGGTAAAACCCCACCTGGGTGTGATGCTTTGGGTGGCAGATGCTGCTTTCTGCATCCGAGTAGTTCAACCTACTCAGCACTGTTGTGAATGGTCAGAGATATTCCCAGCCAGACAAAAAATGCCTTCAGATAGCAAAGTTTTGCATTTGGGGTATTAGACCGAAAGATGAGAACCCCTCTTTCATGTTCTGTATAGTTCTGACACGCATTCACAGGTGACCTGGGAAATATCTCTTAACCCTTAACAATGAGCTTTGCAGTTCAACGAGTGAAAAAATTACTCAGGCTTGACTCAAAATGAAAGTATTTCTCAAAAAGCAAATCCTCAAATGAGCTAGGTCATCTGGAAGATTTTATTTGATCAGAAACTATGCATTACATAACCCACGCTAATTCATTTAAAAAAACAGATGTCAAGAGTTTACAAAACGAAAACAAAACTTCTGAATTTATTGGAATACTTTTCCCTACTTTTTTTCCCTGCCAAAATTGTTCACAGGATTTAAGTAGTTTCATCCACAGCTAAGAACAATTGCCCTCCCACTTTATTTGCCAGCATAAGATTTACCTGCTGAAAATAATTTGCCTTAATTCTTATTAAACACAGGATGATTTTGGCTAGATGCTGACACTCAATACATTTATGCCTGTGTAACCTTACCCAAATCACTTTGTATTCATCTATTTACAAATTGGCCGAGCCTACGCGGTTGCAGCGCAAGACCTAAACATTTGAGCCAGACAAAAGGTCATTCTCTGTTACCGCTGCTGTGATGACAGATACGTAACTCTTGCACTTGTTCGTACTTACAGAAAGAATGCCCTAAGTCAATGGGAGCCTGTTGTCTGGCAATGCCGGTATTAAGTGCCGCTACTGCAAATTCTGCAAATGGATTTGGGAAAGTATGTGCCTCGCTAGTTACAAGTGAACGATGTAGGCAGCTGGAAGGAGCACGGTCTCTCTGAATTGCAGATGAGGATTCTTGGAGGCCAAACTCTCGCTTGAGTGGCATGCTGGCATTTCTTAGTTATTCTGAAAGCTGGTGAGAGCTGCAGGCAGATGATTGACAAGAAAGAGCTGTTCAGAGAAGTACGTTCACCAGCATAAGAAAGAGAGGTTTGTGAAGGGCGATGTTAAGGAAGTAATATCTGGGGAAAGAATGGAAAATTGGCAAACAGCATTTCTCATTGATGTTGTCTGCTGCAACAGTGACTCATTGGGGAGTGCCCAGAACACTGCGTCTGGTTTGCATTTCACTTTCTCATCAATCTGATTAGTAAGGTCAGCTACACATGTCTTGGAGTAACCATCACAACTAGCATTTTTTATGGACTTGGTGTTTTTTGGATTTAATCATTAGAGTACTATTTCAGATATACATAGCTGTGTCATCGTTTGGCTCCTTTATATCCCTGATAAGCTGTAGAGTTTATCAGTCTGCTAAATGCTGTTCCTCCTGCCACATCTGTCTCCTTCATGACTTCACACCTCACACTTTTAGGCTTGGCATCTCCTTTTTTCAAATGCTGCTGTGTTAGTGAACACAGTGACCATTACAAATGGCAAAGGTTTAACCACAGCAAGCATGAAGCTAAGCTTTCAGAAACATTCAAAGGAGATAGGCTGCCACATGAAAAAAAATAATCCAGGATAACAATGGTTACTGCCGATGTGCTTTTGGAATAGTGTTAAATATAACATTTCAGGATTTAAGACAATCTCGTACCAGGTTAAGAGACCCCGAACAAGGAACAATGTGTTTGGTACGTAGCTAAAACCATCTTTCTCCTGCCTTGCTTTGAAGGTCTTGGATCACTCCTGGAGACAGCGGGATCATTGACTGACTAAAGGTCTCACCTGGAATCGTAATTCCAATGGTTCAGTGGTCTCATTGTTCAATAAGTTATATGGCATCTAGGTAACTATAGTAAAGAAGAACATTCCTCACAACAAGCCATTTTCTCTCATATTATTTCCACCAAATGAGACTACTGTATCCACCAAAAAGTTCCATTGTTCCAGCAAGCTTCAATTTTGTCCATTATTTGGTATTTTCTTCCAATCCAGGTTCAAGCTCCCGGAGGACATTACAGTGATTGCAATCTGAACATGTGGACTTCTGGCCTTCTCAGCTCATCTTGCAGGTATGACTTTGGAAGTTTGTCTTTCCAAACCTGTTTGGTCTGGTTCATAGCTGTCCACTGTGTTTATCTTTGCGTAATTGTTTCGCAGTTAGTTTATGAATTCTGGATGAGAAAGAACTCAGTGCCTCAAGTGAAGTCCTGCTAAAACCACCAAATTTTTTCCAACCGCTATGATTTGCATAATTTCCCCAACAGAAACCACCTTTCAGCCGTATGCTGTCCTTGACACCAAGCTAAAGGCCATCTGAAATGTCAGACCTCGGATTATTGGAAGCGCAGATTTGGACCGTTTGGGAATCTGGCAGAGGTTACCTTGCCATGGGATCTCGACTCATTTGGCAACTGGTATAGGGGTGTCTGAAACTGAGTTTGCCTAATCTGTCCTCAAATCCAAGTGTCAGCAAGGGGCTGAGTTTCAGGACATACTTTACACAACTGTTTCTGGCATCTGTGTCCTGCAACTTCCATTGCCAGAAAACAAGCCATCCCCTGCCTTGCCTTTTCCTCACTGATAGCAGGTGTCATGAGGTAATCACTCATTTTTAAGTTTCTGAATGTTTTTGTGACTCGAAATGGGTACTCTCATGCAGTCTCGTGCCTTCCCTCCTGCAAGGGAATTTTCTATCTGTTCTCTTTTGCCTTCAACCAAGGACAAACTTGTCTGATTAATTGCACATGTACGTGCATGTTTGTACAACTCAAACTGGAAGTGACATTTCTACTATTTAATCAACAACCCTGAAAAAGACTCATCTTTTTAAGCACGCTGGTTTTGCTTCATGCTGCTACAATGCATGCTGTTTCCCTTGTTATTAAAATAGACAAACTGTGGTGACCGTGGTGACTGAATGGAGAGTTTGGCTGCAAAAGAGCTGTTCTTGTCATGACATAGTCATGGCCAGGTCTGTTTTTAGCATCTGTAGTAAAACTATAAGTCACAGCTGTGAAAATAATATGTAGGTATCATCAGGTCAAGGACATACTCATACATCCTTAAAAAAAATAAGGTACTCCCCAAAGTGTGTTATCATTTTAATTGCCTTTTAAATAAAGAAATACAACCAAACCCCAGGAGAAGATAAGATTTTTCTTTGACACTTGGCTAGTGAAGAGTAACTTAAACATTTCTTTAACTGACTATCAGATTTCTCTCTTTAGCATAGACTGGACAGGACATGAATGTGCTGGCTGTTGTGATCAACACCTTGGGCAGCCAAAGTATTTCCTATTCTAGCTCCATTCCTTTGTTCTCATCTTGAACAAAGAGTCCAATTTAAGCATGAGAAACTTCTGAAGATGCATCTACCTTCCCCTTTCTTCCAGCCACAGCTGGAAGCCATGACGTGACTCAGGCTGTCTCTCAAGCCACACGACCAGCTATGTTTGGTCTGAACTAGTGTCACTCTAAAGTTAGCTCTTTTCAGATGTAGTTTTTGTGTTGTTAAATTTGTTCCCTGGGGTCATAGAGTCCATGCTGATATTTTCAGGCGGGGCTACTGATTTAATGTGACTCATATGTCAGCGCTAACTCACTCAGGTCTCACAACAAATCCAACTGATGACTCAGGAAGCCTTTTTATCGTTGTATTTAGATGATGTGTGCTTACAGTGCCCAAGATTTCTAAAAGAAAGAGAAGCAATATATATTTGGCAGGGTTTTTTTGTCCCTACTATCTCTTTTCAACTTCGTGAAGTGATTAGATAGCCCTTATCAGAAATAGACCACATCTCTCAGAAAACACCAGGTTATGGCCTCCCTGCTGCTGATAGTGGGTTGAGTTTAAAGAGGGCGTAGTGGTTAATATTTTTGCAGTTAGCATGTGACTTCAGCCAGAGGGGACACACAAGTAAGAAGAGAAAGGGGATCTGCGTATCATGTGGCACCGTCAGGGTTGCCGAGTGCAAAAGACAGAATCATTTCAGGCCTCATCTAAGCACGTTCAAATCCAATAGAAAGAAACCCATCAATTTTAGTAAGCTTTGGAAACCACCTTTAATGTGCATGAAGATTAATAACAAGAACATCACAGAAATACTGTTGTGTTTTGCTTTGCAGGGGATGGTGTGCACAACCTTGGCACTCAGACTTGTGCTCAAAGAGAAGAACGACACCCGGCTTAGATGTACGAGTGCATCCCAGATCCACGCCAGCATGAGACCGTTGCACAACTCTTTTCACCCTGCTCCTGATTTCCCTGGGGTATGGTACAAAAAGGAGCCATAGGATGTTCCAGGTTAATGTTGTCACCACCTGCCCCGCAGTTTAGATGTAGCCAACAAGATCTCCTAGTGCCACTGGAGAAACATTTATTCAGTAGAATATCTTAAAGAATATTTCCTTCTTCATTTCTGAAAATGAGCTATAATAGCTTTTTCTGGACATAGCCAAAAGGCTATTGAATGCTGCAACTAGACATTGAAAGCTTTCTTAGGACTTTTTTTTTTTTTTTTTTCCTAACAACAACTACAAAGTAAGAACCTGGTTATGGAGCATTCAATTGAATTAATTTTTGAAATGGCCCTGAGCAGGGATTACAGTAGATATGATTACCATATGTCACTGTCCCTGTTGATTTGCCAGAGGCAGAGATAGTATAAATACAAGCTGAGTTTTTGGTCAAAAGTAAAGAATGAACATGAAACCTTGAGTCATAATTGATACCATATAGGAAAAGTATGGGCACAGAGCTGAGACCTAGGGGTGGCTCATAAAACAAAACAAAACGTCTTTAGCAAGTATTAATAATAGCTTAAATATTGTGTTATATAACTGTAAGTCTTTGTTATGCTGGTGAGAGATAGGGACTACTTTCTTTTCTAGAAAAAATTCGGTTAGGAATTCTAAGAGCATCTTTATTGTATTTGTGGATCCTACAATTTCATATCAAAACACTTCCGAAGAGTGATCTTGATATTTACTGAACTCTAGATTTTTAAGAGTTATAAATAACTGGTAGGAAGTACTACACGTACCACTAGTTTGTATAATATTTAAACGAGGTCAGTGTGCAATGAACTCTTCAGGTAACGGAGTCCAGTAGACAATTATTGCCTGACACTTCAGTTTTCTATTTGGATAATTTGACCTTTTAATTGAGCACTTAACCTGAAAGTTTACACAGTTTGGGGCCACTTTCAGGGAAAAAACCCTCTATTTTATATATTCTTCTCCAAATTTCCAATTAAAAGGAAAAAACCTGAGAAATATAAAAGTTTTCAGGAAAAATATAGGGATGTTTTTTACCTCAAGCAGTAGTGCCCATATTTTCTGGCAGGGCAGAGCAGATCACGTACTCATGTCAGTGTTGGGACAGGCTGCACTCTTTGGCCTTTCCCTTATCGCATAAGGGATTCGTGCTGTATATTTGTTCTGCACGCACATAGTAGACCCAGTGTGAGCTAGGTTTGCTGTGCATACATAACATGACTATATTTCGTGTTTTCCGAAAACTCAATGCTTTCCTGGAAGCACTGGATTCGCCAGGTATGTGCAGTTAATTCACTCAGCAAATTCTTAAGGACATGCTGGGAAAAGGCCTGAGGAGGCAGCAGCCAGGACTGGGCTGTTCCTGCTGCCCGTACGACCCAGCCTGCCTGCAACTTGTTCCCCATGCGTTCCCAAATTGCCCCCAAGAAAAGGCGTTACCAAGACTGGGCTGAGTACTCTTTCAATTGTCTTGATGATCTAGATACAGCCTGCAAGTGGTAGGCTGAGTTGCATACCTAAAGATTGAGACTGATTATAAAAGAGAATTGTGCTGAAAAGGTTGTTTGTTAAGAAAAGCCACGTCTTGATAAAAAAAAAAAATACTTTGTGTACTTTCTGCAGCAGTTAGTTAATTTTACAGCTCTTATGGGCTGCCCAGCTGGTAAAATGAGTTATAACACTGCCAAGGAACTAGCACGGGGTTTCTGAGGCCTCAAATTCCAATGTTTTTTTTCCACCCTTAATAGTGTCTAATAAAAGATAAAGGATGAGAAACAAACTGTTTTCCTTTAGATCAACGATTGCTGAAAGCGAGGGCAGTGCTCTTACTCATAAGCAATCTTGATAATCCCAGCAAACTCACTCATCCATTCTCTGAGACTAATATATTCCAGTTCAGATCATGCAGTTCATTGCTGGTAACGAGGGACAAACTTTTGCAATAAGTTCCTGTGAGCTGACCATCATTTTCTACTAGTTTTTTCCTAACAGGTTGCCCAAGAAAATGAAAGAAAACCCCAACTAGACTTTTGCACACCACTGACTACCCAATGCTTTTGTTGGCTGCAACAAATGTGGACTTGGAAGTCTTTGTGCAATATGTAGATGGAATGGGAGGTGGGGAGAATAACTGAAAATGCAAAACCAAACTCAGGGTTTAGGATGTGGGATTTAGGATGATTCTGCTTTGGGTGAGAGAGAGAGAGAGAGAGAGTGGAAGAGAAAGAAGTTTGACACAGGACCAGTTTTAGTAGAAAATTCTCAGTGAAATTATAGGGAATTCAGGAAGAAATGGTTGTGGGAGATAATTTTTATGACAGTTCTCAAAACACTGGCATGACAAAGGAAAAACAGTGGCTATAAAGACTTTCATGACTCTTGAGTATTTTCAGTATCCTCTGTGCAATAAGTAAGTGGTCTTGACTCAAGCCTCACTGGACAAGATGTCCGCAACTGTGATTATTGGCAGTTCTAGCTGAAAAAACAAGCAATTAACACGTAAAATTAATGATAGTCTCTCTTCTAGAACAAGACCCTTGAGGTAAAGGCTAATGGAGCTTTAACGAAGTCTATCTAGAAAATGGGAATCGTCATTTCCAGCACAGCCAGCCATATCCCTTTTACCATCAAAACCAGGAAAGTAATGTTGTGCATCTGGGATATTGTATGTTGTCATAAGATGAAGGTATACAATAAATGGAGATATAAGCTTTAAATCAAAGTAAATGTAAAGAATCTTGTGGAGCAAATATAGTTACTCGAACCTCCTTGTGCTGGGGCTAGTGACAATGACTACACGCATTTCCTTGTACTTGATCAGTGTTCTTTAATAATAAACCATCAACTAAACCATAAGTGGAAAACAGAGAAAATGGCTGAAAAACACTTTTCAAAGAACAGCACGTAGCTACATTCCTTTTTTCACACACCACTAATAAATAACTTGCACTGACTTTCCCCCTGAGAGTCGGGGTCCTCTGGGCTGGCTCAGAGCAGGCAGGGGCTGTCCATCACTCCTCCGGGTGGGGGCTAAATCAACTCCTGCTTAGTTGATTGGAGCTGAAGGAGTTCATATGAGCTAGCAAAGGAAAGTCATAATCTACATGTATTTATTACACTGTCAGACAACTCATTCTGGCTCCAGCCTATCCCGAGACACGGCCATCCCAAACCTTGTGCTCCCGCTATTCTGTCTGTAAGAGCCTTTTCACCTTTACCCAAGGAATGGTATCTGTGTGCCCTGAACTGATAAGAGCTGGTGGAAATCTTGCTCTGAGAGTGCCCGTGAGAAGGAATGTTTAACTTGTAAGAGCAGGGAAGAGCAGCCAGTTACTCTGTTCGCTTTTATTATTTGTGTCTTAATCTTGTCCAGTTTGGAAAATTTAAAAACAAAGGACACTTTATTTCTTGTGTGAACATAAATATGGATTAATCCCTCTAACCTTACAGGAAAACTAGGGTTGTTGAGAGATCAAAAGGAGGGGAAATCCGCATGGGCCTAGAAAAATGTTAACATTTTTTACAAATAAACGTACTGTGTAGTCGGATGATCAAAGATGTGGATTAGTTCAAATATTATTCTTGGAACAGAGTAGCAAACACTCCATTTCTGTTTCTCACTTAACCTTTCAAGTAAAAATACCATGAGACATGAGAGTGTCATATATTGCTCTGAAATAAATGCAGCTCTCCTGGCCTGGTTCTCCGACTGTTTTTCCTCCTTTCTTCCAAGGTCGGACGGCTACAACGTCCCAGTTACCCACATGCTGACACTGACTCCCACTTACTGCACCAAAACCCACGGCGGCATTTTTGGTTTACACATGACCCGCATTATCTTTGTGCAACGAGACATCTTAAAATGATCTGCATCTTTTCTTTCCTCTGGAATCATGACTCTTCCCTGCTTTTCAGACTCAGACCACCTCCTAACACGCTCATATGAGGGAGTCTGGCAAAAACGTGCCGCTGAGACTTGGGAGCCTGCACCTGCCACTTGCCCTTGCATTCCCCCGGTCCCTGGGAGACTTCCTCCGCACAGCCCCGTGTCGCTCCTCTCCTACACCAGGCGGGTTGAGGCAGGAGGCCTGTGGCAATTTGGCCCCAGTTCCGGGCGCTGAGGCTGTGGCTGCAGGGTCACCAGCCGGGGGGGACGTTTGCCGCCCCCCGGGAGCAGCCAGCCCGGGCTGGGCTCCCGCGCGCGGCGCGGGGCCGGGTCACGGCGGTGCCGCCGGCAGCGCGGCAGGCACCTGCTCCTTCTTGCTCAGGCACCCTGGCAGGGCCCTCTATTGTTTTTTAAGTGGGTATCAAGTCATAAAGTTCACAGAAGCAGATGGCAAAGAAGTGGGAATGTATGATCACGCACTGTGAGACTGGTTACTTATTAAACCCTTTTTCTATTAATAGTAAAACACCATCAAGAGGTTAGGAGCGCAAGTTCAGCCAGTGTGCTTTTCAGCTGAAGGATGCCAAAAATAGACACACGAAAGTCCAATCCTGATAAAACTTTAATTTTTTTTTAGTAAAAAACACATACTATACGAACTCTCTGAGCCCTGGAGGCACCGATCCCTGATACTCAATTGCTAGTTCCTCGGAAGCTATAGAATAAACACTGTTAAAAAAAAAGCAGGTGAGCATCATCTACTTCATTTGCAATCTCTCTTTTGGTACTATTTCCAAATTAATAAATATCAAAGTTTTTTTCTAGTTTTCAGCTTACGAGTTCAAATGCAGTTCAAGGATGTTTTAATGTATTTTGTTAACTATAGTCAAAATGAATACAAAGTAACTGTTAAGTCAATTCTAAACCAAATAAAGCATTAGATTTCAGTTGCAGTGTTATGAAGCTGCCAGTATTAATCCTGTGACTGCAGTAATCCCTCGTTTGGCATGTGCTGATGCAGCTGAGAACCTACCTGTTCCAGAAGATATTCAGCTTAGGACTCAAACCTACATTTCTTGGACGCTTCCCAACTTGCAAGAAAGTTGACAAATATTTTCAGCATTCAAGAAAGACAGGATCGAACACGGCAGTATATAAAGACTAACCAAAAATTTGTTCTCCATGTCTGAAGAACTGTTCACCGTATACACAGGGGAAACAACATCAGATAAATGAAAGAGAAATTGCCATAAAACTCTCAAGCCAATTAGTGAAGCACAACTAAGTAGCAAATTGTTGACATGAGGGAAATTCCTCCTCCAGCTGGAGCTCAAAGCCGCTGCAGAAAATATTTTAGAGATGGCATTGCCAGACATATCTTCCTTCAGGTCTTCCTTCACAGTTGACTCCGAGGTTGACTCACTCAGTATGGGAGTTTTGAAATAAGCCTCTTAGGACAAAAGAATTCAGCAGGTGACACTAAGTAGTGTCACAGGTTATTTTAAGAAAACATTTAGCACAAGTCAAACCAGTTTAGTGAAGAAGACCTAACAGATGTGGGTTTTTTTGCTGGAGAGGAAATGTACACCACCCCAGCTCATCCAGCCTAGCCTTATCACGTGGGAATTATAAAGGAGCTACCACCTGTATCACTAGCAACATCACGAGAAGCTCAGAATTAAAAATACAATGAAAATACAGTATAAAGTCTCATGACTTCTCCATGCAGCTGAGACGCGTGGGTCATTGTCTGGCTTTCCAGTCGGCAGCCCTTGTCTCCTGTAAATAAGAATCTGTGATAGTTAGACTTTCACCCAATAATTAATGCCAGTACAGCACCTTCTGTGTTTGTTCAGTTGTAGGCCATCCAAATGTATTTCATCTCAATGGCAATACTTACACGTGGAGTCATGCCTCTCTTCTCTTGAAATTCAGTCAACCACGGGAGTCAAATCTAATGAGAAACAGGTGACCTTAGTAATAGATGTCATACAACTGATTCATTGTTATCTGAACTTTCAGGGATAAACGGTGAAGTAGTTAAATCTCCTGTTTCTGGGATATGCTGAATAGCACAAACATTTGGCGTAAGAGCTGCTCCAGTTCCCTCCAACAACAATTCTGACTAATTTTTCTCCATGCCCTTCCACAGGAAGAAAGAGTGACATAACCAAAAAGCAGAAAGGGCCTAGAAGAAAGGAGTCATACTGGCTATACTCTGTCTCCCCCCAGCAGTTGCAAGACATTGCAGAGATTATGAATCATCACTTTGTCTAGACACATTCTGTAAATTTTTCCTCTCCTTGAAGAAGATCAAAAGAGATGCTATGTGGCACATTCCCCCCCTTTTTTTTTTTTTTGCATCTCAGCTACTGGATGTCATTCATCAACGGCAACAGGTTCATATTCTTTTGCTGTCACTCTCCATGCAGGCTTGCTGGGGCAATAACTGTGCTAAAACAAGCCTTCTGGCCATAATTTGATAGTCCAGTCATGGGCATGGGCAGAATATGTTATCTTCATTGCCCTGCCTGGTTTTGCTCAGCTTGTCTCAAGGAAGATATGGTGAAGGCTGAGCAGACAGCCCGGGGAATGCTAGAAAGTGGGTAGTTAGGTGAAACACGCATGCGGGGATTATCCAGGAGTGAAGGAGAAAGGCATCTGACAGGCTGAGATAAGCACTGAGGGTGAGAATTGATGGTTCCTCACTTTTTATCCAATGGCACGAGATAAATCCGGAAAGGTGCGGCACAAAATGAGAGGCCAGTACTCTGAGGGGAAGCAAAGGAGATCAATTCTGCCTGCTTCCGAGCAAGTACGGAATCAACTTTGAGTCAAAAACTGTTACCTGGGCTTTTAAAATATCTGCCTGCTTTAAGTCACTAATAATACAATATTATGTTTTCTATGCAAGCTAAGAATATTACGAAGCCATGCGCAGGGTGTTGAAAATGGTTCAGAGGACAGGCTTCCCCCATGAATGACACTGCCTAATTAAAATATGGTCCTCCATGCCAGGAGTCATATAAGCAAAACTCTAGCTCTGGATTAGCAGTTGAAAATAAACTAGTTGAGGCTGTGTGCACATGTTAAGACAAGAGCAAGTAGGAAAGGGAGCAATGGTTGCATATTTCTGAAAGACCGAAGTGTTATCCACACACCAAAAAAGGTGCAACCTTTGACAGAAGTCCAGTGTAAAGTTTTCTGATGAATACCCTTGCTCAGGTCAATGAATGTTTTTTTCCTGCTAACTCAAACAGTGTTTCTGTGAAGTCTTGCGTATGTCTGACAAGCATGATTAATAAACTTTTCTGCATCTGATCACAGACGGTGCTTCACCAGGGTGTTCTCAGCTGTATGAACAGAGAAAGGTTTCAGGGGGCAGGTTGCCTATCCAGTCAATCAGAAGTTTGGTGCAGAAGGCACTAAGTATACCAAGAACATATCTGTGGAGGTGTAGAGCATACCTGGTCTTTTCACACACAAAATATCAATAGTTTAATCAGTATCTGCAAAATTTCAGATGGCTATCATTCATACTGCAATCATTAATCAAGGAGTAGAGGAGTGTTTACCATGAGGCTTGCAGAGATTTAAAAGTCTTTGCGGGAAAGGGTGTGTTTTAAAAGCAGACTCAAGAGTTTCTTGGGCACTTTCTGCTCAGAGCGACGGTGTCAGAGGTTGTTACACAATTGAATGCTGCTGAATTGTGCCTGAGGATGCTGTGCCTGAAGACATTGGGATGGAGCTACTTTCTTAAAACCAAAATGTGCCATGAGATTAAGGCAGTTTTCATGAAATGCCCTTTCAAAATGAAAATGAAGAGTTGTTGACATAATAATGCTGAAACCTACCAGTCAGGAGATTGACTGAAAGAAAAATCTTTGTCCTGGCATTATTTCTTGTAACAGCCCTGCTACTTCTTAAAAACAATACCAAGTTTTCTAGAACATTCCTTTCCATAATATTTGCATTCACCCTGATGTATTTCCTCTCTCCCAAACTTGATTTTGCTAAAAAAAAAAAATCTTCATTTTCCTTTCATTTCATTCAAATTTCCAAACACAAAGGAATTTTAAATTTCAAGATTGTCCAAAAAAATAGCAAACCTAGTTCCCATTCTCCTTCAGCTGCAATAAAAGGCACCAGCCCTATGTAAGGTGTAAAGACAAGGAGCTGTCAGCTTCAATACACATCGCACAGAAGTACGACATCCCTCCAGAAAGACACGTAACAAGTGAAGGCGTTTGAACACGGCCAGCGTCAGGCACGTGGCTTCGCAGGGCTGCACAGCCCCTTTGCTGGACAATTTTGAGCATCCTGTGAGAAGACAGCAGATGTTCATGCTTCGAATAGTGCATTTCGTTATGACCGTACAAGCGTGTTTCTCGGCAGTTTAAGTGCCCCTGCAGGTTTGTGCCGTGCGGGTCCTGCACCCGTCTCCCTTCCCGGGGCATCCTGCTGGGCGATGGGGAGCCGCGGGAGCGCAGAG
Organism: Sagittarius serpentarius; assembly: GCA_034782735.1. Classification (NCBI taxonomy): domain Eukaryota; kingdom Metazoa; phylum Chordata; class Aves; order Accipitriformes; family Sagittariidae; genus Sagittarius; species Sagittarius serpentarius. The sequence goes on from JAVKLA010000010.1 coordinate 24,862,545, forward strand.
CCCGGCCGAGGCTGCCCCGCTCGCCGGCCGGGCCCCAAGACGGGCGCTCAGGCTGCCGGCTGAGGCAGCCAAACACAATATCCATTTTCTTTTGTAATCCCCATCATTCTTGTACCTGATCTGTCTCTGTTGAGACAGGCGTGTTAGTGATTGCTGTGTGATCTGTCTGAACACCCTCGGCTTTAACTTCCCTTATGAGCATGTTATTTCCATTATGCAGAATTCACGCCTTTCTTTAGTTGCCCAGGAGCTCTGATTTTCCCCAGAACTGCCAGTTGCTCCTTCTGTTGTTTTTCCCTGGATCCCATTGACTTCTCTATATAGCACAATACTCTTCGTGTCCTCAAAAACCTGTTGCCTTTTCCAGTGAAGCACATTGGGTGCCAGTCACAACCCAAGAGGGGCCTGGCGGAAACAGTGGCTTCCTAAGGGGCAGAATATGCAGAAAAAAGTGTGCTCTGTTCTTCTAAAGGCACCTGCCAGAACCCTGTTGCTGGATCAAAGCACAGATCAAATATTTGGCATTAGCCATATCCCTCCCAAAACATCTCCACCTGCAGGTAGTATAATATGCTATTTTTAAATATTTATTCCATTCATTTGTATCTACACATAAATAAAACTTCCCCGCTCCTGCAGTGAATGGTGAATATCTGCACACCGTTGGCTCACAGCTCACTCTTTAATTCCTCAGGCAATGAGCTGATCTAGTTTCTCTTTCAGTTCTGCCTTTGGGCAAGAAAAACTTTGCAAAAGTTATGAATCAACTGTATTTGAAGCTACTCTGCTTCCTGGAAAATGTCCTCAAGCAACATCTTCCCAGGCATTTGTTGCCAGACTACCCTCTGAGTGTGCCCCTTTGCTGGAAATTTGTTTTGCCACAGTTCAGCAACGTGGTCATCTTTTGCAATTAATGCTTCTTTTCTGACTTGTTCAAAACAGAAGGAAAGTTCCTGAGAAGTTCTTGCATATCCAAAGTGAAACTTTGGCGTTTAGAAAAAAAACAACCAAAAAAATCCTCTTGGATTTAGATGGCTTAATTTCACCTTAACAATTAAGAACCTGAGGGTCTGCGTCTCAAACTAAATGATTCAGCACCCACCTTTCTCTTAAGAGTGATCTTGGGAATCACTCCCTAGGTCGATCTGTGCAACTACAGGTACAGCAACATGCTTCCTTTGACAAGTATAAAGCTATGCTGCAGCTCAGAAAGAGTGGTCTTGCTCTGTGGTGTCATCCCCCGGATACATGTTCATGCCACTTTCCTGCTGTTGACTCCAGCAATTTTGCAGCCAAGAGGTGAGTCAGAGCAGCTCTCTGATCCTACTAAAACCGACCCTACAAAAAAGGGGTTTGTCTGGATCAGTGTCTCATGGTTGAGAGAGAGCAGGATACATGGTCATGAGAGGGGTGGAGGACAACAGCCCATAATTAGTCTGTGAACCCACCAAGTTCCCTTGGGGTGCAATCTCCACAGGGCTTTTATTGCAGTTAGCTAACCACACCTAAAAAAAATTCACACATCTACCCTATCTGTTCTTTTGAACTGGTGTGAATGGCTTCTAGGGACAAATCCTTTCCATTTTCAGAAGAAGCTGCAGAGTTTAACTCTCATTGACAGCTAGTTAATGTAATTGGAGCCCTATATGTCCAAATCAATGATGAAAGCATCATTTATAAAGAGGCCTCAAAAAAAATATCCTTACAATTATGAGACTGCATTCTTCTTGTAACTCTACTGCACTTTCTCTCCCTGAAAAGTCTTTTTCAAACTGCATATGCATAGGTATTTAATAGACAGGTATGTTGAGCAGAAGCCTCCACAAAGATGCAGCACTGCTTCTGGGTTTAATAAAGCTGATAAAGCAATATTTCACTTCACTGCAAATATTTCCCTCAGTCTGCAATTTTTATCAGTCCTTCCAAGAGAACGCATTTAGACATGAACTTTGAAATATTACATTTTCTTAGGAAAAGCAAATGCCTGACATCTTACGCAGCCAAATTCTCATCATATGTCGAGTAACATATCCTTCAATCTCCCTCTTTTCTGCGAGTTGGTGAGAAAAAATAATATAGTTATTCTTAGTCTAATTAACATTTCTTTCTTTTGTTCAAGCTCTGGAATGGACAAATCGTGTTTATTGAACATTTTTATGGAGTACCGTTTTGAAGTGAGCCGGTTGCCATTAATAGCAAAGTGTACTTGGGTTCTTGTTATTTAGAATGGTAACATCTTTTCACTGAATAAATCATTCATGGCCAAAAATTATCTTTTTCTTCGTAAAAATCCAATTTTTATTCCAAGGCTTCTCTTCAGGGAGGTATACTTTTGACGTGTACAAAATGTGACTTTTTAATAGCTTCCTTGGTGACAACCCCGCATTATTTTGCATTATCTAACAAGTTTCTGTTCCTTCAATGATCTGTCTAAATTCTTCAAAGCTAAATGTCAGACACTGTTGTACACCTCCCTTACTAAAAACGAACACCCCCAACTTCCTTTACTTATCACCTCACAAGTAATCTCTTTCTTATTTACTGACGAATAATTTGTATTAAAATGTAAAAGTGAATTTTTTTAGCAGAAACTCCATTTCATAAAGAATTTTATTTAGTCACTAGCCTTGCTTAGAAAATACCCTGGGTTTTTACTAAGTCTTTTTAGAGATGTTATCCATGCTTCATTATAGGCTTCTCAATTTTTTATACACACACACACAAAAGTTTCATTCACTGTGATTTTTGAAAAATGTCATCAGTTCTGAGAAAATATATGTTTGTTTCATCCTGTAAAAATATTTAAACAGAGCACTGGTTTCAATTTAATTTTAAAGCAGAAAAACTTCTGTTTTTTCAAAGCTAGAAATTACAGTTAGCACCTCGAATAAATATGCTAGTTAATATAGTAAGTGTATATTGGTATATTGCTGTGGATCAGATATCATTAGCAATTCAAGTATGTGAAGCATTTTTTTTTAAAAAGGGAGCCGTTAATTTCGTCTTCTTTGAAATTATTTAGGATTTCACAATTCTGCAAGCTGCACAACCTGCTTCCATCAGGTAGAAAATCCAAGATGCTCTCGGGTTTAGTCTTTAATGATTAAAACCACCTTTTAGTGGCATTCCAACCTCTTGTACACTTATTAAAAGGGAGAAGCTACAGTGGAAGCTCCCAATAAGAATTTAATAATAAGTTCAGGGTGTCCAATTACTTGAGAAATGTATATCAGTGTGTTCAGTGACTGCATGCAGGTATGTCCTGTTTTGTTCTCTTTGTTGTTTTTTTTTTTTAGTGGAGTGTGCTTTGAAGCTTTTGACTTATATTGAAATGAGATACTGAATGTGTGTGTCACAAGGAGCAATGTCTATTCAAAGCTTTTCTTTTCTGTTGCTCTGACTTTCAAACATAGCGAGAGGGAAGACAGAATCGTTCTGGAGTACCAAAACTTGGCATCTCCTGAACGGAGCAAAAGATGTCTGTGAACCCAGCTATCTTCATGTTTTCCTGCCCAGAATCTTGCTTGCTCCCAAAGTCTTCCTTATGCTACTTATGCTCTGTAGGTCCCTGTCTAAAATTTGGATCCTAGCTGAGGCCTTCTCCTGTGTGTTATGCTAGGACCGACAGTTTAATCCTATCAACTTGCAACCTCAACATAATGAGTACGTTGACAAAGTTCAGTTGGGTGTCTGCAGCCTGTGGTTGAATATTCCTGCAAAGCCACCAAAGCAGCTCCCAGTTTCAGGACTGAGGATGGCCTTTGCCCGTGGATCAAGCTGGCTCTTGGCTGACCCCTGATCAGATATGTGGGTACTGTTGCGCTGAACCAAGGGGACTGAGCTTGATTCAGGCATTGACCTCATCTGCAAAACCATTTGTGATTCCCACTGGTATAACCGAGATAACAATAAGGGCTTTTTTTCTGGGAACTTGAAAGTCTAGATAAGTGCAACCCATACTGCCTGAGGTATGAGTTTTTCAAAGACTTCCTTCTGTTATTTGCGTTAAATTTAGAGAACATACTTCTTTTCTTCACCTTGAGCCAACTCTGTGCTGCTGGAAGTCCATCTGACAGTGAGGATACCCTTTAGTTCAAGGTAAGCAAGACCTGCACCATTCCCCTGCTTCTCTCTTATCTCCTGTGTTTATGTGGAACACAGTTCAATAGCAGGATGAATCAGATGTGATTTGTTTGATTTACTACCAAGTTTCTGGGCACCTAAGTTGATAGCGGAGGGTAAAGTATCATAAACGTGCATACCAATTTGGGAAGACCAAGGGGTAACTCCCGTACTCAGAGTTCCCCTTTATTGCCTTGTTGTGCTCCCTGCCAGCGGCTGCCTCTGCTGCCCCCCCTTCTCCTCTGACATGTGGTGCCTGGAGTTCATTCAACAAACTTAACAATTAGAAGCAAAGAGTTAGAACTTGTCGAGAGGAACATGCCCAAGAAAGCAAAGTATAATTTACCCTGATTATAAAATGCATTCCATTCCTCACTTGTTTTGACATTGTCTCTTGGCAAAAAGTATTTTTTTTCATAAAGAAGTCTCAGCGTTGCTTTCCTTGTCAGGACGAGGATTGCTCCATAAGTGTTCAGCTCCATCCAAACCCCACAATGTAAAGATTTCTCAAACTCCTTCTGGATCCAAATACTATAGCTTAAGTTCAATTTTTTATGTTGTTCCAAAGCCACAGGCTACTGATCATACAGCTGAGACAAAAACTATGGACAAGAGTTGAAAGTCAAGGTAGTCCTTCTTCTGCTAGCAAAGAAGAATATAGAAATATAGAAGATAACGTCCAGGCAGGTATTGTATGAGGTGTTAATGCACTTCTGCATAAATGGACAAGAAAGAAGAGAACAGTAATATTCACATGGAGAGTTGGGCTGTCTTGGAAAAAGTACACTGTAACCTTGAACCAGATCCCAAGTGTGGTCTCGATCCATACCAGTTACACTTCCCTGCCCAAAGAATTGTACTGATTCTGTAGTGGCTGATACCAGTTTCATGTTAGTTTACATTTCTCAGTGTCAACAAATGCATTCCTGGTTTATACCTCGGTGCATGAAAGGGATTTAAGGCAGTGGGATTGCAGCCCTGAGCTACAGTACAAGAGAGCAAAGAGTCGGCAGTATTGGCAGAAAGGTCAGGACGTGTGCTGTTTCTGTGACAAAACAATTTAGCATCTCTCTGTTTTTTGCTCTTCTGAAAGCTAATACTCAGAAATACCCAAAAATAAATCTAGGTGAATAACCATAATCCTCAGTTTCGTAATATAATATTCATACTTTTTCCCAAGCCATGCCTGGAAGGACACATCAAAAAAATTTGAATGCAGCCACCCACACTACGGTATATCAATCCACAAGTTATCAGAATAACACACACATCCAGGCTGAAAGATTAATGAGACTGCTTGTAGTTTCAATCTTAATAGGCCCTTTGTTTCAATATCTGAAGTAAAAAGGCAGCTTTTTCTTCTGAAGCTACAACCCTTACATGAATTTTGAATATGTGTGCCACAAATGACATGCTGGAAATTGTTAAACTTTCTTCTTTTATAGAAAGTGATAATGCATGAAAAAAGCCACACATACACATGCAGTCCCACTAAGGTCAATATGATGTTTCACAGATTTAAAATTAAGCACGTGCTGAGTTGTTCTCCTAAAATTTGTTCTGAAATGAAATTTAGTTATGAACATTTTGGAGAGTTAGTTTTTCAGAGCTTGGGTTATTTTGCCCCATGAGTTAAAGTCAGCATTGACACAGATAGGAATTCTTCCTCTACTTGTTGAGAACAAAGATCCTTCTCAGTATAGAAGAAGACAAACTAGAACACATTATCTGTCATCTAATCACAGCACTGAAAGGTGTAGGCAGAGACTGACTCAGAGCATGCTATGTAACAGTCAGCTTATAATGAACAGAACGTATATGAAAAATGCCAGATTGTCAGTCCTGAAAACTGGCATTCTTTATCCATCAAAAAAGCACAGATTAGTTGGCTCCAACTTTGTCTATAACATTCCCGCTAACATGCCTAAAGCCTAAAGAGAATTAACTTTGTTTTGGATAGGTAAACCTTGTTCACTTCCTTTTTTGCGAAAGTTAATGTGGAGGCCAATTAATTCCATTCATTTTATGATCCAGCTATCTTCCTCTGAGGAGCAACTGTAGGAAACGACAACAGGGAAGCAGTGTTGTCATTGTCTTTCTAGTAAGTAATTCTGAATGAGCAAATCATTTCAAAGAAACAAAGAACCAAACTGAATTTATCCAGCTGACCATAGGTGAAAGGTTTCATAGACATTTATTAATCTCAGAAGCTTCTCGTGCTGGTTTTCATACTTCTGAAATACGAGAAAAAGAAAGCCATGTGGGTTTCTTAACGTGAAAGTCTGGCTTGGTCATTCATTATCTGTGTAGTTTGATAATTACCTATTTCCTAGGTAAATTGCTTTGGACATTTACTTCGAGGTAGCAGATTAATGAAGTTCTTTGAAAACTTCAGGAACCTGAAAATCTACAAAGCTTCCGGAACAAAATTTTCCAGGTCAGTGGTTATTGTACTTTTAGAAAGCCAGAAGACAGCACAAATCTGTGCCTCTGCTTGTATCGAGTTGGTCAAAAACCTTACTCAGAGCAACACTTGTCTTTGAGTCCACTAAATTTAAATAATGAAAATAATAAGCAGTCCAGTAAGCATGAACCTGTGATTTACTATACAGAAGCAATAAAGGATTTCGAAATAGCTGATAACTAGGCTGTCAAGGTCAGTTCAACTAGCTAACACTTCTTCTCTTTGGTTGTCTAAATCGTCGGAACATTTGTGAGCAATGTGATATGCCTGGAACTGAACAATAGTCCTGACGTTCTGTTAACACTTGTTTCATATTGGCACAAATCCATTGGCTCTAATGGAGTAATATTAGTTTGTAATACTATAAGAAGAGACCCAGTGTATATTATTGTTGTAGCAGCTTGGGTAGATGTCCCCACACAGTCTTGCACCTTAGCACGAGCTGCCAAAGCTCCCCGGGGATCAGGTAAGCACCTACGGTCTCCCAGCCCACCCTCAGTGGGCTCTGGGACCCAGTGCTCCCAGCTGTCAGATGAGTTTCAGCAGCACAAACTACAGTCGCTCTAAAGTAGACATTGCAATGATTTTCAGAAAAGTGACGTTCTCACACAGTGCTGTACAATTTTTCTTACACCATCATTCACTCAGCCGGAGGCAGCCTTCACTTGGCAAAGACAGCATGGTTTTGATAACTGTCAGATTTGCTTTTTGTGTAACCATCAGGCTGTCAGTCATAGTGCTGGGTGGATGGCTTTTTTTTATATACATCATTTCTTTTGATCCTGCAAAGGTTCAAACTATTATCGTCCTTCCTCAAAACTTTATATTGATTTTATCTTGTCATAATAGCAAAGAAATATAACAGTCCCATCCCTGGAGACCTCAGTACTGTGCATGCTGGGGAGAAACGTGTTCAGACTGTGCTGTGGATGCAGAAAGCCTCCCAAAATTAACATTCACTGAGGTCTGATAGGATTATACAAAGGGAAAGGGGCTGTAGGCATGGATTTAACACATTCCTGAATACTAGGGCTGGCCTGGACTGAAGGAATGGCAAGATTAATGGCACAAAAAGGAGCACTGTGCTGCAGGGCTTAACTCCCCTCCACTTGCGAACCCGGGATGCAGCTCGCTGGGGCTGTGCCCACTATACCCTCTCGCCAGGAGCTGGGCTTTGCAAACTTTTTCCCAGCTAGGGTGTCATTATAGCACACAATCAAGCAACTTGGGGGTATCATAAAGCTGAAGTTTTTCACTGTTAAATTAAAGTAACTTGATTCTGTAGAATTTCAAGTTCAAGCCCATTGAGGATATTAAGCAGAGGGATGAAAGTACCAAAGCAACTTCTTTGCAAGAAGTTGCCATGAAAGACAAGATTTTTGTAATGCTACAAAGTCTTTGTAATAAACTATGCAAGGATGTTTATAGAAAAAAATATAAATCTTTATTTTGTTACAAAATTGACAATTACCAAATCGACTAGGAAGATTCAGATAATGCACAAATTGTTTTACACATTGTAATATGGCTACATTTACATATCTGAGTATAACAGCAGAGGAAAACAAACAAAAAAACTGCAGGACACAGACCAACAACTGCTAAGAACTTGTATCGTTTCAGAATGTAAAAAAATAAAAATAACGATTCATGGTTATATATATAAACCTGTACTTGAAACTGCATCATGGGAAAAATACACTAGTGACCATAATAGCTAACATACAGTATTATATGCAAGGCAGTGACAACTTTAACCTTTAGCTACAGGTATCGAAATCTCCACAAGAAATAGACCTCTTTGAAATGTTTAGTATCCTTATTTCCTGTGGTTCTTTGAAACATACATTTTATATTACTCATCTGATGAAGTAACTATCCTGTTAGGATAATCATCAGTTAATAGTGGCAGAACCCATAGGATTCCAGTGATTCCATCCATGGATAAGGCCTTTCATGCACTAAAAGACCACTAAGGTTTTACAATAAAGGTGTGATAAAATGGCTTGTGTGGAAGTTGGAGGCACGAAACTCTGTGGATATGAACAGAGTATGTGGCAGGCACAGTATTGCAACTGTTCAAATCAAAGTACTGTGTGGGCACGAGGAATAAATCCTGTTATATACCTTTGTCCTTACTTCCCTTTTGTTAAGGAAGTCAATAACATTAGGGCAAGCATACTTCTTTAATTATCCTAATTTTTAAGCCCTATTGTTAGCCTTATTACAGACTGCCCTCTTACTTCTCAGTTTAATTCATGACACTGGCAATTTGATAAGGACTAAGTGAGTTTCTTTTCCCTTGAGCTGACTTCTCAAGGCTCTTCAACTCTGACGGCCAGTTCAGTCGGGACTGTTGTTCCCCCAGGTGTCCTATACAATACCCACAAACTGGAAGCCAGCTCTTTCCAAGCCAGCCTGTTGAGCAGCCTGAGGCTATAATAATTTCACTGTCCGCTAACAAGAACTATACATAACATACCACAGCTCATTATCAAGCTCTATCCCGTACAGTCCCTCAGGTCCACTAAATCAGTATATTTGCATAGGTATATGAACATGCATGGTATTTTCCTTTCCTTTTAACATTGCTAAGTACAGCTGAACTAACTAACCACATTTTTTCCAATAAAACAGTATGGGAGCTTTTCTTGGTACTATTTCTGGCTCAGCAATTGTTCAAGGGACACGTGTTGCAGTTTCTCCACTGGTTACCATAGGCTTCGACTTTCCCTGTTGATGTATATTTTTTCAGAGAAGGCAGCAGCAGGGTTGTCACTTACGTTCTGCGAGCTGTATTAAAGAGAAAAGAATCTATATAGTCATCAATTATTTAAAAGCAAATAGCACTGAACAAACTTCAGTGGAAGGAGTTAATACCGTTACTGAGATTATACTAGGTGATTTTTTTCCTGTGGTGTTGGCCAGCAAAACAGTATCTCCCACAGTATTTAAATGTCGCTTGATTTCTACTTTGAGGACTTAATTCTAGATCAAAGAACCAGTTTTCCAATTTAGATTTTTATACAAAGAAGCTTTTTTTGTTAGCTTTTTTGTATAAGCTTGTGAGCAGGCAAAATCTTACATTCAATTTTTTTGAACCAAAGATGTATAGTAAGTTGTGACATTGCATGACTATTTACAAATAGCTATTTCTTTTCTTTGTCCTTCTGCCTAAAATAAAGTTTTCTCATCTAAACTCTGTAGTGCACTCGTGTACGGTTCCTTCACTAGGGCATTTTCATTTTAATCTGTACATTGATTCTCAAAATGAAATGCTGTTTTTCAGGAAATATCTTCTAGAAATGCAGTGGAGAAGTTATATTATAACAAAATAATGGCTATTATTTTCTCCAACATTATATACATTTTGATTTCCCCATTTCTGATCTGCATCATGCACAGAAGACATACTCTATTGGAGTTTAAAACTAGACAGCTAACTTCAGAGCCCCAAGTCATACAAAATTTATCTTCTTAGTGCATAGTATATTTTCTGTTAAAAGTAACGAAACGTGATGGCATTTAATAAATCTCACAATGTGAGAATAAAGCTTAGAAAAACATCTGTTCTCTCACACTCACAGTTCTATGAAAATTCTAAATGACGTTGCAAGAAAAATGTCTTATGTACTCAGGAGATCCTTATGCACATACCTTATCGTCTGTGAAATGCAATGGGAAGCTCCCGGCTGGGAATCAGTATTCCCGAATGGAGTGTTTCTACTGGTTTATTGTCAGTTGCTACAATTTGGTATTTGCGAATGAGCTGAAACACAAACATTTCAGTTAGCATGCCCTGGCTCCTAGATCTTCTGATTAGGTTAAATGTTGAACAACCAGGCGTTGTGCACAGAATGCCATTTTAGAGTATTTACCCAGCAAAGGGCCAAGTGAAGCTGTAGCTCTGCTACGCGGCGCCCGATGCACATCCTCTTCCCAATGCCAAAAGGAACATGAGAAAAAGGATTTATTACGTCCTTCTGAAACCAGCGCTCTGGTTTAAACTGAGTCCAGCCATTAAAGTACTCTTCATTGCAACCCAGGGCATGGCTATTTATCATTAGTACGGTCTACAAACAAAGCAATAGAGAGAATCACATTATAAATTGGCTTAGAGCTACCAAGTGAATCAGCTTGCTAATGGGAAAAAATAATGCAACAGAAAAGGCGAGGCAGTTTCCTCAGAAGATGTCGTGTAAGTCCTGAAGATTAATCCAAACACAGAAAAGGTCATCGTTTCCCCAGAAAATCATGGGAAATTTTGAAATTTTTTTTTTAAATAGCACACCAAAATATTTTTGTCTAAATCCAACAGCAGTGCAGGCAGGTATGTTTTTCAATTTATGGGAATTTTTGGTGTGAATTTCTCATTCCTTATCCTGGGACTCGTCCTTTGGCAAACTCATTTTTAGACTGAAAGACCAGCTTCTGTGGTCTACAGGACAGTTAATCAATGACAAAATATTCTGGTAATCTAAATTAATTCACTTACCCCTTGGGGCAGTACATAATCTCCCAGAACCATTTCTGTGTCGATGGTGCGAGTGGTAAATGGCACCGATGGTGTTAATCTACAGTGAAAGAAACAAAATGGGTTAAATTTCCAGCATTTTTTCTTCCTGTACCTATCATCATTTACCTTAAACAACGAGGTGAACACAATTATATATACTAGATAATTCTTTCTCCCTATTACACACTAGCTGGTAAAAAACCTGTGTGATCATTTCGCTTTTTGCAAATTATTTGAGAATTTTACCTCATGGATTCTTTCAGACATGCCTTTAGGTAAGGCATATTCTTCAAGTTCTCAGCACTTGGATTCTCATTAGCAGCCAAAACACTCTGTATTTCCTGGAAAAGCTTCTGCTGAACATGTGGATTGCGTGAAATGTTATACAAAGCCCACAGTAAACTATTGGCCGTCTGAAACGAACCAAAAAGAAATGTAAGACCTCCATTTGTGGTGAAAGAAACAAGAAGTTGCCAAAAGTCCAAAACAACATTCACAGCTGGTCACGCTGCCTTACGGTATTTTGTAAGCCTAAGGGATTAAGAGCCATCCCAGTTGTTCTCTAGGAGTAACAAACAGAAGAAAGAATCTAGCGATTTCAGGTAAAAATTCACTTGCCCTTAGGCCACCGAAGCGACTACAGGATTAGCTCCCTCCCAGGTGTTGTGCTGGTTAGGTTATGGAAGAAAGCAGGGAGTTGGAAGGATGCTAATTTTAACAAGCTCTTGGGAAGTCAGGTTTACCGTTTCAACTCCAGCAATCTGGAGCTCTGCGATGGCAGCGTACAGCTCCTTCTTGGAAAGCTGTCCTGCAGAATAGATGTCACACAGGAAATCCTCCTGAGGGTTTGCAGAGTGTTTTTCCAGTCGACAGTCAATCGAGTGCTTGGCTGAAGGAGGGAGGAGCAGGAGGTAATTAATGGAAAATTACTAAAAATACTATAAAAATAAAAGCAAAAGTATCTTACATGCAGGATTTTGAAAGAAGATACAGAGCTGTACTCTTTTTTTCAAGCAATGAGCATTATACTGAATAAACAATGGTATTTTCACTTTTTACTCAAAAAACTCAGTCTCAAAAATCATTTCTGAACAGAAGGAGCTCCTGCAAACTATTAGGAATTCTGCTTTCTTAAATTAGGAAAGGAAATCAGTGATGTGTTGAGTGAAGTATTTAGCAAACAGGAATACAAATGTGTAAAATTTATTAGCTTGGATTTTCAAAGGGGATCAATGTGTTAAAAAAAGCAAAGAGTCTTAGCACTCAGACTCCCCAAGGGGAAATTTAAGCCTTTGATTTACTAGGAGAAGGCAAAAATAGATGCCAAATTTCTACATGCTTTTTTTTTTTTTTTTTTTTTTTTAAATAAAGAGGAAAAGATTTTACACAACCTTTCTCGTGAATATCCCAATGGTTAAGACCAGTTCCTAGTAAGGAGCTATTCATGTCAAGTGAAGGTGTCAGACTGTTTTTTCTGAACAAAACTGGTTTAAAATGTCTTTCCTAAAACCCGTAAACTAAGAAACAATAAATTAAGTGCACGTGTGGCTGGCATGACAAAAAGTCCTGAAGTATCAAGTATTCAAATACCTAAGAGAAATATATCACTCAGTGTTACAATCATTCAAGTGCCAAAACCTTTCTTAATCTTTAGCTATAACTGTCACTGTCTAGCAAAATATTGAAAAATATAGACTTAACTTCGTATCTGGAGTTAGAATAATTTTTGTAACCTTGAAGGCCAATTCATCTTAAATAGACAGAAAATGTTGTCAAAAAGCCAAACTGTACTTTATGATTTAAATTGTTTCTGGTTTTAAGACTTACGACTATATCCAGGTTGTTCAGAAAACCTATCATTTCTCTTGTTTTAGCAAACAGGCTTTTGTTGCATGCGAAATTCTTGTTTCTCAAGAAAACAACTCCCTTTGAGGGAGGTCCCTTTTCTCACTCGCATACCTTGCCTTTAGGGAGATTATACACTTTCTGGCTATTTACTTTTATGACAAATTAAAGTGGACTCATGATGTTGCTGGCTCCCAAATTTCTGGGGCTTCCCTGGGGCTTGGGTATCGCCCCACAACCAGACCCAAGTGTTAGTCATAAGAAAACAGTGCTCCCGTGCTTGGAATAGGTTTGTGGTTAGCTGCAGCAAAGGTGTCGCAATCTGTGCTGAAGGCAGCAACTAAGAGCAGCGCAGGGCAGTAGCAAGTATGGAGAAAGTTAATTCCGCCAAGTAGGAAACAGAGATGAAGGGAAAGGAGAGAAATCGTGTCTAAAACAACAACCTGTTTTAAATATATCATCCCATGCTTTAGTATGAGCTTGCCAGACTTTTGTGTTCAGACCCTTGTGAAGTTCCACGGGGGTCACCATCATCATTCCAAAAGTAGCCATCATCTGTGGTGGAGAAAGAGTTTTGGAAATCTTTCTTTAATCTATCTACTTGCAACCTCTGAACTGTAAAGTAGGAGGCAATTTTCAGGAAGTCAAGATTCTGGCAGATTTTCCATCCTGGGCAGAAAGGATGCGTCTCAACCTACTTAGAGCATATCCAGCTAAAACTTAGGGATGGCCAGTGGAGGATAGGAGGCTTCTCCAGCGGGTGATTCATCCTATCTATTTTAGGCACCGGTTTTAGAATGGGACAAGCCACCCTTTGGCAGTGCCTCTCTCTCCCTTGACAACAGATGGAGCTAAAAAACTAGGCTAGGCTAGATGCCTATCTTTTAGATGGCTAAAATTAGGCAGATATATATCACCGGAGTCCAAGTTGCAGCAAAATGCACAGCAGGTGTGCTTGCAGGCATGACTAACCTCCAAACCCGGCATGTTTGCATAATCCCACACAACTCCAGGAGTCCCACCCGACAAATGGCAGTGTTGCACAACAGGTGTCTCAAAGGGAGAGGAAAGTTAACCAACCAACCTGACAACTCTATTTCCAGGATTACCTTGACGTCCATACAACATTGTTCCCCTGCAGATTTAGGCATTTCATAAATGAGACAGTCAGATGTTCAGTACTAGTCCTGCACACAGAAGTGTCACCTTGGGTGCGCAAGGCTGCTAATACACATGTAGCGCAGAAGCTTGAGTTTCTTTTTTTCAGGTGACCCATTTAAACTGGTACCTTCTCGTTAGTAGTAGGGGTAGAAAATCACTACAGCCCCAGTAAAGACCCTTCCATACCGTTTTTACAGCCTTGATGAAGTTCAAACTTCCTTCTTCTACATCCTGCTGTAGGAGACCAAACCTCTTTCCATACAGCACCAGGCAGATACCTGTTGTTAAGCAATATTGTCATTAAATGATATAGACAAAAGGGTGCATACTGTCCACCATCTATGGTCAAGGAATGGCTTGGATTATCCTACTGAAAAATGTTCTGTGGTACACACCTGTGAGAGCAGCACTTCAAAGCACCTTCTGCATGTTTGCCTCAGACCCAAGTAACAGTGTATCTAGTTAAGGTGCCCTTACAGTAGCACTTTCTTCACAAATAAGAATCGCCACTCATGCCCCCACGAGCAGCAGGTCATTCTGCCAAGCAGGGCTGGCATATTTGGCAAATAAGCTATTAGGCAACACTACTGAAGAGAACTGAGTTGCAGGAAAACTGAGCCTGAAGAAGCCGTCTACTCCAGCGTCTCCTAGTCCTTTCCACAGCCAGAAACCACTTGCAAACACTGGCAGCATCCCACACTCCACCAGTTTCCACCTCTTTCTACTTGCTTTTTTTTTTAAAGCTGTCACTATTTTTCCCTTTCCAAAAGCAGCCATCACCACTGACAGTGGAAAAAAACCCAACACTTTCAGGAATTCAGTACACAGGCTGCTGAGATGAGCCTGCCAAGAGCAGCCACATCTAGCAGAGCTCATTCAGTTATGCACTATACCCAAACATCCCTCCTTTTGGGAACCACTGAGGCAGTTTCTTCTGCCCTAAGTCATTCCTGGCAGATGGTTCCTTAGTGTACTCTGAAAGGTTTCTAATCATGGAGGCTCCTGTCTTGGTAACTTATTCCACTGCTTCTCAATCCCACTGTAAACTTTTAAAATGGGATTCTCCAACCCTTCTCTGAAATGAACACTTCTTCACTGTTCTTGGATCATTTCATTGATCTTGTGCTGCTGATAACAAGTATCAGATGGACAAAAATGGCCATGTGCTATCTGATCCCACTCTAGAAAAATGCACTGTGATTCCCCTAGGCTTTGGATTTATAAGTCACTATAATATTTGAATTTTTTTACAAGCCACGTAGGTAACTGGACAGAAGAGCTGCTGATGAATTTTACACTTGTACTGGTAGTCCCCTGGCTTTTCTGCAACCCACTTTCCATGATATTGTAGCTGATAGTTTGGAAATAATCAGCCTGCACATTCATCACTGGTCGTGAAATGCCATGGCATGTACAAATTGCATACCGTTCTCAGGCAAAAAGACAACTTACTTTCAAATGACCATTTGTTGAATTCTGAATAGACATCTTCCATTTGTCCATTGTGGTTACAAACATCATCTATTCTGTGCATGAAGTCCTCCAGGACCTAAGCGGTGGAGAAAAGGGAGAGAAAAGAAGGGAATAAAATTACCTCAACTAATAAAAATCCTGTGTAATTTAGCATTTTGACTGTCTTTTAAATAGATAGCAACGTTGCATAAGAGAGGAATACTTATGTTTCCTGTTCCTTGAACAAGATTCAATTTCCCTGTGTTAACATATGTTTGGATTTTACATGACTCTCATGTTATTACTGCTTGTACTTTGACAAACTGAGCTTTCCTCCACAGGGATGAAATGCTTCAGTCTGACGCTGGGATAATACTGGAGTTTCACAGTAAAGAGGATTAAGCTGTTTATCACAGATGCTCCTCAAAATCAATGAGGAACACAGAGGTTAAAGAGGGAGGTGTTCCCTGATGGGAGGAACACAAGAATGAAGGGGTAAGGGCAAAAAACACTGAATGCAAGAAAAGTAAGCAAAAACCTCTGTTTGCAGGAGCCCGAATCATTGTGGAATGATCTTACTGTTCTGTGGAGACAGGCAATCTCAACTACAGGTTTCTGTGTGGTCTCACTTTCGGTCAGACCCTGATAATCAGCTTGTACTTACTATTCCCTGAATGGTTTGAGAGTATGAACTCATGGTTTTGCCACCGTAGAGCAAATCCACAGCTACGCAGGTAAACCGGATCATTTGATCTGCTTTTATTGCCCAGGCTTCCAGGGGAGCGGGGACAGAGAAAGAATCTCCGAAAGCACAGTACCTCATTGATCGTGGTATCCAGTTTCGCAACTTCCCTGGGTTTCATTAATTTCTTTTGAAAGGCACTTCTTACCCTCTGCCAGTCCTTTCCTTCCCTAGATGGAAGCAAAAACAGCGAGGTCGGAAAAAGAAAGGCTTCAAGAAGAAAGAAAGAAGAAAAACC
The DNA here is from genome assembly GCA_034782735.1 of Sagittarius serpentarius. NCBI lineage: Eukaryota > Metazoa > Chordata > Aves > Accipitriformes > Sagittariidae > Sagittarius > Sagittarius serpentarius. The sequence goes on from JAVKLA010000010.1 coordinate 24,879,085, forward strand.
GCCAGACCCGCGGCATGTGCAACGAGGCACCTCCGGCACCGCCCGGCGCCGATGCGCCTTCACGGCACCGACGGGCGCAAACTCGACGCCCCAGCCGCTTCTCGGGGGACGGGGGATGAAACCTGCTCCGGGCGGCAGCTCCGGGCGGCGGGCCCGCCGGCACGGCCGC